>OX392456.1:7362159-7962159 GCA_947623535.1 Coelioxys conoideus
TACGAGCGGCACCGCGTAACTGCGCGCGCGTTTTACGATGCGGCACACAACGGGCGACGAGTTTCGAGAGGGACACGAAACGGAGCTGCTGGTGGCGCGGTTGGCAACCTCTCTTTTTCCTCCTCTTCGTTCCGTCTCGCTCGATTCGCGCCTCGCTCTCTTCGCCTACGATTCGCGCGTGTCTCTCCGCGGCTCGACTCGCCGGTACGCTCCGGTTCCGTCGCCGGGTCACCGTTCGAAACTGTCTCGGGAGCCGATCATCCGCACACGCGATTCACTGGGCCGGCCAGCAGCGGGTTCGCGCTCCTTTTCGTATCAGATGATCGCCGACGCCCAAATCCCGTGCGACGGCCGAGCGTCGCATCGCGCATGCGCGGCGATATTCCGCGCTGTACATATACGTCGAACGCGAGCAACGCGAGACTCCGATTCGCGATTTACGGACCTTTCTCGATCACCGAACAAAAAAGAATCCTCCTTTTCTCACCCGTCCGGCAACAACGGCCTCGTTCCGCGCGCAACCAACGCGCGTCTGACACGGTCGCCGCGTGACTGCCGTCACTGACTAACCGATCGCGAGTGACTGACTGACTGCGGCTGGTGGGAAGCTGTTACTCGGCTTGCTCTCTGCGCCCGTGCCGCCACTGAATCCGATGCGTTTGATCATCGGCACCGCCGCCGTCTCCGGCTGGCTCGCTCGAAAAAGCTTCTGCTTTGGCGCTTGCGCCACGACGAATCGCTTTTTCGCTCTCGTACGCGTGACCGCGTCTCTCCGCCGGTAACGCGAGAGGAGCGCGCGAACGCGTCTACGTGTGCCGTTACATGTACGCGCGCGCGACGCCGACCGCCACCACCGCCCGCCCGCCCCGCGGGACAGAGGGGACACGACGCCTTTGCCCGCGGAAGCGTCGCTCTGTCTACCGTCGAACCGCCTTTTCTCTCCTCTCTTATAATAGTTTTCGACCACGTGTGCCGGGATCTGGGCTGTTCGCGCTCTCGAATACGAGACGATCGCCCCGCGATAATCGCGCGCCGCCTTATCCGCCGATCTTATCGTTCGCCGGTTTCTTCCGCGTTCACGAAATCGCTCGATCGATCGCCGCAACGTGTCGATTTGCCGGCTACCATGCCGGACCCGGTGTCCTTTCCGAACAACCGATCTCGTACCGTTCTCGCGTTCGAGAATAAACACGAGGAGAAAACGCGTTGCGCCGATATGTGGCCGACGATGACAACTGTCCGCAGGCCGGTCGAGTCCGTCGCTTTTATGGGGATAGCCGAGCACGCTGCAGCGGCAGCGGGACTCGCTGTTCGCGCGCGCGTGTGTGTGCGTGTATGTGCGTACCGTGCGTTTACGCGCTGCCGTGTGTAGTGCGCGCGCGCGCGCGTGAACACGACTTCCTTTATCCGTACGAATAGAATATTAGCCGTCCGGTTGCATATGCGCGAAGGTAACCGACAGAGAACAGGGATTAACCGAGAGAACCCGTGTCGTCCGGTGCGCGATACCTCGATCGCGGTGGGTGTCGCGAATGACTGTACCGTCCGAGAGATGCGCGAGAGCGCGCGTGTGGGTGCTCTGCCCCACCACCGATCGACCAGTCACCACCACTATCGCGATTACCACCACCGTACCGTCGCGTCGCAGCCGTGCGCTCCGCGCCGCTCCACGGCGAATACACACCGGTATCGGACACCGCCGCCCGTCGAACGTACGCTTCTTCGCGTTTCGTCATTTCACCCACACTCGGATTATTCGAAACGCTCGTGTCGCTTTTATCTCGCTGTTCGCTTGTCATTTTTGATAGGGCTCTCGTCGTTCTTCCTTCGGGATATCTCGAGAGATCTCGACGTCGTGCCCACGCGAGATCGGCCGAAGCCTTCGGTACCTGACCCTTAAGGCCACCCCCTGACGTCCGCCGCACCGGAAAACGAAATCTCGCGCGAACGGCCCGCCAAATTTGAATGTCTTTGACCCCCACATAACGCCAGATATCTTCACACGAATGTAGGATACGGAAAAATTGTCGTACTCAACGGGACTCGAACCCGCGCCTCTCGGATCACGAGTCGTTTTTTTTTTTTTAAAGTATTTTATTCATAACAATGTACACAGTGTTTACATATATTTGCCTTGTAGCGACTAACCTACCGTCAATTTTTGTTTTGTGCACTTTGAAAGTATCATAAAGGTATCTCGACAAAAGTTAACATACAGTTCGATGACGGAAGATCCGTCATTTTCGCAGGTTCCGTAAATCTGGCGTTAATAATTAAAAAATTTTTTCATTCTCGGAACTCCCTCTATACGTTTCGCGCACGATCGATAATTCAACGATGATTTAGATACTTATCTATAACGAGCAGCGTAATTAGCTCGAGACCCGCGCGAGCCTGCTTCCAACACCGCTCGCTTCGCCGACGATCGTTAAAGAGTTTACAAAATTTTATCGCGCAGAAGTAAAACCAGTCGAGAATTTGCGACAATGAAAAACACGAATTCTTCAGCGAGGCGAGCAGACACTTAAACGGTGCACATTTTTTTGCATCGTCAAGTAAACTAGCTCTACAAAGTCTCGCATAATATTCGCTCTTAATACATACTGATGAATATTTTATACGCTCTAGCGCCGTTTTACGTGAGTTTCCAACAACACGATATGGTAGAACCGATCAGCGTTTTCCAGAAAAAAATCAAAAGTAAATTGCTCGCGACGGAATTGTATGCGAGAAGAAGCCGGCTTTGCTGCTCGCTTACGACGGTGATACTACGCTACAAAAACGAAAAGCGCGAAGTAAAATGGCAGCTTACAAAAACGGAAGGTTCGAAATCGCCGCTCTTGCGTAATCTAGCCGCTCGTTATATCGCCGTATGTCCCGTAACTATGCATAATCATTGACCCATCGCACCCAGCGTCGCTATATCGAACAGAATTTTAATCCGATCCATTCGAACGCGTAACTCTAAAAATATCCGACATCGCGCTCGATCCGCGGCGATATAACGCAAAGCATCCACACCTTCGACGGAACCACGCTAACCCGGTGGTTTTTGAATTGCCTCGTTGACTCTCAACGCGCGTCGAAATGACGCGCCGAGTTAAATGCGTTCTACTCGATGCAAATCCACCGTATGCCCGTCGCATAAGTAAAAACCCTGGTGTCGAGCATAATCGATATTTGTAGATCGATGAAGCAGCGTTTAACGCTAGAAGTACCGGCATTAAATGCATGCTTACTTCAAAACTGAAAATAATGTAGAGAAATAAATAAATAAATATTGCAGCATCACCTAACATGTACAACCATTCATTAGCTCAATAAAACATAATAAACATTTTGACAAAAGGACGGCAATAAAATTTAATAAAAAATGCCAAACCCGAAACCAGTCATTTTGACTGCTAGGTAGTTCTAGTGTTAAAATTGGAGAAGATCGTGTTATCTCCGCTCGAGCGTCCGAGTATCACGAAATCCGTTCTCCTGGTTGTCTCGGATCCGAAGCCAGGAAATCAGCGATTCAAATACGTCCTTCTGTCCCGAAATCGCGCCGCTCGAAAAAAAAGATTGTCCCTCTGTTGCGGTGACGGATTAGGATCGGCTACGGCGAACCCGTTACGAAATCGTCCCTAAGACGGGGTGACTAATTGCTAAGCGGCTTGTAAAAATTCGCGGGACAGTCTGTCGACATCGTGGCGCGGTCGTCCGATCCTGGTCGTCGCGCTGTTATACTTTTTGCGCGTGTGCACGCTCGGCTAGAAAAGAGAGTGACGAAGAGAAGGATCGAACGGGCGGAGGAGTCGTGTGTGGGGTCGGGGTAGAAAGAGGGGGATGGGACGGGGCCGGAGGGGGTTGTCGGAGGACTGGACCGGGGCGAGGAGAAACGTGTGCGTGCGAGGCCTTAAGGTGAGAAAAGAAAAATGGCGAAGAGAGGCCGAGGCTGCGTCGTCCGCGCGCTCCAAGGCGAGAGGGGACGGCGCTTTCGCAGATTCCACGTGAGATACCTGCGGCATTCTTCGTTCTGCACCGGGCATTAAGCCGGATGCACATTCGTCGTGGACGACGCTCGCTGAATTCATTTCCAAGAAAAATATCTTCCGCCTCGAAACGAATTTTACGGCAGATTTTGTTCGCGGCCCGCCACAGAGGACGATCTCTTCACGTTTTTGTTTTTTTTTTTCACCTTCGAGAGACACGAGCGAGGGCCGCCAAGGAACCGGCAATAAAACATCTAATCCGACGATAAACCGCGCGTGATTCTTCCCCCGTGACGTTTACGCGTCTCTGACACCGTTCGTGCGCGCGACCGATGCGCACCAAATCGAACGCGATCCTCTGCGCAGCCCTTGCCTGATTCCGATTGGTCGACTGATCGCGACCGCGTCAACGCGCATGCGCTCCTTCGAATACAATTTATTTGTTAGTTTATTCGAATAATTGTATTATTTGTCCTCCGTTACCGGTACGCGTTCGATGAACTGACACTTAGAGGGGTATATTTCGAACGCGTTGCAAACTCGAACCTAAATGTATCGAAAATCCTTCATTTTCGTTTGTTCCAGACTATGATCCCTGACTCGGTGCCAGAATAACGAGGGTCGTTGAGAAACAAACAGTTCATTCGCGCGTTTAACACTAGAACTACCAGCCAGTCACAATGACTGGTTTCTGGTTTGGCATTTTTTATTACAAAATCTTGTTGCCGTCCTTTTATCAAAATGTCAGGTTATTTTATTTTCAGTTTTGAAGTAAGCATGCATTTAATGCCGGTATTTCTAGTGTTAAACAAACGATCGACAGACCGTCGAGCGATGAAATCATTTCCGTCGAACAACTCCTTCCCGATTTATATCGAAAAAAAAGCGTACCGAAAGGAGTTTTAGCAAAACAGATTATGTAACGTCTCGTACGATCGTCGTGAAAGAACGAAAGAAAGAAGAAGAAAAAGACGCGAAGAGAATTCCGTATTTTGCAAATAATTATGGAAGATGATTCACTGAGAACCGTGTCATTGTCAACAAGACTACCTGCCGATTGCGTCATCCGCATGCGAATTAATTTCGCAACTTCCCATTATAATCTTAATGCTTTTTGGTAGGTTCGAGTTTAATGGGAACGCATCGTTCGTACGGCTTCGACCCCGTTTACGATTCCCAAAATAGAGCCGTAAAGGTGTAATCGACGTAACAAAGATTTACATTACCGATCCCTCGTATCTGCGAATCCTCTCGATCGTCTGCGCCGCGATCAAATAAACCGCGCGATACGCGTTACAGAACCGTGCTTCGATTATAATTATTTTTCTCGTTGAATTCCGCGAGACATTAATAAGAGAAATTAACACTTATCGGTCGCTAGCTTTTTATACGTGATTCTCACTTGGTTGTAGCTTGTGGTTTCTGTAAACGTGCGACAATTTTCAGTATTATAAGAATAACGTGTTTCTTAGAAATTATACATTTTTTGAAAGAGTATTATAAATATATCGGTTTCAATTAATTATTTATAAGTTTTTAATGTATAATATTTTTTTAAAACAATCTACTAAAGAGGCCATCATCATCGTCATTCTCAATTTCAGTCCAACCGTGGTACGAGTTATTAATATTTTCTATTTCCACGTCATTTTTTTCCACCCGAAGAAGACATTTTCTCTTCTTGAATGTAATAAAATTTGATCGCTAGCCTCGTCGCTAGAATCAAAATTATTCGTACCATCAAAAATATTCACAAAACATAGAAAAATATTTCATAAAAGAAATTAAGGTTTACGAGGAAACGTAAACGTACAATTTCATTTCTTTGCTATTCGTCATAAATTAAAAATATGTCTGTCACGCACCCAGAATTATCGCGAAGTATATTGTTAACCCGCTACTTCACCTATTTTGTAAATTAATTAACGAGTCGTAGGTAAAAGAATGTAAGGCTTACGACGAACGAAAACGGTACAATTTAAAACTAGAAAAAATCGTATCGCTCAACATAATTGTTTCGACGTGGAGCGTGCGAGGTGGACCGATGTGATTACGAGCGGGGGTGTAGGTGGACACGCGAGTTTGTCCAAATGTAAGGAACGAGGGGGACGACAATAATCAACGAAGGATACAACAGGAACAAACCGATACTCGGGCCAATAAGAAAACGAGTCATGATAGATGGTAGAGAAAGAAGAAATGGAATAATGCTCGCGGAGAAGGTTGGTGGCTAAAGGAGAGGGATATATTTGGCGTGCGCCGACAATACCGAACACCCTGCATTCCTACGGGACCGACAATGAGCATTGTGCGATCGTGTCTGCGTTATAAGCGAGCAACGTCGAGCTTGACTTTATTTCTCGGGTCCCTCTCGTAGAGAAAGGGATGTCATTGTTAAAAGGGACCAACCGAAGGGTCTACGAAAGCGTTACATCCGCTCATCCGACGTTGAATAGAAATACTCCTCCACCTCCTGTCTCTTTCTCTCTCGTTCCCTCTTCTTTTTTTTTTTTGTGGTCCCTGGTTACGGTGGTGGCACCCTAAGTCGCCAAGAATCTATTAGATTTGTCATAGCCGCGCTACGTGAATAGTCCTCGGTCAGATGTGATCCCTTAACACCCTTTTTCTCCCTGTCTCTCGTTCGTCCGCTTTCTTTCTTTCTTTCTTCCTTCCTTCCTTCGACCTCCTTTTTTTTCCGCCTCTATCGTTCGCGTTCGCCCGTTGTCGGACGTTACCTGCGAAAACGCAAAATGCAACGTCAGAATCCGATCGTAAAGCCGCGCGCCACAAAAGGAGAGCCCCGATAATTCCTCGAAGTAATTGAGTTTCTTCTTGTTTCATTGTGCGTGTGGTCTCGCGCCACAATTGGACGCCACGAACGGACCGGACGACGGTGATAGAGAATTGAAATAAATCATTTTTTACGGAGTCTTTGTGCTCGCTGATATATCCTCTCACGATTTCTATCCGCGGCGCTCGATCAAAATGTTCCCGGTAAACCGTCTTTCGGCTATGCCGCGATACAATCACGATTATGCCGCGAGACTTCGTGGAATTTCCGCTTTTTCGGCCGTGTAAGAATTGCGAAACACAGCGTACTAGTCGACTCCTCGTTTAGAGGATGTCGGAATTTTTTTAACACGTTGACTGCCACAAGGAGGCAACGGGAAATTGCATTAGGTAGTATTTTCGTTTTTAACCACTTGCCATATTTTGACGAGTCTGACACGTGACGCACCCGCAGATAAAACGTAATCAAATTTAACAAAATTTTGGAAACGTTTGAATGTAAACTTGATGTATAATTATAATTTACAAAATCAAGGATCATTGAATATAAAATATCCACAACATTTTAATTTTTTTTGTTAGTATTAATATTGTAGTTGTAACAGTTAATTCTGACTGACGCATCAGAAAAATAAATTGTATGGCAAGGGGTTAACAAATCTTACCAAATATTTTCACGATACTTTCTTATATTTATTTTCCATAGTTGGAAGTAACAAATGCGACTATCTTCAGTTAGACAAGTGAACAAATTTTGAATAATGTAATTATTAAATGTTTGTATTTGAATTTGAGTGTCATCCATATATGAGTGACATAGCAGTCAAAGTGTTAAATCAACGGACATTCGATGGGAATTTCATTCTCACGGGATATAAATCGATTAACCAACGAGTGGTCCATCGATCGATTATAATTATCGGATCGAGCGAGGGATCAGAAATAGGCTGGACAACTTAATAAATAATTTGTCAGCGATCGTCGAAGGATATTAAATCGACTTGTATCCGATCGGAACGGTGATCGCGACGCGTTCAAGAAACGCTGTTGAATATTAATGCAAGAAAGCGAGTGAGCTCATCGGCGAACATTTAACGCGGTTTTTCGTACGGTTCGACTGCAACGGGCAAAATAAATCTTGCATGGATACTTTTTTTTCGCTTTCACCGAGAAGACTCGACGGACAAGAGAGCCGGGTCGCTAGGTTCGTCAAGATTTTATTGGCCGTCGTGCGGGGACGTATTAAATGCCATTTATATTCAGTGTATTTCACGCGGTAACGCGCGGACGTTCGTTCGCGTCCAGTAAAAATTGCTTCGACGAGATTAGCCAACGTTACGAAACCATGCTTCTCTCTCTCTCTCTCTGTTCTAAACCCGGTCGCGAACTGTTACTTTTGCAACGGTGACTCGTCCCGCGCGATATTTCCTCGGCGATTTTCGTATCGTATCTTTCCCATAAGATCGCGTGAAACTAAACGAAACGCGCCAGTCAGACCAACGATACAGTTGTACTACTGAAATAATAGATCCCGGCCATCTTCCCGCGTTATCTGCCCGACGTCCCTTGGCGAAACGATAGACGAAAAGTACTAGAAGCGATGTTCACGATATAGATTCTGTAACGGCACGATTTGGTCACAGTTTCGTACTACGTTCGAAAATACGGGAATTCGGAGAGCTGATTTGGGGATCTGGAGATACGGACACTCGAGGAACTAGGGATTTAGGCAATTCGATGACTTGAGGATTTTGGGGATTCCCGGATTTCGGGATTTGGAAATTTGGGGGGGCTGAAAATTTGGGGAGCTGGAAATTTGGAGAGCTGGAAATTGGGGGAGCTGGAAATTTGGGGATATGGAAATTGGGGGATCTGGAAATTTGGGGATCTGGAGATTTGGGGATTTGGAGATACGGATACTGGAGGAACCAGAGATTTAGGCAATTCGATAACTCGAAGATTTTGGGGATTCCAAGATTTCGGGATTTGGAGATTTGGGGAGCTGGAAATTTGGAGAGCTGGAAATTTGGGGAGCTGGAAATTTGGAGAGCTGGAAATTTGGGGATATGGAAATTGGGGGATCTGGAAATTTGGGGATCTGGAGATTTGGGGATTTGGAGATACGGATACTGGAGGAACCAGCGATTTAGGCAATTCGATAACTCGAAGATTTTGGGGATTCCAAGATTTCGGGATTTGGAGATTTGGGGAGCTGGAAATTTGGGGATTTGGAAATTTGGGGGGCTGGAAATTTGGGGAGCTGGAAATTGGGGGAACTGGAAATTTGGGGAGCTGGAAATTTGGGGAGCTGGAAATTGGGGGATCTGGAGATTTGGGGATCTGGAAATTTGGGAGCTGGAAATTCAGGGATCTGGGGATGGGGGGATTTGGAAATTTGGAGATTTGGAGATTTGAGGATGTGGAAATTTGAAGGTTTGGAGATTTGAGGATGTGGAAATTTGGGGAACCAGAGGTTTTGATGATCCGGAGATTCGGAGACTCGATGAACCAAAGATTTAGATTCCCTTGTTAAAACCAAAGAAGAACCTGTACGTTCTTCGATGTTCCCTAACCAGTCGAAATTCGCTAATCCTTCGAACGAAAATGAAATCCTCGTTACGGTAACGGCTGTAATTTACGAGAGGACAACCGGTGAAGAATTTCAACTAGTACCGTGGTACCTTGCACAATCAAATCGTGCTTCCGCACTCGATACCCGGATTATCCTTAGGTCGTACGATGGCCAGGTGAAACTACCGAAGTAGTAGTAACTTTATTCATGGTGGCAGCGTCCGGTTCAGTTTTTCGTAGAACTCCGGCCATTGTCTTGGAGATTAATGGTGCCGCGGAAACCGTTCATCCTGCCTTTCGGCGGGAGAGCTGAAAGATTTCGCTCCTTTTGTGCGACCAACCAACGCTTCTCCCTCCCGAACGATCCCTTCTTTGCCGTCGAAAAGATGGGGTTGCCCATTCGATGCTATACCAACGCCGCTAAAATTAAGTTTCACGGGGTGAAACTTCGTTTGATCGTCTCATCTTTCGATGCTTCGTCTATTCAACGGGAGAGAGCCGACGTTTCTCTATGATTTCTTAACCCCTTGCACTACGATTCATTTGCCAAATGCGTCAGACACAACGAACCATTCACTGCTACAACATTGAGCTGAATAAAGAAAGTTCAAATGTCGGGACTGTCTTACATTTCCTGATTCTCAACTGTGCAAATTACAATTAGACCGAAATTGAACTTTCAACTGTACTAAAAACATAAGCATGGTTTATCGTATTTGAACTGGTGGTGCGTCACGAGTATACCTCCTCGTTATAGCCCAAAGAGTTAACGGGGGCCCTCTATGTAAAAAACCGAAATTGAGGCGATTTTCAATAATTATTTTGGATATCCTTGTTATGTACGGTCAAGGAGAGAATAAACATTTTTATAGTTTTAAGGATTATTTAACACGTTGACTGTCACACCGAGGCAGTTGGAAATTATACTGGATAGTGTTCTTATGATTAATAAATTTTACTGAATATGCTCACAATATTTTCTTTCATTTATTATTCGCACATTTATTATTTATTCGAGTACTATTTAATAAATACTTCTAAAACGACTTCTAAATACTGCTAAAAGGGACTTCTAAAACGGTGTACGGTCTAGTGGCGGTTCTTATTTTCCGAAACGAAGAAATTTTATTAGTATAGATTCTCGCAACAATAGCTTTACACTCCGCTCCAAATACCAAAGCGTTTCGTATTCTATAGGTTTTGAAGTAACTTTTTAAAAAAAGAAAAATGACTTTTTCGACTACATCCACACAGAGGTCCCCCCTTAATTGGACAGACGGATATTAATCGCCCGTGTTGATATATCGGCTGTCAAATTCCTGTTCGTAGCGTTCGACAGAGTCTACACACTCTGCTGCGGTATTATCCTTACGTTCGGCTCTTCAGAAAATCGTTCGTCGACGAATCTATTTGGACGCGCTGTTTTTCGCTCTCACTCTAAATGTAACACGGTATAGTAATACATAAAGTTAATCCTTAACGCTCCGACGTTTAATTGTAAATATCGACCGACAACTATAATTTATTCTCATCGTACTTCGACTCGCGAATGTCAAATTTTAATTCTGACTTAAATATTTATTCTTCTCGGAAGTAATATAATTTTGATGAAAATATTTATATTAATTATAATAACGCTAAACATCGGCGGTGCCTGAGTGATACGCTAATTAATTTACAAAATAGATCAGAAAATGGGATTTCGATAAAAAAATATATATTTATTTTGTTGTATGTAGTAAACGAATGAAATTACATATTCAACTTATTTTAATCCGAATTATTTATACGAAACAAGAGAAACATTAAAAAGTGGAATTTTTCTTCCTAATTTCTTTCAACTACCGGCTCGGTAATTAATTAAAAAATTAGATCAAGAACAGGGTTCTCGATAAAATGTTCGCGATATCGCAGGGTATGTATCAAATACATTTTTAATTGATTGTATGTAGTAAACGAATGTAATTACATAAAAACCTATTTTAATCCGAATTATTTATACGAAACATGAGAGATATTAAAAAGTGGAATTTTTTTTCCTAATTTCTTTCAACTACCGGCTCGGTAATTAATTAAAAAATTAGATCAAGAACAGAGTTCTCGATAAAATGTTCGCGATATCACAGGGTATGTATCAAATACATTTTTAACTGATTGTATGTAGTAAACGAATGTAATTACATAAAAACCTATTTTAATCCGAATTATTTATACGAAACAAGAGAAATATTAAAAAGTGGAATTTTTCTTCCTAATTTTTTTCACCTACCGGAACCTTAACACGTTCATCGCCACGTCACCCAAATATGGGTGACGGTCTTTTTCATCGAGTCAAATAGTATTTAAAGTTGGAGTTTTCAAAATGCAATATAACGGAACAAGCACTAAAACATTTATGTAAAATATATAAAATAAAAATATTAAAATATAAATATACATATATGTGTAAATATTCATCAACGAAGTATAAAGAATTCCAAAATCGGCAGCCGCGATACTCGTGAATGCCCGAAATAAAAAATCTCCGAATAATTCGTATCCGTGGAGGCTCGCGTACGAAAATCGCTAGATCCCGCGACAGAACCTGAAACGTTTTCTGAAACATGAGAAGTTGAACGGGTGTGGGAGCCGGTGTACACCGAACGCGTTCGAGCGAACGACGGGCCAAGAGGGAGGGACAGGGTCGTACAGAATTTTACAGTGCGCTACAAGGTGTAAATAACGCCGGAGCCGCTATATACAGTCGGCACAGGAAACCTCGTGGTACGAATCGGTTTACGACCTTCCGGCGCCTCGAGACACCTGCCCGCACGCCTCTCCTCAGCCTCTCACCTTACCGGCCTCTTCTCCCGCTGATTCTTGAAAAATACTTGCCCCTTCCATACCTACCACTGGTTCATTCAGGTAAACCCGGCTGTTGCTGAATGCGAGCGCAGACCTTGATCACGGCTAGGGAACTTGGCATTTTTTCGAACGGGGCCCCCCGATTTTGCCATCGAACGTTCGTTCATGCACTCCCCGCTTTCTTACGATCGAACGCTCCTACGCTTTCGTGCATTCACCGTTTCTGTCATAATATTAGCTTGGTGCAAAAATAATTGCCTTTCTGAAATATAAACTTTCGAATTTCCAAGTTTCTACAATCTGAAAATTTTAATTTCCAAATTTCTATACCCCCAAATCTTCATAGTTCTAAATATTTATACCTCCACATTAGCTTATCTGTAAATTTCTACATCTTCCATATTCGAACAGCCCCGAATTCTCATACCGAATTCCTAAATCATCGATTTTCCAACTCTCCAAATCCCCAAATATCTGAATTTCCAAATTCTCCGCCCCCAAGTTGGCGAAAAAAAAACAATTGTTCTATTCAGCACATTTGTTATTTAACAGTAAAACTACCATCAGGGTCAAACGACCCTTCTATAAATTTCCTACTTCAAATGACAAAATTTGTAAAGCTGGCCTTCTTGAGATTTCATCAAGATAAAAAATCTACAAGTGTATTCATTTATGTTTCATCGCTTATTTATTTATTTATTTTTCAACTTTTTTATATCCATTTTTATAATTATTTTTATATAGTATTCGCTTCAGTTAAGTCTATACATGAACCGTTTCATCCCAGTATGTCAACCATCTTACCTCGACATGTCAACCATCTTACGCAACGGTTGAACAAAATGGCGCACGCGCTTACGAATTAGTTTCTAATTTTGATCCCAAGGGTAATCAATATATTCCGTGCGTGTACGTTAATGTTTCTAACACGCGTACGATCGTTTCGCTGTTTCGATAATTGCAGAATAAAAACATTGCGGATATTGTCGTTCACGATCTTACGGTCGACAAGATGTCACCTTGACCGGATAAGGGTTAAAGCATCCGGGAAATAATAAACGACCGCGTGAAACGAGAAGAAACATTGGTAGAACGTACCAGGTGTATGCATAGATTTTTCTAGTTTTTTTTTATAAAGAAGGCACGTCATTTTCAAGGGTGTAGACATTATTATAGATCTTAGAAAGTTTAGAATATTGAAGGTTCAACATAACAGAAATAAAAGACCAAGGAACTTCATTTAATGATTTTGCCAATTACCGTTGAGTTTGTGTTGGGTCATTATCCAATAACTCCTGCAATTGCTCGTCTTCGCACTTATGTGGTCTACCAGAGCGTTCACTGTCTTTTACATCGAAATCGCCACTTTTAAAGTATCGAAACCATGTCTCGCATGTTCTAATCAATGGGGCGTGTTCGCCGTATATTTCTACCAGCAAACGACGACTTTCAACAGCCTTTTCCCTTTGATCGAATAAGAACAGCAACCCGTGCCGCAAATGTTCTTTTTCGGGCAGAAAATTCGGCATGATCATCCAACGATAAAACAGACACTAGCTTTTGGCCGACTCAACTTGCACGTGCTTGTCGTTTAATGTCGGCCGAACATAATAACGTATAATTCGAATTACTACGCTGCGTAATTTTCGCTTAAGCCATCTCTTAGTTCAACCGGAAAAAACTTATGCATACACCTGGTATATGTCGGTACGCGCGACGATACGTCGCGTCGGATATGGAGCTCGAACGGGAGAAAAATCCGCGCTGGTCGATAGCGTTGTTTTATTTACGACGTCCAGACAAATTCATTACGATAAACGACGGAATAAAAACAGTCGCGGCGTGCCGCTGCAGTCCCCGGCCAACGAGGTCAATTAATTACGGCGCCAAAGAGGAAAAATTCAAATGAACACAGTACTGACGCTATGTTTCTCTTATTGCCGGTAAACGCCAGCCTCTGTCGACGTCGTGGCGTTAAATAATGACCGAGTAAGATCGCGGCTACGCGGATCGAATCGTCCATTGCCGATTACCGTCTGCTAAACGACGAATTTCTAATACGCTGATCGCGTATGCTACTCGGCCGACGATCGCTTCCCACTTTGTCAATTACAACGATTTCACGTAGCTTTCACGCGGCGATAAATGTAGACGTAACGCGACACGCCGTAATTTATCGCGAGTGAAATCGATAATTAACGCTGGATTCACGGAACGAGCCAAAATGTGACTCGTAACAAGTTTCTTGTATTAACCCTTTACACTCGAGGGGCGACTCGCCACTCGATTCAATAGAATAATTTTAAACGAATAAATTCTAACTAAAGTTACAGTATTATACACGCGATGCTCGAACATAATGAAAAAGCTAATATTGACGATCTATAATGAACATTAATAATTTCAAACAAAATTCATCAAACCTTTCAACTAGGCAATTTTACACTTGCTATTTGGCAACAGTAAAAATGATTTCGAGTGCAAAGGGTTAACTCTATGACGCGGATAATAGTGCAAACTTTATAAAAAATGTAAAATGAAAAAAACGAAATTCCTTTCCGAATAACCTAGTACTTTACACTGCTCGTCTAGTCGTCGAAACGGAGGATAAACGATTTTGTTCAAGCAGGGATTTTCCTAGATCCGTGTACGAGAAACGCACGTGCTCGAATATACCCATAATTATGAAAGTGGTCTAAGTCATATATTTCCAGTGACAGAACTACGCATACTTAGTATAAAAAGGTTCATTAATATGAAAAAGCATTATTGCATAATGTGATTATAATACAAGAATGTACATAGAAAGATAACTATAATATAACTAGGAAACGCAAAATCCACGCACGTGCATCCTGCACCGATCGGAGTACCGAACTGAACGGCGATAGAAAAACAAAAGAGAGCATATTACCATTGCCACCATCGTAGTAAAAAGCAGAGTGTATAGATTTACATACCAACACCCCGTTTCGAGATACTTAATTGGGTTACATTCGAACAAACTAACAAATATATTCGTATTACGCAACGTTTTAAATTAGAATCTTATTAGTCTCAATTAATGGAAATTTATTACGAACGCGAAATAGTGCTCTATCGCGCGAATAGAACCAGATAGAACGTCGGATCGAGACGAAATATCGCGTAACGTCGAGTGTCGCGACGTCATCCACTCGGCGTGAATCGACGCGAGCAACGTTTTGTTTACGTCTCGCGCGCGAATAACATCGTCGGCGAGATGCAGAAACCGTGTACAACCATAACCTCGTTTTGGCCAGGCTCGAAATTTTGGCGCACACCGGACATTACCATATATACGTAAGGTCTCGGTAGGGTAGGGAGCGCGTAGCTAAGAATCTGTGTCATGTCGCGTAAACGTACTATAATAATAATACACTATAAATACGCTCGGGTAAGAAACGCGGTGTTTCTCGTGACGGAGGGAGAGGGAAAGTATATGCAGGCGCCGGCGCCGGCGGACGGGTACATTACACGCGCCAAGGAAGTATTATCCGTCCCACGTATACAACGTACTCGATTCTTCCTCTCTTTGTCACACCCGCGTTCCTCTTCCTACGTTTTCCACTCTCTCGCCTCGTTCATTCTCTTGGTAGTTTTGCCTCTCGCTCGCGTCGTCTTCCTCTTTCCCGTCTCGACGATCCTTTTCTTTTTTTTCTCTTCTCTTCTTTCCGTACCCGCCACTATACCTCCGTCCCTGCTTTTTCGAAGGTCTGCGGATGTCTGTCTCTCTTTCTCGATAACTCTAGGGGCGACTTAAGCCCCGTACACACCCGCCTATCTCTCTCCCTCGTCGAGACATTGTATGGTACAGCTTGTACGCGGCGTATTCCGCGCGCATTTGTCCGATACATGCCCCGTTTATCGTACACGTTGCACAGACGAGAGTTGTATGCTAGAGCGTGACATTTGTCGCGTGCGGTAATTGTGGTGGGTGGTAATTGTCGCGCGTCGTATTCGATAGGGCTGATATTTGTCGTGCACTGCAATTATCGCATATCTTATTCGATATGTATGGTACGTGTCGTGCACGATAGTTGTCACATGCCGTATTTGATCGGTATCATATTTATCGTTCACTTAATTGTCGCACGCCGTATTCGATAGGTATGATATTTGTCGTGCACGGTATTAACCTATGTGATTCGATATGCCCGATATTTCTCATGCAGTAATTGTTGGACGCTGTATTTGTCGCGCGTAGAATTTTACTACGTGCAACATGTGTTAGTCACGCGTGGTATTTCGTACGCAAGGTATACATCACACGTGATATGTCGTACGAACGGTATACATCATGATATTTTCTACGCGTGCTACTCGACACGCACAATATGTATACATATGTCCCGCTCCGCAATTGTCTCGTGCTACATTTCCACACGCGATATGCGTTCGTCAGGCGTGGTACATCCTACGCACGGTATTCGTCGCGTTCGGTAATTGTCGCGTGTAGTATTTCCACGCGCGATTTGCGTCGCGCGCTGCAATTGTCGTCCGCTACATTTGTCGCTAATTGTTGCGCGCGTGTCCATCGCGCGGCGTATTTCTTGCGCGTGCAATTGGTCGCAAACGCAATTCATTGCACGCGATACATGGGGATTCGTCGGGCAACGATATTTGTCGCACGCGTTATTAGGTTGTTCAGAAAGTAATTTCGTTTTTTTCTATGAAAATGAGAGACGATTTTCATCGAATAAATTTTATCTTGCTTGAACAGCATTTTTAAAAAAGTAAGATATTCCGAAATGCTTTTCACTTTCCATGTTTGATGGGGTACCAAACACGAACTACCGCGTAGAATCAATCGAATTTTTTCACAAGCAAGCCTGTTCAGAAAAAACGAAATCACTTTTCGAACAACGCAATATTTCCTAGCCTTTTTGGTACGGTTGAATTCTGCATGTCGCTATTTCCCTGGACGACAGAGTCTGACGTGAACGATGTATAAACTATACAACACTGCAAAGTGTAACGGGCAATACCGTTCTGTGCACGAGTACATTCAAATGAAGTATTTGATGATTAAATCATAATTGTCGTCCCGAAAGAAGATATCCGAAAAAGCCACTATAGTGGCGCGTCGTTCCTAAAAGGTTAAGAGCGGTATCGTTACGCGTCGCGTTCGGCGTTTCGTGTAATTATCTTGGCCAACTGGCGACTTGGTGAGAAGAACACGGTATCCGAGTGTGAATAGGACTTAAGTCTCGCGCCAAACTGACCGGATCACGGGCGCCGTCCCTTGTAACTGGCTCGGTTGAACGACCAACCGGCTCGATCTCATCTTTCCATCCCCGTGCTCTTCCTATTCTTGTTTTCGACGTAGCGATCGGGCTAGGAGGACGCTCGTTAGTCGCGAAATCGATCTTAATTTCTCGGAGTTTGAATGGACGCGCGAAACCGAGTCGCGTATCTGCATCGAACGCTTGTCAAGTGTCCCGGCTTCGTTCGATTCGGCGGTGAATCTGGTTTTAAAGGGAATTAGACGGGTTTTAGAAATCGGCCGCGATATTTATGACAACGTTGCTCCTCGTCGGCTTTTCTTTAGCTGATGTTCATTAGGTGTACGTCCGAATACTCCAAATTACTTCAAGCAGTTATAAAATCGATTTTAAATCGAATAGCTTTTCCCGCTATTTTATGACTCTGCAATGTTGACATTCGGCCGTTAACACTAGAGGTACCAGCATTGAATGCATGCTTACTTCAAAACTGAAAATGAAGTAGAAAAATAAATAAATAAATATTGCAGCATCGCCTAACATATACAACTATCCATTAGCTCGATAAAACATGACAGACATTTTGACAAAAGGACGGCAATAAAATCTTGTAATAAAAAATGCCGAATCCGAAACCAGACCTTTCGACTGGTTGGTAGTTCTAGTGTTCAAAACGGCAGGTACTTTAACGAAAGGCTCAACATGATCCTGAAAAATATTTAGTTTAGTACGGTCGAAAGTGCCCGCATACTGGCAAAGGAGAACGTCCAGTGACACTGGACATCAAAAGGCATCATAATGAGTGTTGGCTAGGACGTCTTGCAGCACCCGGCGTACTCACCCAACATTGCACATCCCATTACCGCATATTCCGGTCGATGCAACACGCCTTATCCGATATGCGTCCCCAATCAGTAGACGAGATCCGAAAATGGCTCGACTTTATCGCGTCCGAAGACATACATTTTTCCGACATGGTATTCATCGGCTGCCTGAAAGATGGCTTAAAGTTATAGAAAGAAACGTCGAATACTTCGATTAAACGATTTAATTTAGTTCCTTTTAACACCTTGAGTGCCACCCAAAAACAGTTTGGATCACTTTTAGGAAGTAATTTTATTTTCGATAAATTTTATAAACAATTTTCATAATATTCTATCCTGGTTTATTCGATAAAGCTTTAATATATTTACAAACATTTTTTATGCCGTGTTATGTTAAATGTTTCAACTAAAATTAGCGAGAGATTTATGTATGAATTCATAAGTCAATTCAAGGTGTTAAAATAAACAATGTGGTTGAAAGAATTGAATTATTCGTTTGTACACCCAATACTCACCGGTCGGACAGACGCACGGGTCGTAAATTATCCACCAGGAAGAAGATAAAATGTTCGTTAAAAATTTTGTTTTTGACAAACTAGTTCCACGGAATCCTCGGTCGTCCCGCGGTATACGGGGGCTCCTCCTTTTCTTCCTAGTTTCCTCGTTTTGCGAGAACGCATGACGCATGGCTCGTGCTGGCTCGTTCTCGGCGCCGCAGGTTCCGAGTGGTCTAGACTTCGACGGCCCGACGTATCCTCGTGATATATCGTTCTTAAGGGAGAAACGTGAGAAATCGTTAGGACACGCGAAACCGTACGAGCCGTTCATGAATATATTTAGCGGGTCTTTCGAAAATCGTATATGTAGGTTCTAGCTCGTTTCCGAACGCAAATAGAAACCGAACAACACCTGAACTTCGCTATGAAACGGATACGGCTGTCATAAAGTTAGCGCGATATTGCACAATCCGTTTACCCCTTGTTAAACTTGACAAATTGTCTTCTCGCGTCGATCGAGCGGATAATTAATGGGTTAGCGATTATCGGACCGACTGTAAATTATCGTATCGATAATTATACGACGGTCGATTATCGGGCAGGTAATACTAATATTAATGTTCTGTTCGAAATGTTTTTAACCGTCGGTCGAACCGCGTACGCTTAATTAGCGTGCGAAACAACCGTTAACGTCCCGCAGCAAGGATCTATCGGTGTATTTATGAAAATATTAAATTAAATAAATCCGAGAAATTTGTGCCGAAACTTTCTCCGCCACAAATAATGTCACGGGACAATTTCCGGCAACGGCTACCGACTCTCACTTCACTTTCCCACGTTTCATAGATTCCTGAATCGTTTACGCTCGTACCGCCGAGATCGCACCACCGATATCATAATTAAATACGGTACATTGCAGCTAATTTTAATATCGGCCAATCGTTTCGCGAACGATCCTCGTTTTATCGCCTGCCGTTTAAGCCTCCGCTTTTCTATCCCCGTATCGGAGTGCCTCCATCTATCAACGACACTAAACCGACAAAACAACAGAAATCGAGAACAACTAGGGTAAATCAGAACGGGACCTCTCGATCGCGTGCGAACGCGTTTCTGGACCGCTCCGATAACCGGTATCATAAATTTAATGTAATTACATAACTGTAATGAGTAACATAGAAAAAAGGAGAAGCAAGAAAATTCTATCTTAGAATTAATGTTGCATTAATTTTGAATGTTGGCGAAAAGATCGCTGTATTTCCCACGCGTTTTATCACCGAGCGTTGTATCTTTCACGGGCTCCGTTCGCTATACCCGGTGTTTCGTACGCGTTGTATCGCCGCGCGTTATATTTCCTGCACATACGCGTCACCGTACGACGTAACCGCTATTCCTGGCATTTCCCACGCACCGTATTCGCCACGCGATATTTCTCACGCTTTATATCGCCGCGCGTGATATTTCCCACGCGCCGTGTTAACGACGCACGGTATTTCCCACGTGCCGTAGTCCCCGAGCGTCGTGTTACCATCGCCTCATATTGCCGCGCGTCATATCGCCGTGCGGTATGCTCGTATCGAAAACTTTCAACGATGCCCACGTACATTATTGAAATTGGGGTTGTTGCACTCGTCGCGCGTGCCACTTTCGGCGACTTCTCTCGGTACATAAATATGAAATACGCGTATGTAAATAAAGCGTGCATAATATATGCGCATAATCACTCTAAGTACACACCCTGAGCACCGACCCAAGCTTACGTGTTTGGAGCAGAAATATTCGCCCTTCTGCATCCACAAATATATACATATATATTCGCGTGGATCTATTAGTCCACGCCTCTGCCGCACACGCGTTCTCGCGTCGGACGAGATTATCGCGTACAGTAATGGCAGAACACTTTGAACTTTTCGTCTCGAGCCTATCATTCTGGGAATCGTATCGATACATCTTTTGACGGCGAAACGATAAAACGACGACCGCGTGGGCCGGTAAACAAACGTTGCTTCGATAAAACAGCTGCAGGGTCGGTGGTGATTTCTGAATTATGGCAGTTGATCGAGAACGTGTTTGAACAGACGGTCTCGGACTCGCGAACACGCATACCGCTATGAATTTTTTATTAGTCAGTGTTTTCTATCAAATTAATCCGATTTTCTTATCTAAGGATCATTGAATATAAAATACGCACAACATTTTAATTTTCATTGCTCGTATTGATGTTGTAGTTGTAACAGTTAGTTCCGACTGACGCAACAAAAAAATAAATTGTATGGCAAGGGGTTAAGTTAGTCTTTATACTGGAAGCGATGGAAAGCCTTTGTCCCCACCTATCTCTTTGATCCCCTAACCGTTGCAACATCAAACTGCATAAAACCGGCCATAAAAACGAAATGCCACCGTGTCACCGTAACAAAAGCCGCGACACTTAATGTCGTTAAAAACGTAACATCGAAGTAAATTGCATAGCGATTCGCATTCCCCTACTTATAGTTATAAATAGAACATTCATAGCAGCAGTTTGAAAAGAAAATATCTAACTACGAGACAGGTTACGAGAGCAAAGTGAACGATATCTAAAACGAACGTTATATTGCCGCGGACTGTACGTGGCGGAGAGGGTATTATTCGTCCCACGCGTTCACCCATTACCGACCCTCCCCCAGGCGTTTTTCTCGCGGGCGGCGTTTTAGCCCGTGCGCACGTGTTTATGTAAATTTTCGCGCGTATGCACGCACCGAGTGACTTATATCCTGGCCACGCATCGGAACGTTATTCACGGTGTGAACATTACGAACGTGGCCCGACGAAAACCGCTCGACGTCGGCTCGGCATCTTTGCCTCCGTCGAAGGAGATCCAACGAGATGAGACGCGACGACTTCACCAGGCACGCCGCAAAGATCGATGGCTCGTAATTCTCGAGCAACGAACCGTAGGAATCTTGGAAGGCCGCCGAGTTCGTTGTAAAGTACACAGCCAAAATCAAATACCGATATTTCAGGAGCCGTCGACAGCCAGGCAACTCGTGAAACTTCAGCCAACGTTCGTCGAGCGTTTCATCCTTCCTGACGCTTTCTGGTTACTTCGATGTTGCGCCGGTTCGTCGTGAACCTAGACCGTTCGCGTACTTGAAATTCTATTTGCCGTTGTTCAATGAAACGCCGACCGATCCGTGGAAACCCGACAGGGAACGGCGACTTCCTGATAGGACGGCGACGCGGACGATGATGGATGAACGGCGACGGACGATTCAATTACGTGGTGCGATTAATTTCATAGTTTGAGGACACAGGGATATGCGGATTGGACGGCGCCTTGAGGAAGAGGCGATGTTTCAAAGTTAACTTGTTTCTTCTACCGCGTTTCTCTGCTACGGTATACCTGTTGCTGACCAGCTGTTCGAATATTCCACGGGTTAGTAAGGATGGCACTGAAATGATATTTATCCTGATCAACTGTCAACGCCGACTATGATGGATGATTGCAGCGAACATTTCAGTTACAAGTTATGATTAATTTCATAGTTTAAGGACAACGAGATACTCAGCTAGGAAGATACCTTAAGGAGTTAATGTCTCAAAGTTGACTTGTCTTTTCCACGGGATTTCTATGTAATGGTATATACTTGTTGATGATCACGTACTCGAATATTCCATCGATCAGAACAGCATTGAAGCAAAATTTATCACGATCGACGTATAAACGAAAACCAACGATTCAGTTACGACCAACGACTGATTCCGAAATTTCAGAACATCGAGATAAGTGGATAGGAAGGTACCTTCGAGACTAAGGAGTGAATGCCTCGGAATTAACTTGTTTCTTCTGTCGGGTTTCCGTGCTATGGCATATCTACGTATCCAACTTGGCAAGTTCTAGTAAGGGGCATGCTGAAATAAAATGGTTTTCGTGTACAGAAAGTAAATTAATGATACGACGGGAATTAAACAACTTACGCGAGAATCGTAAACCTACTTTTGCATCCGCGATAGCAGTGCATCGATCTTAATGAACGTTCGGTGTATAAATAACGGTTGTTCGTCATTTAGATGTCAATTAACGGAGGTAGAAGGCGAAGAAAAGCCCGATTTTCATCGTGCAGCCAGCGAAATGTCAAAGGCAAACTCTACGACGCACGGAAAGCACATATTTCTTGTCGCCTGGACGACGACCGCTTCCATTAATCGAATTTGCATGAGTGGCAATCAGACGTCAATTAATAGCTGAATTATACGACATTCTTTCACCGGCAACCTAGGATTTTACCTACATTAACACGTTTCAACCGAGATAGAGATTCACGTTTCTGCATCTTATATATACGTTTACTTATGTGCATGCGTGCATTATAGCATTCTCTCTCTATCCGCCGCTAATTTACCTTATATTCCTTATGTAGCACACCACCCACGCAACAGGCTCCGACCCGTTATCGGCAAACGGCCACGTCGCGATCCAACATTTTACGGCGCACACGCGCCGACAGATGGGAATGTTGGCGCCATTCTCGCGGTATTATGCGCGTACAAGCTCGTGCATTTCTGCACAGCACAATTGCGCGATGATGAAGCAAGTAAAATCTCGTTTGTAATTTGACGTGCCCGTGCACGAGCGTCATTTTTTCAATCGACGTTCTCGCAATGTCGAAAGCCCGACGTCGAGGGACCATTGTCTTCGGTCGCGGTTAGGTTATGGCTTTTCTTCTGAAAAAAAAAAAAATACGTATGAACTTTAAAGAGGCTGATACATTATGATTAAGATAGCGATGAATAGTATTAGTTTGAAATAATGGCAGAATAAGGAGTGCCTCGGTCTAGGAATAGCTTGGGGACATTGGTGCAACTTGATGGTATCCAGAATGAACCGTCCCCTTCCCTAAATATAGACTGGCACACCAGAAATAGTATAAATGGGATACCGCATACATCTTAAAAGAGAATTTTATAATATCCGAATTCTCGAATTACGAGACTCGATAATTTCCAAGTTTTCACATTTTCCGAACTCCTTGAGGATATCTTAGATTTAAGGAGGTTCTACATAATAGAGAAATGCTGGAACCTAGAAAGATCTCTCCGTTATTGACAACCGGACGAACAAGTGAGCCGGAGTATCATCGATGTCTCTGGGTGTCCATCACTGTTACAGAAAAACAAGAGTTAATTCTTGGGGACATATCTAGCGCCTAATAAAATACTAACTTCGGTAGTGAAAAAAGAACAAAATCATCGATTCCAATAACATGCGCGGAACGATACTAAAATATTATTCCGTGTAAAGGTTTATTCGACGAGAAGTCGAGTGGACCGAATGGACCGATCGAAAATTCTTAGCCTTCGAGAGAATCCACCCTCTGAGAATTTCGCCTGGCACAACAACGATCTGGTCTCGCCTTGGAATAATATTTTTCCAATGTCCGAGGGAAATTAATAACCGTGGCCCGTCGAAGGGAAAACACAGACGGTCGTGTAAACTCGGGACGGTTTATCGTGCGATGCATAGAAGGCTCGTGTGCTCGATCGAGAGGGTCTTCGAGAGCGCATTTTTGGCAACGTCATTACGCGAGGACAGAACGATGCGCCGATATGAACGCGTCTGCACGCGATCAGGAGAAAGAAAAGTAGTACATACATATAATATTATCGTCGCCGGAGATGCATTACACTCGTCCAAACTTTCGCGAAGGTCATCGAAACATCGACACCGTCTAAATATAAGATACCACCAATAACAACGATTGCACATGTCGACAGAATTTTATATTCAACGGTGGGTCTGTTTCGAGAACGTTCTCTCGCCGCGTCGATTTTTTAAGACTTCCGGCGAACGAGGAAAATACATGAAGTTTTTCTCGGTTCTTGAATGTAGGGTACGGAGAAGGATTCTCCTTCTATTCGTACTCATAGCCAATTCACTGAAATTACGAAAAATTCTCTGCTGTTATTATAATACGCTGTATACGTTATTTATTCCATTCACTCGGCGAATGTTCGCGCCATAAATCCACATCGGCTTTCTTAGCGATATGCGACACGAATCGCATCGCAGTCAATTAACATCATGAATATTAATATCGATAATATTTTTACTTATTTAATTCACCCCGTGAATATCGACAGCCCCCGTTACACGGTGAACATGTTAAATCATGCCTTGTATCGAGTCAAACAACATAGCGTTATTGATAAATGCATGCTTCAAATGACAGGTTGCGGAACGATATTTCATCATGAGAACAAAAAACTCGTCAACGATACGGTAGAAAAAAAAAGCAGCACGCGGTCTACGTTTACTTTTACCATTTAACGTTCGTTTTAATTCTCGCAAAAAAATTCTGACCAAAAAATTCGTATCCCGTCCCGCATGAGTCATTGCGTGCACGATAACCTCGAAATTGAACGATAATGTCTATACGTATACAATGCATATGTATATTATACACTGTACGTTACTGTACGAACGCGATTACCATTTCACGAAGGATTTTTCGTTTACCTTGCCGTCTGCATTCAACGAACTTTTCACCGGCTATTTATTATTCGACGATCGACGATTTTATGCGGCTGATTGCGAAAAGGCGCGCGATCTGAAAGATCGCGATGACGAGTACCGGACGTTTCGTTATTGCCGACGAAGAAGGCTGGCGCCGTCTACGAGGCATATCTATCACAAACAACTTTGTCTGACATTCAATACGTGATCGTTACTCTGCAGGTTGTTAATAATTCTAAAAATACGAGGGGCACCGGTTTCGCGCCGTTTCACAAGCGCAATATCTACATACATCGCCGAGCGATGTACATGGCAGCACCAGAGAACCATAAACATGATGGATAGGAAGTACGCTGAATAGATACGAAATGACGACTGGCCTCGTTTGATCGATAGCGCCATCTTTTTTTCATGATCGCACCTTTCGGAGAAATAAAAATCGACAAAGTCGTTACCATATCGATATTATAGTTCATATCGATCTACGTAGCGCGCGTTTTGCATATTTCAAATAAAGTGACAACCATTTGCGTTTTTCATAAATAACGTGAAAAATTAACTTCAATGTTCATTGAATATGTGTTACTTATCATAAAGCTGAAATTCGATTGAGTTTGTAGCTACAATTATACACTGACAGTTTGGAAAGACAATATCACTAATGTTCTACATTTTCCATTTAAATGCATTTTGATAAAATTCCTTTTCTTACGTTTATCCATTTAATTATAAATTAAACTAGATTAAGTATTCGATATAAATTAGGAAAAATTCTTCTATCGAAAGTTAATTTCCGTAGATTGACGTTGAATTTTAAATTTAAATTTCTGATAAAAACTTATTTGATCCAGTTTGTTGATTGCAAATGTTTTTCATAGTATTTTTCTCATTCAGAAGAAAGGAAAAGAATTGTCCTGCGACTTTGCACACGCACACAAAAATGATTCAAGTTTTTAAAAGAACTCACATGATTTATTTTTTTTATACTCAATAATATACATAGCTACACAATACTCCTTATAATAATATATACTTTCGAATTATAATATTCTATCCATATTTACGTAATAATCTATACAAAAATTATTTAATGATAACAAGTTGAACATTTCTTTCCTATTTTGCTTCGGATCAATTGAAATTTAAATGTATAATACATTTGTTTGCCAATTCGTAAAATTAATTTTGTTTAATCAAATAATAAAATGAAATTTACTCGTACGAATATAATGTACACTAACGGGTACTGTAGACTTCCCCTATAAAGTGTAACTTCTCGTTTTGCATTCGTTCTTAGCCAAAGGGAGCCTACGTTTACACACAAGTGTACATTTATATAAAGTTAAATATGACAATGCACAGTATCGAGTACTTACTCACACTGCGAAGGTTACATGCAAGAAAATGTCACGACATGAGGTCATGCTCATAGGAGCGATGTCATGAATGTAAGCTTTTAACCCACTTATTGTTGTCACGCCGATGAATCGTTTTAACCGATAAATGAAGTATCATTGTATGAAATCATGAAAATTTTAAACAAATTGACGATTACTATATAAAGCAAATAGGTAACGCATAAAATTAACGCGACAGCAGTTACATAATCATTGATATAGATTTATGGAACTTTGAAGAAACGATCGAATTGATCATAAAAATGTCTCGATCAATAACGGATCAATTAATAATGCTTCTGCTGGTAATAAAATTCTATATCGTACATCTTAAACGTTATGTTCTTTATTGTTCTGACATAACCGGGAGAAAAAAATCTAGATTAAAATCCATATTGTCTCTGATTGATAAGTTTACACGCGTTATTAAAAATAAAACAGAGAATTTTCACACACAAATATAACATATTGTTGCAAGAAGAATGTATATCAGTGATGGGTGGATCAAGTACTCGCCAAATTTTCAGGCACCGCATATATACTCTTTCTATATTACCAATTTCAAGAATATCCTACGACTACGATTCTGCCCATGGTAAAATAACGAGTTTACTGTAATCATTGGTGCCCGCGAGTGCCCATCACTGTTATATACTATTCTTATTTTTTTTTTAGGAAGAATAAAAATCTATAACCCGTAATTTATCCGTAATTAATGTATAATTAATTAATCAAAAAAAAAAAAGATAAATGAAACTTACGTTACTAAATGAAACATGTGGTATAGGCAGTGCACAGTCTTCAGCGGTAAAAAAAAGTAATCGTGCTTGTAACTGAAGTACCATCGTCTGAACAAGGGATGCGTGCAGGCTGAGCTTGCCACGAGGATAGAGGTACGTTTGTATTCACCCGATATACACAAATATTCTTTTTTATGATAACGTTTTAATTTTGTATCAATGCTGAAACTCCTTTATCCTGGCCACTCGTTGCGCAATATGCAAGCACCCCGAAGAAGGATCATTTATAACTCTATTTATAATCAGCCAGAACAAAAACAAACTATTTAAACGGCAAATAACACATAGACTACATAAAGCACAATTACAGTATATTTCACAAATTGTTTAAACATTCATATATAATTATACGAATCTTCGCATATGACGGAAAGGCGATTTGATCAATTAGGGAAAGATTATTTCGTAAAAACAATGTATTTTTTTTAAGGACAGGAGAAACATTAGGAGATTGAAGGGCTTGCAAAAACGGTATCATATGGCAGATTGCCATGCCAGTCTGGATTGCTGGCTTAGAAATTGCGAGGCCTATCTCTCTTTACTGCGAGAGGTTCTTTCCTAATATTTTGTTTTATTCCGCGTTTTTTTCCATCGTTTTGTTTCTTTTTTTTTCATTTAACGTTTTATCTGCATTTCCCGCCACGATCGATGCATAATTTCGGAATGTTGACAATATTCTAATTTTACCTTATCAAGGTGCAATAAATAAATGATATCTCTTTTACACTGAGATATATAAATGGTTGACTGACTGTTAGTTTTATCAATAGCAGGTGAAGGAGGGTGTATTTACCGCACCTGCCAATAACCAAGCAGTGAGACAACCATTTTGTATAGTTTTGTTTTTACTTTTTTTTCGACGTATACCACTGAAAACTTAAAAAAATAGAAACAAACTTTTGCAACTAGAAACAGTAAGTCATTGCACCGTCAGTTACCACTCACTGCCATTTTTTTTTCTTTTTCATGTCAACTGATGGGCCGATGCGACATTTGTAATGTAGTGGACAGAGCAACATTCTCTCATCTATTGATCACATTTTTATCATCGTATTTATATAATGTAATGTACAATATGCAGCTACATTATGATAATCAGTATGTCCAACGCATTCAAACTGATAACACCATGGGTACTTCACTTTTTTGTTCTTAAATTTTTTTTTTTTTGAAAGATATTCAAATTATTAATTAATCAATATATATTGTATGTTTCAGAGTTAGGTACTTTAATACAATTACTTCCAAGTTTTCCACCTTTCTTGTGGTATCTCTGTGTAAAAAGTGTAACTATAATGCTAATATAATAATAATTATAATAATAATTTGCACAAGGCAATAGTCCTGTGTGGCCGTTCGAATGTGTTTGCGGCCGTTCCTCCACTCCCCTCCCCCCAAAACTTCCTGGCACAACGACAACTTTCGATAATCTCTCCACCCTCCACTGAAGATCCAAAAGAACTCGCAGTTTGCACTTAGTGTTACCTCTTTTATATTATTACTCATTCATGGGGGGACAGGTGTGTAGTTGATTTTTTTTATGATGTTAATATAGCAACTGAATGTTGACAGAATAACGTTCCAATTAGCGATTGGCACTTTTGAGCTGATTAGAGAGCCAATCGAGGCCCTCGTAAAGTCCGTCTCCACTTGTGGCACACGTTGCTTGAATGTACCAATTACGATTGCGTAAAGAGTGCAGGCCCAACTTATCGGTAATCTCCGCTGCATTCATTGCATTTGGGAGATCCTAAAATTAAAGGTACGTTAATGTGTGTATCTTAAGTGTATAAATTGTTTCGTTAATTGTTTTCTTTTGGCTTA
The DNA here is from genome assembly GCA_947623535.1 of Coelioxys conoideus. NCBI lineage: Eukaryota > Metazoa > Arthropoda > Insecta > Hymenoptera > Megachilidae > Coelioxys > Coelioxys conoideus. The sequence continues at coordinate 7,391,417 of OX392456.1, forward strand.
GTGATTAACAATTCTCCTGGCATTTGTCCATTGCATTTGCACAATCGGTATTATATATTATAAATTCAGGAATGTTTTGTGTATTAATATATGCAAAACTATACGTACTTGTTTATTAGCAAATATAAGAAGTACAGCATCTCTAAGTTCATCTTCTGCTAACATCCTCATTAGTTCCTCACGTGCCTCACCGATACGCTCCCTATCGTTACTGTCAACGACAAATATCAGTCCCTGAAAATAAATTTAATTTGTAGGAATGGGTGTAGGAACATGATCCTTGTTCTTAAATTACCTATATAAAAATTAACACTAAAACACAAATTCAATTGTAGCAAGGAAAGAAAAATAATGCTTAAAAACAAAACAGTTATAAAACCTTAATAATATTAAGAAAAATAATTAAATCATTAAATAGCATACTTGTGTATTTTGAAAGTAATGTCGCCACAGAGGTCTGATTTTGTCTTGGCCACCCACATCCCATACAGTAAAACTTATATTCTTGTATTCAACTGTTTCTACATTGAAACCTAAAATTTATAATGTGAAATCAGTAAAATTCATCAGCATATATTTCTTCTCTACATACTCCAAGAAAGGAATCAAAAATTGAAATAATTTCAAAACATAAATTTAAATACGATTATAAAGAAATATTTGTGTTTACCTATAGTGGGAATTGTAGTGACAATTTCCCCTAATTTTAATTTGTACAGAATTGTGGTTTTACCAGCAGCATCAAGACCCACCATCAAAATCCTCATTTCTTTCTTGCCAAATAGGCCTTTGAATAATGTTGTGAACATATTCCCCATGGTTACTGTTGATTATGTAAATACCTAAAACAAATAACAATTTGTGTCAAAGTAAATTATAGATTAAAATTATTACATGATACATATGACATCGACGTTTCAACTACTTGAAACATAACATAAATATGGTTATTTGTTTATTTTATTTAAACCATTCTTTAATGCAAGTGCAAAAATTAATCTAGACTTCATTTACAAAAATACATCAACAATTATGTAAGAACAAAACATTGAAAAATTAAAGGGCAAGAGCATCATCTGTAAAAGTACAAAACCCACAAAGTATACAGTTATGAAATTATAACCTTATTATACCTTTATTATCATAAATTTCTTATATAAAATTCTTTCAGTGAATCGTAATTATGCCAGACATATGCAACCATACAATGTATAATACAATTTACGTACAATAATATATACGATTTAAAATCGCACAGTAATAATTTCCACAGAACGAACGGAAAAAGAAACTCCGATCGATTCGAGATAACAAATTTTTAACACGTATACACGAGTGAGCAAAAGGAACACGTTTCGTGAACGGAAAAAACTGAAATTACGTAGACGGTGCCAACGTAGAGAGAAACATGCGTGAACTACTGATACTCTGACACAAAGGCTTAAAAGCTAACCTGCACTAATATAGGAAACAAACAATAAAAAAAAATTATCACGAACGACTCGAATCATGGATTACAGTTTAACGAAGGAAAAAAATGTTGTGAAGGCATGCACGAGATGCTCACGCTGCCCGCTATTGATTCTCATTTTAATACATCGCTATGATTATCGAACTAGCATACCGTTAAGGATCACTCTAGAGCGTTTTGCTGGTGATCTATGCACTTTTAAAACGTGATCGGCTACCTAAAACGCCAATACCGAAGTATTGCGAACAAGGCGGAAGATATTGTGCGGTTTGCGAAGCCACTGCGTACACCCGGTTGTCTGTCACCTTCGACCTACTCCCCAGCAAATCGTCAAGGGTTCCCCGCTCAAACTTCCATTATTTATAAACGTTGTCTGATTATTCAGTGTTTCCCGTAATGTCACGTTGTCCGTATAACCCACTTGCGTTACTTACGTTTCGATAAAAAAGATTATTTTCACGAGAAACGATAAAACATAAAACCAACACTCTCGAAAAGTACCGTATGTCAAAATGGCGGACGTGGAAAGGATTCATGCCTTATGCCACGTATAGGGCCCTCGAAATTCCCTGATTGGCCACGCTGATCACGTGACGTGGAAAATCTTCGGTGTTTTGCGTTTACTTCGGTAGGTGGAGACACTGAGAGGAAGTCGTGAAGGGACTCTTTGAAAGATCAATATATATTGTCAATATTTCATAATTATCAAGATTATCGAAAATATGATAGAATTTATCGATGCATTATCTGTATTTGAAATATTGATAAAATGATTTGATGACAGCGAAAGTATTTTTATAATAATGACAAATTATTGACAATAAATATTGATCGTTCCCAAGTCATTATTCATAACACTTCAGTTGGTGTCGAAGCTGCGGTCCACGAGTGTACCGATTTATTTTCTATGTACCGTACTTAATTGCGCTCACGTTATGTTGATAATAACCCACTAAATACCTCGTCAATAAATACTAATCGTTTAGAAGTACGAAGTTTTATTAAAAGCTACAATGAATTGCTTGTGTTTTGAAACGTGTTATATAAAGGATATACATGATCCTTTTTCTATTCATACACCTGGAGTATGATATTTTTCATCTAATGTTCCTTCTCCATAAATTTCACATTCTTCTGTGTTGTAAGGGACATCAGTTACTATCTGTAACATTTCAACCGATTGGCCTGGTTTCCTACACAAAGTAACAAATAAATGTAATAATCACTGTAAACAATAATTAGGTTTCCGATTTAATTAATTTACTTTGGCTGAAAGGAAACTGTAAGCATGAAACAACTGCTTTTATTATCAGAGTAACCTGCTAATGTTCCATCAGTCTGATCAAGTATAAAATCATTGTTCTTCAATTTTGTATTCAATTTAATACTTTGACCATATACTGTTAAAAGATTAATTAAATTTCGATATTAATATACAAAGTAATGGTATCTTTATAATTTTTATCTTAGATTTTAAATATATGAAGAAACAGTACTGTACTTGACATATTTGTAATGTTTAACATTAATTTTTTAGTATCACCTACATAAACTAAACCAAAGTTTAATGCATATGATGACAATTTTAGTATTGGCATCCAAACTTTTAAAATTAATTCTATATTCTGAAATTGAAAACATTTAATGAATCAATGATGTTTATTTTGACAATTAGAAGATAATGAAGATTAAAACCTGAAGTTGTTTGTCACTGTATATAATTTGTAATGGTTCTGTTATTGTAATTACTGAATCATATGTGTATTGACTTTTACTTGTATGTATTATTGTTTCAATGAATTTTTCGTCTATAACACATACTACTTCTACCTGTAGAAATAACATTATATTCAATGATTGTATTTGTGATAACTAAGAACATAGATTACTTCTGCACATCCTTTGCTTTTAATACATATAGTCCCTGTTAGTTTGCATAGATTTGTTTCCACATCAGTTGCAATAGATTTGACATGAAATGGATCGTAAGTTTCAAACATTACATGTATTGCTGCAGGTTTATAGTTATGTAAAAAAAATGTTTGAACTAATCTGTGTACAAAAAATATTAAATTAATTTGTGTTGAAAGAATATTTTCTTAATAAAAACAGCTGAATTTTCTTGTGTATACTCTAATTTTTTTCCTTTGCTTTGCATTACGTCATGAGCACAGCACGTAAATGTTCTATTTGTTTTAGGAATATTAAAAATCAAGTTTGGCTCCATAACATTAGCAGTAACATCGATTTCTATAGGGTGAAGATAATTTCCATCTTGTCTAAAGTAATAATTGTCTCTATACCTATAAAAATTAAAAGCAGTTTATGCTATGTTTTAACTTTTGCTAGGTTACAATATTAGCTACAAGTGTGTACAAACTTATCACCAGGAGCAATTCGTAAAAATCCTAAAATTTTGTAAAGAAGTTCCCCTTCATAGCTCCTTTTTATTTTATCAGAATGTATATTAATCGTTAGGAAAGCATAATTATTGGGCAGGAGAAACATTTCTCTTGGAGCAACCTTAAGAAATATTAAAGTATTTCCTGATTGTTCATACTTCCCAATACTTTTCTTAAAAGACTATTATAATCCATGTATCCTGTTTCCTTACAGTACCAGCGTTTGCATCAATAGGTCCATAATAAGGAAGTATTGAAACTTTGAATTCAGTATTTTCTGCTTCTTTTTGGTCTATACCATGATCATTTGTATCTAAGTATGCAATCCCTTTATCTTTTACATGTTGAGGACTACTTTTGGAAGTTTCGGTAATACTTTGACTAGTATAGTCTAGTGAACTTTCTGTACTATGTAAAGATTCAGAACTTGATTCCCACGATATGGCCATATAAGACGATCCCCTAAATTATTTCATAAAATAGCATATAATGTTGCTAGATTGTACTGACTTAATCCACAAAATACTACAAATTAGTGTTATCAAAGTATTATTATATTATGAAAAAGTATTTACGAATAAGTATGTGCTGTTATATTGTCAGAATCAATACTGGTTCCAGTGGAATTTTCCAGTTTAGAACAACATTTTTCATGTTCTATAGAAATTTTGTTAATACTTTCTAATTTTCTAGCTCTGAGTTCTGAGGCTAACTTATCAGTAAATGCTGTACATATATCAACCACAACATTAAAAGGCATTTTCTCCGCCAGTGGTTTCGTAATAAATAAATGCCAATCAATAGCTATAGGTATGATACCAGTATTCCACACTATTATTTTTCTTTCCTGCAGACGAGCTCCTTTCATTATTGTTCCATATCTACAAGTAAATAATTCAGTTGAAACACCAAGTACATTGTTGTAGATGATGAAGGACAGGTAAACTTTGTAACTTACTTAATAACAGGTACTTTTGATTGATTTCTATTCGAAATTGATAACGATACAGGTGACCCAACAACTTGCACGCATATTTCTAACGTGTATAACGGTAAACCTGTTATATTTATCTCTAATTTGTCAACGTAAATACCCCAAGTATCACCATAAACATAGACATTCACAGGTATAGCCTCAAAAGACCCAATATTTGAATTTACGGGATCTACGTAAATTACAACCCCTGATTTTGGTTGCTTCACTCGGAACATTGTTTCTTCTAACATAAAATGTGCCAGAGATTATTAGTTTTAAATTAGATCCACAATTAACTTACTTATTACCAGTGACACTTTTCCGTCTGCAATGAACTTTCTTGTAAATGGATTTGATACGACCCTTCAAAGACATTCCTTTACAGGAACATATAATCGGATAGAAATTTTTTAAATCAAGTTGAAAATTAGTTGGAATGGGTGTTTCGTTTTTTATGATGAATGTCTTCTTTTCCACTAAAAATTTAATATGTGTTTTTATGCTAAATTTTCTAGAACCTAGGTTTTCCCAAAGTCTGCCCCCTAAACCAGAAGAAGGCGACAATTGCAATCCAAATGTATATACCTGTCTTCAATGGTAGATTTAAAAATTCAATTACAACAACTGGTTGCTGAGCGGACGGTAGAGTTGTTTGGAAGAAAGGAACTATATCCCCAGAAGAGAGATTCTTCTCCTCAGAATATTCCCCATTTCCTGTCACCAAGTTACTCATCTAGAATTGAATTAATTGCTGGACTATGATGCTTGAATATTTTTTAGATTATGAAGCCTTCTGATTAAATATGCCGGTATTATACTTGAATGATTTCTGAAGTGCGAGCACTCAGGGTATATTCCTCTCCCGAGTCTTCAGCAGCCACTTCGCTGAACGAAGGACCTGCAGAAGCGTCTTTAAGAACATCCCCTTGATCCAAATTGGCAGTCATTAATTCTTGTTCCTCTCTTGCCCGATATTTTTCCAATAGTTTCTGCAACGTTGCAAAACGTTAACGTGAACTAATGAACACTTTCTTGCAATTTTTTCAGTACATTACAATAAAACTTACCATGCCTTTTTTATTCATTCCTGCTAAATCTAAAGCAAGTTGAAAGCTATCCATGCGCCATTGAACTTGAATAAAATTGTTCTTCAATTTTACAGGCTCTTTGTCACTTAATGGAAAATAAAACGTCACATAGAGGGGCTCGATGTAACATTCTATACTCAACATTATAATTTTTCGTGAATCTCCAATGAAACAGGGTATATATAATGATTGCACAACCCCCTAGAAATATATATTCTTTCATCGCGTGGCCATACGAGTAATAGAGTGAGTTTGAGTGAAATAGGATTAAGAAACATTAAAATGTTCCACCTCTTTTATCGGTGTAAGGATAATATCGAATTTCTCTGAAGTTTGACCCGATACTTCGCCTTTCTCAGGGCACACGCACACCTTCAATTTCTCTGCATCTTGACCGTTTACTTCACCCCATGAATACATTAACCCGTTATTAGAGAGGTTTTTTATCGTCAATACACAAGTTTCCTCAACACCAATGTACAAAGTCCTGATGCGTACAATATACGCAATAAATATCCAAGAATTTACATATGTAATTATTTTGAAATATTGTATAGTCGTATACCTCGAGGGTTTGATAATACCCGTGGTTATTACATATTCCCATAACAGTGGCTCAAATTGCTTTAGATCCATGATGTCGTAGTGTGCAAACAGTTCATCTATTAACTATAAAATATAAAATGTTTGATAAACGGGGCAAAATTAAAAGTTGAATATGCGTTTACCAATTGACTCGATGATTTGTATTCTTCATCATCTTTCCCGCATTCTATTTCTTCATAATCGTCTTGTATAAGGTCCTTGTAGATTGATGTTTTTCCAGTAATACGTCCCGCTATGTCATCAAATGCTTGATCGCTAACGTATTAGAAATGAAAAATTGAGATATATATAAAGCATTGATTAAACTGTAGATGTACCTTTTAATTTGATCATCCATTGTATATTTCAACCAAACCTCCACATCATCGATCCAAATATCTACAGACTGATAGTAACGTTAGTACATTAAATTGCCTCGGTAGTATGTTACAAATTATTAATTGTATCAGAAACTAGATACCTAATTACAATATACAAAATGTATAATAATAAGAATTACATTTGAACAATCGCGTCGTCTGTCAGTGCATTGTTCAACACGAGATTGTAACTCTTTTGAGACAGCCATTTCGGGTACGTCCTCCACGTACAATCTAAAAGTTATCATCAAAGTTTTAATTTCATAACTTGAAAACATTTTTTAAATACTCACTGCAGAAGAGCAAAATAAAGATTTGGCTGCAAATTACTGTATTCAGCAATTACAGTAAAATGATGTACAGAAGTTGGATGAAATATACCACGATCCGGTTGAATAAGAAGAAATTTCGGAGGAAAATAGTTGCGGTCATTTATTTTTTTCCCGTCGCTTCGTAGGTCTCGTACCTCCCATCGAAAGTACATACCTATTTCGCTGAAATTCCAGAACCGATTATTGCTCTCCATTTCCTTTCCTCGTTTAAAATTTAATTATACCTCGTATTAGTCACAGTGAGCGTGCATTGAGCAAATATGTTTGGAGCATTCGTGGTTAAATTTATGCGGTAATTTGCGCGTCCATCCAAGTCTATCATTGACCGATCCTTTTTTAATTTCTGTAATTTGTATAGAATAACTTTTTCGGTCTACCCAGATACAATTTGCGTTTTATTTTATACAGTGGACTGTCGATATACAGGCACCATTTATATTGACAAGAAGGTATATATACTTTATTAATCTGGATAAAATTCGGTTCAAATATCACACCGTCTCCGATTATCTCTGTGGCCAATATAGTACAATTATTGCAAAGTATGTACAATTTGTCCACCTAACGACGAAATATTAATATAAACGAGAAAATATTTTATGAGAAATGAAATGATTCTGAATATTCACATGAACACCATAAGATTCAGGTGAGAAAGTCGTATGCAACGTCATGTTTTCCTTTGATTTCATCCTGAAGTATGCCGGGCATACGGTGAAACGGGATAATTTTAATATGTTTTGATCCGTGATGTCCTGATAAATGGACGAATAAAAAATTATGGTCAGAAACATAAATACGTATAGAAAAAAGTACTTGATTCAAGGTCGTACTTGAATGTACATGGAGGTCCAAGCAGCTTCGCTCATCACGAAAAATCTGCCACTTCCTCCGATATTCTCCAACCTGATGGGCATATAAACTGTTTCTCCCACGAAGCCCATTCCGCAATCGAAAGTCATGCTGATAAATTTATTATGAATGGTTTCCCAACTCTCAATACTGTATGTCTCGCTTTCTTCGCTTTGCTGTAACATCATTATACGACTAATAAAAAAATAAATATCGATGTAAGTATTGTAATAACGTGTTAAGATACAAATTTTTAAGTACACACATATGTACTGTTGTCTGAAGACGACGAGTCTGGATCCCACAATTGAACAAGCCACTTGGCGTTTGATTGTAAAATATCGATAGATTGTTTTGTCGGCAGAAAGGTTCCTATGGAAATTAATTTTTAAAATCGAATTTATTTAAATATTTTCTATTTTCTTTACCTATCAAAATGGGGGGTTCCTTGTATCCGTGTAATCTGATGAACAACGGTTTTCCACGCTCCACCTTTAGCACCAGTAACTCTTCCGGTTCATCAACCTCGTTGCACCGGAACAAGATGATCAATTGAAATTGCATTCCCGGGGGAACAATATTCCGGTTACCATTTGTACGTTTTATTATCACGCGAAAGTTTGAGTGATATGGTCTGGGATCGATTTGAAATTTCGCCGGCGATGTGCTGACATTTTGTAACGTGACCGTTTTCTGCAATGATCGCGTCAATTATGAAATCGAGTCATTAGCAAGCAATCAAAACTTTATGATTTTAGAATTTTATAACTGCAGAAGCTACACACTAAATCTCTAGAACTCTGGGTTCTGAATCATATATGCGATAGTATAACAATTATGAACGTGTTTTATGCAAAACACACCTTATACAACTTGTTCAATTTAAAATTACGGAATTGCACGTGATTACAATCCGCGATCAGGACGATTCTTTTGGTCTCCATCTTGATTATGCTCTTTTTAGCTCGTGCGTTTTTACGTGGCTGTGACCTGATCTGTTCTCTAATGTAAATGATCAAAATTAAATAATATAATTATTATACCGAAAATGCCGTAATACCTAATTTATACAAAATTATTTAGCAATATAATAAACAGTATAATCTGAAAGCTTTACTTATAAACTTGGACTCTTGGTAAAGATGTTATATGCGTTAACGATGATTTCTTGCGAATCTGTGGCTCCGATTGCGCCAGTTCTACCAGTTTCTTGTATTCATCCCAAGTATTCAATTTTCGTGACTCCAATTGATCTGGTCCCTTGGTATATTCACCTGAACAAATTTTTGAATAATGTATTAGCTTCTACGAAAAACCGAATCTCTCGTCGTTTCTTACCTAATTCGTCTTCGTGTTCTTCAAAGTCAATATCCGCGTATGTGTGTGCAGTTTTTAAATCTAAATCATCTTGACCAACATCTGTTATGTCTTTCAACATTCTTATATCCGCTGGACATGCATTTTGTAATTTATTTTTGCGAGTCTGCAAAAATTGATACATTTACTACTTCTTCGAACTATCAAAATGTTAAAAATGAACGAGAGTACTAACATAAAGCAGATACGAATATTTATGTTGTAGTACAACAGTTTCTTGAGGAGATTTAACAATACTGTACATTTTCCAATTAAATAAATTTTTAGACGATCTTTGAAGACGCTCTTCATCTTTCTTCTCGTTCTGTTCGGTTTGGATGAAGCGTACAGAATTCATTTTACAAAACTTTACTGATCATACCATTAATCGATGCAATTACTGTTTGACGTTAAGTTAACAAATGAAATCGCAGTGTTTATTCCAGTTAACAGATACCATCTGACGCAATAGAATGTGATCGCAAAATTAACTATAACACGATATCGCGTGATCGAACATTTATATTTTTCCCGAATTTCAAAAGTAATAAAGCGCATATTGTTGTTTACAAATAAAACCTACTATTTTAAAAATAATATACACATTTTCGTCAACCAGTGAATAACCAAATAAATATCAATCAGAAAAAGGAAGGATACAATAATGAATTTTTAAGACTATGATTTATTTGGAAACAATTTTTTTTTATATAAAGGTTTAGAGAATGAAATTCTATGTACAAAAGGGTTACGTTAGTAAAATACTAGGATTTTATATTCCTGGCCGTACATCGTGCAAAATAGTTTCCTCTTACACTGAAGATATAATAATTGTTTTTACTTTTATTTTTCATTTCGTGCATTCTTTTCTTCTCTGTAATTCTTATCGCGAGTCTCGGACTGCTTAATTAATAATTAAACGCTTGAATCTAGTTTAACCCTTTTTTTTAAAAAAACGTCGAGGAAAACTCTCTTTTGCTCGACGTTTCCATGATAATCACATAAGGTACACTTATCGTATTTATCCGTAATTCTTGAATACAAAGAATTCTTTTTTTTATCTTTTTTGCATTCGCCGTACATGTATACATATACATTTATATATATAATATTTATATATAATCATCCCAACACGCATAAACATTATACGCAATGTTCTTTTCTTCTCGTTTAACGTGTAAGATATTACAAATTACGCTTTGTACAACCTAATAATAATATAAACAAGCGAGAGAAACCTCACGATTTTTTAACATAACAAATTTACGGTGTTTACAAAGTTTCCGTTAAACAAAAGAAGAAAAAGAAATATTATTACAATTAGTTTGATAGATGTGTATATCTGCACAATAAGCAAATTCTCAGAGTCTCGACAAAAAAAGCACTTATAGTATTTAAAAAAAAAGTTCTCTGATTAATAATAATAATAATAATGTGATATATTAATAGGAATGGGCTTAATAATAATGAGACGCGCGTGATGTTCCATTAAACAACACTGTATTTGTATTTTTTTTTCTTTTGCAAGCCTTATAGATTTAGAAATGATGTGTTTCCTTTTATACGTGTGCACTTATTTTAATCTAGATAGATTAAGCATACACAGTCCATGAAAGTAGTGTCGAATAATTTTTACAAGCGTACGAATTTATGAAATTCATACGAAGCGCGAATTATCGCCATTGGTGTAACTAAGGTTTTTGTATACATTAGACCAAGTATGCTTCCGTAGAAAAAAGGACTTAAGAAATTATCTAGTGTTATTGTTTTCTCTATGGAATACACCGGCATAAGAAAGAAAGGCACGATAAAGCCTTCTTTTTCTTTACATCACCCTAAGGAAGTCTACCATGTTCGGTACTGTACTTATTCCAATAATTTTGTATAAGGGTGCCACATTTTGAAAGATCAAATCCAAAACCTGAGACCCGCTTAGTTACGCCAATGATCTCTTTCTCATCAGCAAATTAATTTAAACGAAGAATCAAAAAGAACCGTCGGTTTGTGTCGATCTTGTACAGTGGAAAATGCTAGTCAAACTAGGTTCAAGCTTCTATGTAAAAATTTGTCCCCCCTCTTCTTAGAGAAGTATCAATTTCGTATATTTACATGTTGAAGCGCCGATTCGCGTTTATCATGATCGGTACCCCTTCGCGACTTCTCTAAAATGTGCGACTTACCGTGTCGTAAAGCTTGGACTTTGTATGCAGGGGAAAGAAGTAATTTTTTTTTTTATTAAAAAGCCTATTGGTTTGTTCCGTGGAAAATATAAAACCCCAGATTATACTTCACTATCCTACAAATACAATGCTTACTTCAAACGTATAATGGTGTGTCGTTATCGAAGATGCAATTATCCTTTCTTCGCGTTAATATTTTAATCTATGCGCGGTTTTGCTGCTTGTATCATAAATTAAACATAAAAATTAAAACTCCAGAGCGGATTCGTTTTATAGTGAAACATGAAATTTCTTAAATGTACTTGTTTATCCATTAATCTAACCTCTACGTGTCTGTGTTTGTGAATCATTTTTTTCAGTTGTGTTGTTTGCATTTTTTTACAATACACCAGCTTACATGTTGTTTTCGTGTTATCTTTCCTTGCACATTGTATCAGCTGGAAAACGTATCTGATAAATTTTATCCATTGCAATTGTACGAAGTGAACGTTCTTACAATATATACAACCCACGATCACCCTTAAGCGTACAACTTCCACATAAATCGTATAAGTTCGATGCATGATTGTTTATTCATTCCACGTGTGTGTCAACGTTTAAGTGTCTCTTCACTTGCCTAGTCCGAGTGCAGCGTATTGTTCTTCCGTCACTTCGGTCATCATCAAGTTTCCGTCAGGTAAGAGTAAAACCACTCTTCTGGTACCACCTAGTAATTACACGCATAAATACATTAGTAATACATTCGTCATAAAATGATCTTTACTTATTAAATGGAAACAGTTATGAGAAGAGTCGAATTTCTGAAAGGACCCGTATGAAAGGAAGCCATACAACGAGATTGTAATTTACAGTTTGCTTAAATTCACCAGTTTACCTGGAGTGGGTTCTTCTGCTTGTACCACTTGAGCTACGACTTGTCCATGACCGTCACCTTCCTCCTGACCTTCAGTTACATCGGCAGTATTCGTGTTGTCCATGATAGACATCACCATAGGATTTTCAGTAGGCTCTGTTCCACCTTCCTTTACGTAAAACTGCGAGGCCAGGTTCACTTGATCCGGTATCAGCTGAGCCACGGCTTCCGCCACAGCATGATCCAACGTTAATACGGATCCATCGTCACCTTGCTGTTCCGTAGTAACGTACACGCATTGCTGTTCGCCATCGGCATCTCGGGTGACCAACAGCGTTTGGCCATCCTCGGCTTGCCCCGCCACTTGGTAAACGACACCATCCTCACCGGTTATCGTCACCAAGTTCGACGCGTCTTCCGCTACCTTCCTTTCCTCCGTTAGTTTCTCTTCGGATTTGGCTACATCCGCGGACGCGATCGTTATCGTGCTAGTAGAAGTAACCGTGGCCGTTGTCAAGCCTGGAGCGATGGTCGATTCGCTACTCGATGTAGCTTCTGTCAGGGAAGTTGTCGTCGTCGTTGTGACCGGAGTAGCCACTGCTGGAGCGGTATCGTCCAAGCAAGGAAGATCCGGAGCCGGGACAGAAACGTTTGTTAAATTCATTTGTGCTGGCTCGCTCGTTTGAACAATTGTGCCTGTTGTTCCACCCGGACTCATTTCGACTCTCATTATCCCGCCAGACTCTGTAAGAGAATCAAGGGAAGGTAGCACCAATTCTGTCGTGGTAGTGTTAGCAGTAACGTCTATACTCTCGGATGTGGTTGTAGTTGTTTTAACGGTCGACAACGATGTGGCGGGTTCCGGTTCAGGTTGTGTTTCAGCTTGTTGTTCAACTGGTTCACCGTCTGGTCCGATGATGCGTCCGGTCAGTGGACACAAAGTGAATGGTCTGGGCGGACTGTCAGGTTCCGTAGTAGCTATGGTATCGGCCTCGGGAGGTGGAAGTTCTGGTTCACCCTCACTGCTACTTTCTTCGGAGCCTACCTCGTGGAATTCCATGTGAAGCCCGTCACCCTCCGCCAATTTACTTTCTTTCGGTTTGGCTCCTGGTGTGGACGCCGTTGGTGTTTCAGCTAGTTTCCCTCTACCTCGTCCGGCGCTAGCTCGAGCACCTGCTAGGAGGCCACGGCCACCTGGTTTAACGACACCCGCTGCTTCTTGAGCTTTCCTTTTTGCCATTAATAACTTTTGCTGCGGAGATAATAATGACTGTGGCTTACCAACTGGTGTTTTTGGTGATTGTTTAGCCTGTTGCACTGGACTAGTTCCAGACTTTACCACTTGCTTCGGCTGTGGACTAAGCACCGTGAACTTCGGTCTAATCTGATTAACATTTCCAGGACTCACCGAGTTACTTTGGGTAGTTACAGCTGGCGTACGTTTTTGTAGCACCTGACGGGTTTGCTGCGACTGAACTTGTCTAGGGGCTGGTGCCCTGACAGGTGTTCGAATCGTCGATCCTATTCCGAGTACGCTAGTCGGTGTTGTTGCACGCAGTGGAGGTCTTGGTAACAATGGACGACCATCCGCACTGCGTTGGCCTGTAACAGGTCCAGGACGTATTCCTGTACTTATTCTTGATTGCAAAGTTATAGGAGCCGGCACCGCGGTCACGACATGTATCTGCGGTAACTGTGTCGGATCTGGTTTCGGCTGGATCTTTATAGGTTCTGTTTTCTGTGTACCTCCTGCTTTAGTCGTAACTGGTTTAGAAACTACTTTCATCTGCGTTACTACTTGACTTCCATCCATTTTGGAAACCACTTTTACGGGTGTTACGGAATTTGACTGCGATGCGGTTATTACTTGCTTCCTTACTACGTTAGTATTATCTCGATTTTGAACCATCAAAACACCTTGTGTAGTCGGCGAACCTTTTACTGACAATTTTCCGCTAGGGGACGAATCCAACTTGATAATGCCATCTTTTCGAGACATTACGTATACGCCAGACGTTAAGTTTGGCATTTGTTTGGGGTCAACTTTAACGACACCTTTTGCGTTCGCAACTAAAACTGGTGGTTGGTTAGATTTTGCTCCTTCGGGAGATTGAAGTCCCAGTGAGGTCGCAAGATCTGAAGACGAACCACTTGGTCTATTAGAGCCGTTCGATTGTGCATTGGCACGATTAAACGCGCGTTGTATCACGTCGCTTCGTCCCAATAATCTCTCCTCCTCGGACTCTCCGGTCCAGTCTTCGTCACTACCTGTGTCACCTTTCGCTCGTTTTGCAGCACTGCTGCCTCCGTCCTCGGAATCACTCTCAGAATAATCCATTCTCCTTTTTCCTAATACTAAAACAACATTTATTAATTTACATATTTTATGATGTTTTTTAAATTCATAAATGATCTTAGTTTAAGTCGTGTTACGAAAATATACGTACGATCATTGTCTTCATCTTTCATCGAACCACACCACTGCTTCACTTGATCCATCGCTTTTGATTTACTTGAACGCATTGGTCGTCTGTACATGAAGTTTAGCGTATAAAAATTATTTCTTACAATATCTGTAACATATGAACCAGTAGGCAAAATAGGATTGACTTACCCTACATGAGCTGCGGTACTTGGTCCAGGTTTAGCTTCCGTTTTTATAACTGTCTTATGAGCAAGATGACCTCCTCGTCCTGCTGCCTTTGAATTAGCCTGCTGTTGAGCTGCTTTTAATTCTTTTTGCTTAGCAAGATTTCTTTCAAATTCTTCTAATAAGTGTTTACATGTAGCTACATGCTCAGCAGGTTCCCATGTATTATGTTCACTGTAATTATTTATACATTTTACGCAATAACCTTTTTCTAATAGTAATTTTTTGTGAAGCTTCTCATTTTTTCGACTATAAATTATTTTGTAAATTAAACTTACTGTCCATAACCCTCCCATTTTAATAAGTATTCGGAACATCTCTTTTTCGGATTGAAACGTTTTGCTAAAATTTTTTCTACTGTATATTCTTCGTCGCTCGAATCTTTATCTTCTTCGCCAGCTTTACTAGATTTACCCTATACAACAATAAATAAATTACGAATGTCTACAGAAAACGAACGATCGATCAAATTTAGTTAAGCAAACCTTGGGTTTTATAGAAGGTTTCAATTTTGGCTTTTCCTTCCTTTCTACTTCAATATCAACAGATTCGTTAGTTTTTTGAGCTTTTGTTTCTAAAGCCTTAACATCCTTTTTACTATCAGTTTCTTCTGGTTGCCCATTTCTAATAACTTTACGAACAATAACAGGTTTTCCTATATAAACATAAAATAATTTTAGTACCAACACTTTTCATTCTAATGTATAATAACTTTGTTTGCACAAAATTTACCTTCTGTGCCAGCACTTATTTGATTTTGCCTTGGTACATCTTGCATTTTTGCATTACTGATTTTGGTAAATGTTTGAATAGTTTTACCAGCTGCTATCCAAGAGTCTCTTATGTGCGTATCCATTTTACACCATTTTTGGTAAAGTTTCCATGAATTTGTTGAATCCTTATCTGGTCCTTCCTGTTGGATTTGTGAATCTTTCCATAAAAGGAAAGCCCATACTTGTGCTTTTTGTTCATTCTATAAAGAATAAAAATAAAACAGTGACTTTATGCTATAAACAATGATATTGTTCACATTTGATAAAAATTACTAACATTACTATTTTCACGAAAATGAGAAACTTGAGTACAAGCGCCTTCTTTAGTACGGTGCTCTTGGAACTCTTCGATGAAATGAAAAACTGAATGGCACTGTCCACACACAAGAACATCTAACCTTCCCATCTCTTCTTGTGCAGCTAGTAACATAAGCAAATGTTTGATCTTGATCATTAAAATTAGAATTAAAATTAGTTTAGTTAATTAGTTAAGATCAATGTTTAAACATAATTTTTAAAAAAGTGTTAGACAGTCAGTATGTCAGGTTCCTCGTTACCATGTACCAATGACTACCAACTTCTTTTGTATCAAAACCTTAAATTCACTGACATGTATAAAATTAATATTTAGGAAATGAAATAAATAAATTAAATACTTTTATGAATATCAAAAATTAGAAATATTACCTTTAATAGCAGTAGGATTACTACTGATGGCCGAAGGGCCATCACCTCCCTCCATTTTAACTGATAGAATATTTGAACCTATATCCGCAATGTTTTTTTCTAAAAAGTAAAATTACTGTTTACTTTTGATTATAACAAACTTTATACATGTAATATGGAACATATATTACATTGTACTATGCAGAACTGGAAAAATTCCTTACAAGGTATAGGAGCGGAAGGAGATACTGTGTTCGTGTTGCTTAATTCGCTTGAGATACATGAATTTTATATTATTCGTGATGAAAACATATAAATTATGTCTTTTATCATTATGTTATAAACAGGTGAGGTTTATTCATTTCACATGTAATCTTTACTGTTCTGCATACTAACCAGTAATGATATAACGACATTGAACTAACTTTATAATTTGATGATTATCGCAAAATTGAAAATTAAGTTGATTTACCCATTCGCAATAGTGTTAGTTTCATGTGTACATATTCCACAGCTTATTATAAGATATATAATCATATTCATTGTACCATTAATATACGAGTACATCACCAATTGCGAATGGGTTAATATCAATGATATTAAATTATATAATAAGTATATTTTCTATTTTCTGCTTTTAATATCTTATATATCTGCATTTGTATTTACTGATATTAATTACATTTCCATCTACCAGTATGTGATTCAGGCAAAACTTCTGTATAGTCTCATATACTGATACGACATCCATTGCGAATGGGTTAATATTAATGAATGCCAATTAGAATTTTAAATAAAAACTCTTATTGCAGACTGTTGAATTAAAATATGACATAAAAAATACTTTCAAACAATAAAATCTGATATTTAATTTTTCTTGTTTATACAATAAATTTTTATAGCAGATTTAATGTATATTATTAATGTATCAATGTGCCTTATTAATTATTATACGCAATAAACCCGCTAAAAGTTTTGATTTCTTTTAGCGAATGATTCATAAACATTATCACGTTGTTTAGACGCTACGCTGTAAATAAAAAAAAAATTTTTAACATTCGGACTTCGAAGTTTCGCGGGCGTCAGAAAAATCTACACGCAACATGCCGGTGGAAATCGAACTGCGAACATTTTTTAACAAGACACCACTGCCGTTGTTACGGCGATTCGAAGGTTCACTATTCACGCACAGCTATCATTGGTAATTTTGCAAATCGTCTCCACTTCCAAGACGTATCACGATGCGTATTGCGCGAAACTTTTTATTTAAACTAAACGAATTCCCGCATAAATGGTAAAACGTCCAGACACAGCATGGAGTCATTGTAAACGCGGCCAGTGGCGTAAGTTACCAACGAACAAAACTCACATATATAATTTGTTCTTGAAATTTTAGCCGGCTCACCGTGAACGTTCGTTACCGACAAAAGCGACTATTCCAGTTGCAAATAAAACGAGAGTCGAGAAATTAGAAAAACATTTAGAAACGATGCCATTGCCGCCGCCGCCGCCGCCACAGACTCGTCCTCTGTCTATCACGAGCAAGCCGATGCTCATCAAGATGGCTCTCGTCACCGAAAACTTTCATCGACTATTCACTTCCTGTCTACCCGTGAATATTTTTCGAACACACTTGTCCGTTACCGATTTCGATGTAATCGACGCTCAAATCAATGATATTGACTTACGCCCGTTAAACCGTGGAAAAATTAGATTTCCCTGATCCGGATAATTGCCGTCGCCGCACGAGATGGGATGAAAACAGTGACCGCGTCTGACGACAGTAGCGCCATGGCGCTTGCCCGCCACGGCAACAGTTTACCTTTTGGCGGGAGAGTATTATCGGTTAATTTTACTTTATATACCCTTACCAGTAGTATTTCTCCTATAACATTACTTCTTACATTCAAGGAATTACATTTTGGACTAATTACTGAAGGAAAAACACCAAATTATTTGCGAAAGGAGGCCGAAATTGCTAATGTTCGTGTTATTGATTTCGAATATACCGCTTTTCTTCGATGAATTTACCCGTGTTCCGGCATCGAACTCAGTATAGAAAAGGCAAGTTTATGTTAATTGATGGTAAGATAATTTCGTAAATGGCATGAACCTAGGTATATAGACACGGAGCGTATCTTTGAACGGGTAAGCCACTGCGTGCGTGGTAAAAAGGTAAACCGATACCCACTTTTAATTGGTTGTAGTTTGATTCTAAATTAAAACTACGAAATTTCTAAATTTAAAAATTAAAAAATTTCTAAGTTTGAAAATTAAAAACTTTTAAAATATTTGTACATTTATAAACTTGGAATTTCTATACTTCTAAGTTCTGAAATTTAACTAATCTATGCAAATAAGTGATTTTTATTTTTTCTATTCATAATTAGCGGTACAGAACATGCGCAGAAAAGCAATCAATCAAATTATGGCATTGGCTATTAAAGTTCTCCCCTCCTCTCATTTTTGCTTCATTCTCCCCGTCTATTCATTCCATATTGCTCCATATTTATAGGTTTATGGTAAATTGTTATTGTTTATTCCGTATGAGTTTATAAATTGTACATCATTAATAGCTTTTCTTTAAATATTGCTGTATGTATACATGTTTTGGTTATATATTAGACACTTCTACTATAATTTGTGGGAAAAATTTAGAATAAAGAATTGCTTGTATCGGCCAGACATCGTTTGAAATTCAGGCGTTTGACCTACGAATGTTTTCAAATGAATCACTTGTATTCTTTTCTACAAGTTCTACTTACATACAGGTTTATATTATTACAGGCTTAAAAAGAGTAAGAAACGGTGGCATTAGTGACCTTGTTCATAACATTGGTACGTTATTTTTATTGATAAGAGCAACGTAAACAACATTAACCTTATTTTAACTGAATGTTTAATGTAACCATCTAGAGTAAACAATACTCAAACTTAAAATATTATTTTTAATTGTTTGATTGCAGCTGTATTATAAACCTTAAATATGGCTGATGAAGAAGAAGAGAAAGAGTACAGATGGGAGACTGGTTATGAAAAGACATGGTTTATATTATTTTTCAATTTGATCATTTTTATTGAATCAAGTAATCTAGTATTAAATGAATTATTTGACACACAGGGAAGCAATTAAAGAGGACGATCATGGATTGTTGGAAGCATCTGTTGCAGATATTATTCACAATGCTAAAAGAAAACGGCAAATGAATAGAAAGATTGGTGCCAGATTAGGAATGATGAGACATCTTTACATAATTTTGGATGCTTCTGAGGCTATGTCACTTCAAGATTTAAAACCAACACGTTTTTTATGTTCCTTGAAGGTATTTTTACATTGATATAGAATATATGTGACTCTGTCATCATATGTTATATATATATATCTGGTAACTTTAAGCTCTTAGAAGATTTTGTTGAAGAATTTTTTTATCAAAATCCTATAAGTCAATTGGGGATAATTATTACAAGAAACAAAAGAGCAGAAAAAGTGAGCGAATTAGTTGGAAACTCCAAGAAACATATTAAGGTATATCTTTATAAAGTATTATCAAGATTTATATATTTTTCTCAGTCAAATTTTTCTTGTAGGAAATACAAAACATGCAACAGATTGCACCAGCAGGAGAACCTTCATTGCAGAATTCTCTGGAATTAGCTTTAAAATCTTTACGTCTTCTACCTTCACACGCTAGCAAAGAAATACTTATAATCATAGGAGCTCTTACAACTTGTGATCCAGGAGATATTAATGAAACTATACAAGTATGTACTGTGATATACGTTATAGTAAGTAAAGATATCGGGATATGAAGGTCTAGGAATTTGAGGAGCTAGGAGCGTGGAAAATTGGACATCTGCTAAAATATATCAGAATATTCCAATGATGGATTATGGTTTTAGGGTATGAAATCAGATTGTATAAGATGCAGTGTCATAGGATTGGCTGCTGAGTTATATATCTGTAAAAGAATGGCAACAGCAACTGGTGGAGAACACGGAGTTGCATTAGATGATAAGCATTTCAAGGAACAATTAAATATGCACATAGATCCACCACCAGCTGCAACTAGATTGGATGCTGCTCTTGTAAAAATGGGTTTTCCTCATCATGCATTGCATTCTTCCGTAAATGATTCTGCTATGGCAGTATGCATGTGGTAAATAACTGATATATTAGCAAGTATCTGAAGAAACAAATTCCGTATTTCATTAACACGTTCACTACCGAACTCGAAGAGCCGATTAATGATAAGACGCATTAATATTTGGAAACTATATATTTTATATAATAACAATAGGGAATATTTTTTACAGTCATGCAGAAAACTCTGAAGAATCTGTTAAACTTATTAGCACAGGATACCTGTGTCCTCAGTGCCTCAGTAAACATTGTGAACTTCCTGTAGAGTGTAGAGCATGTGGATTAACGTTAGTATCTGCACCACATTTAGCTCGATCTTATCATTATTTGTTTCCTGTTGAGCCGTTCACTGAAACTGTATTCGATGGAACTCCTGGATTGTGTTATGGCTGCCAAAAAAATTTTTCGCAAACAGACAAAAAGGTACGATGAAATAACAAACATGAAAAGTCGCGATTAATAAATGCAATTTAGTAAGAGATAACTGTTTATGTAACCGTATTTGTTTTCAGATATACATTTGCAATAAATGTAGTCAGGCATTTTGCTTGGATTGTGAAATATTCATTCACGAATCTTTACATACGTGTCCAGGTTGTGCGACAAATCCAGATACATATCAAAGATCAATGGATAGATCTTAATTTATTAAATGTATGTAAAATAAAATTAATAATTTTAGTTACTTCGAATTAAGTGCTTTAATGATAAATACCGTAATCTAAATCCAATTTCATACACGAACTTTATGGTACCTTTATATCGTCATAAATGCTTGTACCGTAAAACCAATCTGCGTTTGATTCATGAAAAGTTTTATGGAGGAACGAATACATGAAAAAAATAATTATAATTTGAATTGTTCTATCTACAATTTTTTTTTCCATTTTGTTATAATAATCGTGACCTAGCAGTTTTTCCGCAGTAATAAGAAACTAATAATAGTTTACTTTATTTTTTTTTGCCTACATAAAGATAACTAGATGAATTTTTCTATTAATAGATTTTACGTTTCGATGATAATAGTGTCGAACTGAAGTTCCAATAGATTCGAAGTAAAAGGAAAACAAAAGAATAGGACTTGTCTATTTACATCCGAATGATACACAGACTTCTTTCCTCCAGGCAAGGAACCCGAGAGAAGTTTTTCGAGCGGTTAACGCTGGCCGGTTTAAAGTTATGGTGGGAGGTGATTGAAGTTTATTAGCTAGCGGACAGGTGGAAGCGAGCATCGTGATATTAGAGCACATTATTAGTTTGCGATCGTCCTCCGACGCGACCGGTTCCACGGTGTCGACCTACTTCCGATTTAATTACGTATGTCCATCCTGCCCGAACAAAGTGACTTTATACGTGAAACATTTTCCGCACACCTGGTTTCCTTTCTAATACACATCTTCGAGATCAGGTAAGAATATTTTGTACGCGGCATATATCATTTTTCAATGATCAAAATATCGCGCGATTTCGTCCTAGATTTTAAATATATTTTAAAGATATTGTTCTTTAATCGTTTAATATTTTACAGTGGCATGTAACCACGTACACCTGGAATGAATATTATCTACTTTTATATTCGACGTCTAATATTTAAATACTATCTTTTCTCTGTTTTGCATTTGAACTTAACGCAACGATAATACCTGGTGTTTAAATGCATACACACGCGTGCACGAGTGTTATATGTTCTGTATATATATTTAGTAGTAAACGAGAAGATTGTCAGTAAAGATAGCAACACAAGGTTCGCTACCTATGTTTCCTATATTATTACAAAATGAAAGTAAATAAATTCATGGTCGATTTATGCGTAAGAGTAATATTGTGTTATAAATATTTAAAAATGAACCTCGTGAACTGGTATAGCGTGCAGAGTGTGAGAACAGAAGAAATTGTTACAACATTTATTTACGTATGAAATTTTAACTAATACTAACTTCTATGAAATAGTTTTAACATAATTTATGTTTTTTTATCGAAGTTGAAACAGAGCAGATAATATCAATTGCGAATAAGCGTTTGGTAATTAACAAGATGTTTAAATCGAAGCTAGTGTCAATTATTAAAAAAACAAGATACTTGTTGCTGTTTGTTATCACAGTCTGAATATTACCTTCTGTTTAATTAATCGATTTCACTTATCATATATATGATTTATTGTATCGCGGTAATTAATCGATACGAATTAAAACATAGTTTCGATGTTGACTTTAATTTATCAGTGTAATTGGTATCTTGAAACGATTAAATCGGTTCAAAAAACGTATCATTAATGAATTCATCTCATAAATCATATCAAATTTCGGTAGCAAACAATTTTGTAAAATACAGTCTTACATATTAGATATAACAAATTACTGAAATTGATAAAATCTTTCGTCTAACATGACGGATTTTTTTTATAAGAAATTATACTTTTTTATCTTTAATTGTACTATGACTTTATTTCTTAATCCCAGTGTTTCAAGAGGCATGACACGACAAAAGAAATTTCACATTCCTAGCTATGTCATTTAGATTAGAATTATTTTATCAGTTAAACCTAATTGACAGTTTATGTCCAAGAAAGTAATCGTGCCAGACTTAAGTTTTCAATGGGTATTAATTTAAAAGAAAAGAGCGATACGGAGAGATATTAAGATTATTTATATTATGGATCATTTACAAATACAAAGTGTACAAATCAAACGATAAAATGATCGGTGATACAAATCGATCTGTAGTTTAGAAGGAATTAAAATTATAATATTTCAAATTTTCAGAATTATACGAAACGGAAAACTGTTATCGGAAATGAGCAGAAACGTTGTCGATGATTCTAACAATTATAATAAAAAGCAATTTGCTTTATGCTTGACAAAAAAAAATAATGGCGTCGTGTATTTCGTGAAACACATTTGTTACGCCAAATAATCAATAATTAATCAATTATCAACAAGCGTTACTTAATTTCAATCGGATTCGCATATTCCTTGTAAATATTAATAAGTACTCTCCCGTAAATTACTACATCATACAGTGTGTATTTAAATTCAAAGTTCAAGCGCAACGCTCATCAAGTAGCACAGTGATTTCCATTTTCCATTTTAATTGTGCCATACGAAGACCAAATGATTTCCTTTCTCTTTCGTTAGCGCTTTCAATTCGCTCAGTAATAACTGGTTAGCCCGCGTAACATTTGATACACCGTCTAAGTAAATAAAAAGCTGCATTTTTCTACGGAATTAGTCTTGCGAAATGTGTGTCGCTACTTTTCCTCGTAGCAACGTAACACGATTGTCCCGTCCGTTCGCAGAAATAGTAGATCCCCCATTTTTATTACGAGACACCGGCTTGTCCAGCCGTGAATTACGATCGTTTGTCATGTTTACCATTTACAACTTGTTCCTCTATTTTCGTGTCTCGTTTTTGTCATAACTCCTTCTACGACCGTCACGAAAGTGAAAATATTCTTGTTCCGGCTTTTAAACACGAATGTTGCCAGACTTGTTACGTTTCAAGGATCGGCCAATACATAATGTATGTCCGTTACCGCGAAGGACAAAATTGTTGTCCGGATTGTTGATCAATTTGTACCGATCGATCTATTGACGCGCACCTGTTAACTCTTTTTCGATCGTCATTTAAATACCGGGATTTTATTACGCGATTGTTTGGGAATTATGTGGGTTCCGTTATGTTTGTACAGGATGAGGAACAAGCGGTGGTAACATACGCGATGATATGGCAATATATTGCGCGATGTTATCGCTCGACGATACCGCGCGCATGCAATACAATATGCGGCGATATAGCGCGTGATAAATACAACACGCGGGAATACGCTATTATGAGAAATACAACGTGGTACCAAGCGATTGAGGAATACAATGCAAAGTTAGCCGGCGAGAAATACGATCCGTGATATAATAGTGATATAATACGCGGCGATATAGCGCGTGATAAATGTAACACACCGGAATACGCTATTGTGAGAAATACAACGTGGCAACAAGCGATTGAGGAATACAACGCGAAGTTAGCCGGCGAAAAATACGATCCGAGATATAATAGCGATATAATACGCGGCCATATAGCGCGATACTAACGGGTAGCGATACAACGCATCCGTAAACGAACCTCGTACAGATGCATATCGTTTTAAAAAGTTTGTCAAATGTTCGGCGAAAGCAATTAATGTAATAACAATATCGAGGAGAGAGCACTCGACCGACGAAGTCGTCAATCTTGATTTTTATTCGTATTATATAATTTATAATTTATTGATAATTTATTACTATTTTATTATCGTCTACGAAATAACGTATCGATTCTCGTTATTATCAGTTTTTAGAATATCATCGGTATGCTGCTTTCCCAAAGCAAGATGAGTATCTTCGAATCCGAAACCCGTTAATTCAAACTTTCTTTCGACCTCTCTCTCCCGCGTACATCGACGCGAATCTCTCGTCAAAATTCACAACATCTCTGTATTTATCTCCCCGTGACAAGATACGTCGCGTACTCGAACGTTTCTATTGACTCGTTCTACTTTACGCACCGAAGCGGCTCGGATTATCATTTTATACGCGGGTCTCTTTGGGATAAACTCGATCAATCGCTGTTACCTAAGATATCTGTGCCATTCGAATGCTACGGAGGAAATGAACGAGATCAATCACATATATTAACACTAGAACTACCAACCAGTCAAAATGACTGGCTTCGAGTTTCACATTTTATGTCATAAAATTTTTTGGCCGACCTTTTGTCAAAATGTCTGTCACGTTTTATAGAGGTAATGAATGGTTGTACAGTAACCGGCATAATAAAGTGACCATCCTATTATAACCAATACACGATATCTTAAAACTAATGTTTTTAATGAAGAAGGATACAATTATCGGGCCTTATCCTCACACCAACAATTACTTAAAAAAATTAAAAAAAATATTTGCAAGTACTTGTAACTTGATTTTAACATAACAGGCATTTTCATATATGATAAAAAAAAAAGTGAGCACCTTGGAATTTGTAACATCTTTATTTAATTACAACGCTAAACGCGATGTACTGTGCATACGATGTAAACAGAACATAACTAACAGTTCGTTTATCTGATTATAAAAGACTGTGATAAATGAAGTGTAAATTAAGATTTACGATGTGATCATATTTTTTTTCATATATGAAAATGTTTGTTTTGTCAAAATAAAGTTATAAATTTTTGTTATTACAAGTAGTCTTTCAATGTTTTTAATAAACTCTTGATATGACGGTACACCTTTCAAAAAACCCCGATATTAGAATCGCTTTTCATTAAAAACATTAGTTTTGAGCTATTCTATATGGAATGGTCACTCTATTATGGCGGTCACTGTATATGTTAGATGATGCTGCAATATTTATTTAT
This sequence comes from Coelioxys conoideus, assembly GCA_947623535.1. NCBI lineage: Eukaryota > Metazoa > Arthropoda > Insecta > Hymenoptera > Megachilidae > Coelioxys > Coelioxys conoideus. The sequence continues at coordinate 7,417,514 of OX392456.1, forward strand.
TTATTTTTCTACTTCAGTTTCAATTCTAAAGTAAGTATGCATTTAATGTTGGTATTTCTAGAGTTAAAAAGAAATTACGGGATAAAAAAAGAACAGCCGTCGCGAACTCAACCTTCGTACCCGACTCGTTGCTTGGATAAAAAGGAATAATATTATTATGTAGCTGTCAGACGAGAAGCCATCAATTTCGGTGATCGGTGGAATCCGCAATTGGCCCACGTACAAATCGTAAATAAAGATAACGATTATATTGAGGTGTCATACGAGGGGATCATGCAATGGGGACACGGTACCACGGTGCCTCGCCTTAATTGGCCTGTAACCTTGTCACGTTGTCCGACACCAGCGATACGCGTTTTATTTCACTCCCCTTTGCTCCAATGTCACGCGGCATCCGAAAATTCGAACCGATTCGTACAAATGAATGTTCACTACGGACGCTAGAATCGTGAACGTAATATCTTGTCTATGAAACGATCGGCAGTACCATATACACGGACAATGTTCCATCAGCGATATACCGCGAGAACCACGCTTCGCGTGGTCATTCGGTAGATTGTTATACTATTCATGACAATATGATGCGTGGTAACTCGACGTATGGTACCGCTAGTGCGTGGTAATACAATACGTAAGGAAGCAACGCGTGGTAATACAATATGTAACGAAGCAACGCGTGGTACTACTACTGCGTGGTAATATAACATGTAACGAATCAACGCGTGGTACTACTACTACTACTACGTGGTAATACAATGTGTAACGAAGCAACGCGTGGTACTACTACTGCGTGGTAATACAATATGTAACGAAGCAACGCGTGGTAATACAATATGTAACGAAGCAACGCGTGGTAATATAACATATAACGAAGCAACGCGTGGTACTACTACTGTGTGGTAATACAATATGTAACGAAGCAACGCGTGGTAATATAACATATAACGAAGCAACGCGTGGTAATATAACATGTAACGAAACAACGCGTGGTACTACTACTGCGTGGTAATACAATATGTAACGAAGCAACGCGTGGTACTACTACTGCGTGGTAATATAACATGTAACGAATCAACGCGTGGTACTACTACTGTGTGGTAATACAATATGTAACGAAGCAACACGTGGTAATACAACATATAACGAAGCAACGCGTGGCAATATAACATGTAACGAAACAACGCGTGGTACTACTACTGCGTGGTAATACAATATGTAACGAAGCAACGCGTGGTACTACTACTGCGTGGTAATATAACATGTAACGAATCAACGCGTGGTACTACTACTACTACTACGTGGTAATACAATGTGTAACGAAGCAACGCGTGGTACTACTACTGCGTGGTAATACAATATGTAACGAAGCAACGCGTGGTAATATAACATATAACGAAGCAACGCGTGGTAATATAACATGTAACGAAACAACGCGTGGTACTACTACTGCGTGGTAATACAATATGTAACGAAGCAACGCGTGGTACTACTACTGCGTGGTAATATAACATGTAACGAATCAACGCGTGGTACTACTACTGTGTGGTAATACAATATGTAACGAAGCAACACGTGGTAATACAACATATAACGAAGCAACGCGTGGCAATATAACATGTAACGAAACAACGCGTGGTACTACTACTGCGTGGTAATACAATATGTAACGAAGCAACGCGTGGTACTACTACTGCGTGGTAATATAACATGTAACGAATCAACGCGTGGTACTACTACTACTACTACGTGGTAATACAATGTGTAACGAAGCAACGCGTGGTACTACTACTGCGTGGTAATACAATATGTAACGAAGCAACGCGTGGTAATATAACATATAACGAAGCAACGCGTGGTAATATAACATGTAACGAAACAACGCGTGGTACTACTACTGCGTGGTAATACAATATGTAACGAAGCAACGCGTCGTAATACAATATGTAACGAAGCAACGCGTGGTAATACAATACGTAACGAAGCAACGCGTGGTACTACTAATGCGTGGTAATTCAACGCGTTGTTGTGCCGCGCGTGGCGATGTAACGTATAATACTACAACGCGTGAAAGTTCAATTTGCAATAAAGCAACGCGTGGTATTACTAACGCGTTGGCTATATTTGAGGTAATTCAACACGTGATAATACCAAACGAGGGTGGTACAACACACATGGATGATACAACGATACACAGTGATAACAATGTCGTGTATGTAACACAACGTGCAGCAATACAACGAATGACAATGCAACACATAAAAATAGTAGCTACGCCGATTACTGTTACGCGTGTAACAGGAATATCCTATAATTATCGTGATTAGCGCGGAATTCTGATGAATTTTATCAGGATGCAACCCGCGTAGAACAGTAAATACGTAATCGCGCCGGCGTTCCCCGTTTCTTTAAATCACTGATCACGATCGGCGTTTAAAGGGATCAAGGTAATTCGCGAAGACGGTGAATGATCGAGGAACCTTGATGACTCTTGTTCGAATAATACTAAAGAAAAAAAAAGAGGTATCGTATACACGTTCTCCTGCTCCGATTCACGATTACATTTTCGGCGTTGAAGAGAATCGGTACTCTCTCTCGAGTTTCCTGTAATTGTTCTAAGCAACCGTTGCTAAAAGATAAATATTATAATGATACGAATTATTTTTCCATAATTGTTGGAAATTTATTTTCCTCGTTTAAAATAGTGGAAGTACGAACAACCTCGACCGAAACTTCTAGAAACACTGAAGCAAGTCTGAGATTTCCTTTCGCGACTACTGGATAGAAAGGTCACCGGAATTTCTTGCAGTTGCAACATAAACAGCATATTTTTATGCGTTATCCCTGTCGCCGTAAAACGGAGCCGGACGTAACGTTAAAAATACCAGGAATGATTTCAGTGTCCGTGTAACGTCGGTTGCATTAGATGTATGATAATTTAAAAAAAATGTTTTTCCGTTCGAATACGGTGATTTATATTGCTCGTAAATCGATTTGTTAGCATAATTTGTTGAGCGTCTCGTGCGAGCGTCGCTAATCGGTTCTAATAGTTAGGTACCGAGAATTCATTGTTAAACAAATCATCGAGATTAGGGAATCGATATTTTTCCGTTTTCTGTGTTCGGCGTATCGGAATTTACCGATATCGATCTTCCAATTTCGGCGAACGAATTATTACGTGCACCTGAGATTATATGCCTTTGTCAACACGTACGAAATTTATAAGTATGAACATCTAATCGTAAATCGGTATTGATTATCCGAGAAAGAGTGGAAACATTAGACACGAATCCGATCTTAGAAAATTATTTCACAAGATTTTGCAAAATTACAGCGTACGGTATGATCGTTCGAAATTTCTACCGGTATTTATTTATGTTAATTCGCAGCCTCTAGAAATTTCAACATCGTGTCTCCTCTCTTCGATTTGTTGTAACGAAAATTTCAGTATGGACTAGATTATATCGTAACACTTCCAGTTATCTCTTCTGAAATATCCATTAGAGATACAAGCTATCGGTATTTTTCCTGGTGATTTGATATTCTATATCGATGTCGAATTAATAATTGTGATGTTAAACAGAGTTATTGATTAATTTTTCTCGATGCTCGAGTATGTACCCAGTGGCTCTGATAAGATGATAATATTACTATATCATAACGTTATTCAACATTTTGAGTACATTGTACATAAACGAAAGATATTCTTGTTTGAGAGTTTGCTGTCTGTCTTGTCGTGACGGAAAGAAAACAAGAGGTATCCCAATCAACAGATATGTACATTTGGTAAACGAAAGTTGCGGGCAACTGTATCTCGAGATGTTGAGTAGCTATCATCGCGTAATCGAGGAACACATTTATCGAATTTCGTCTTCGCGATCGACGGTTATCATCGTGTGCGACGCTTATCGGTGCTTAACTTTATGCTACGCTGTCTAGTATCATCGATCATTTTTGCAATACACTTTTCGTTTCGCTTGTTTATTGAACATTCGCGAATTCGAGGATTTGGAGATTTAGAAGTTCGACAATTCGGGAACATGGAAATTCGGAGATCAGGAGATACCAGGATTTGGACGCTCGTGAATTTACAAAGCCGAGCGATTTCCAAATTTTTCGATTTTACACCTTCGGTGCCACCTTGAAACAGTTTAAGTTTCTTGTAGAAGGTAATTTTTTTTTCGATATATTTTATAGACAATTTTCATAATATTCTACCCTGGTTTATTCGGTATGCTTTAATATATTTACAAAAATTTTGTATACTATGTTATGTTAGATGGTTCAACAAAAATTAGCGATAGATTAATGTTTGAATTTATACGTTACCCGTATGTGGATGACATGGCACTCAAAGTGTTAAAACTGAAGGCTTGGAAATCTTAACGAGCTTCTCTCTCTGTGCATTAATTTTTATCCGAAAGGAATATTTCTATATTTCGTCCGTTGCTCAGAAACACGGATACATTAATTATTAAAGAATTTTTTATTCTGCTTCAGGCAAAGACTACGTGATTGGAAGTGAAAAAGAAGGCTCGGGATGGCGAGCCGGTTCTGGAGGGCGCTGTCCCGAAAACGCATCGACGAAAGTCAAGAGAGCAAGGGTGAACTAGCTAGGGTTTTAGGGTTGTTCGATCTCACGGCCCTCGGTGTCGGCTCGACACTTGGTCTTGGAGTTTATGTTCTCGCCGGTAGCATCGCCAGAGAAACCGCTGGTCCAGCTGTTTGTATATCGTTTCTTATAGCCGCCATCGCTTCCGCGTTTGCGGGTAAGTGTTCGTATTGTTATTAAAATTAATAAACGGTATGCCAACATTCCGTGAACTCCTCTATTGTGATGTTAATAATTTCAGTGAAAAGTAAAAAAGAACAATACGTAATCGTTTAAATTTCAGGAATGTGCTACGCAGAATTTGCCTCCAGAGTTCCTAAGGCAGGATCGGCATACGTATACAGTTATGTGACCGTCGGAGAATTCATCGCGTTCATTATTGGATGGAATTTAATTTTGGAGTATATAATAGGTGCGCTATCAGAAGTTCCTTTGCTATATGCACGAGAAGACTGCCAACGTGTTTCTGAAAGGATTATAGCTTATTTTTGGAAAAAAATATTATCTTTATCAAAGTGCATCGTCACGTTCTCTTAGCCGGGAATAGTAGAATAAAAATGATATATCTGTTAAGTAAGATAGGATTAATTTGACTGAAATTGTATTATATTTTAACGAAAACATATCACTCGGTTTAACGTTACTGCGTTGTTCTAAAAGCTATATTCTACTTGTAATTGTTGATTAGGTACTGCCAGCGTCGCTCGGGGACTCAGTAATTACTTGGATGCATTGATAGGAAATGCGATGAGCAAGGCATTCTCTTCAGCAATGCACATCGACGTTCCGTTTCTATCAGAATATCCAGATTTTTTCGCGTTCGGAGTGGTAATTCTCCTAGTGATGTTGCTGAGTATAGGAGTGAAAGAATCATCTATTTTAAACAACATATTTACCGTGATCAATTTGATCACCATTTTGATCATCATAGTATCGGGAGCCATTAAAGGTGAGAACGCTTAACTGTTTAGAATCAGATTCGAAGATACAGAAATGTTGACTGCACTCCGTTACATACTTTGATCGTGTTAAAGAGAACGTTTAGAATTGTAATCGATTAATTCGATTACTTTGAAATTTTCAGCTGATTCAGGAAATTGGAGGATACGGCAGGAAGATATACCGGACGATGTGAAGCACGCCGGATCAGGTGGATTTATGCCCTTTGGAATAAGCGGAGTTATGGTCGGAGCAGCAAAATGTTTCTACGGTTTTGTGGGATTCGATGCTGTGGCAACTACGGGAGAAGAAGCTAAAAATCCTCAGCGCAACATTCCTATAGCTATCGTTGTGTCTTTGATTATAATCTTCATGGCTTATTTTAGCATTTCTACGGTGTTGACCATGATGTGGCCTTATTATGATCAGGTACGGTCAAATAGAATGCTGATATCTCAAGACTGACTCTCTAATATGTTCAGTATTGTTTCAATTTCAATTTCGAACTTGCTTCAGGACGTTGATGCTCCATTTCCGTATGTATTTGATAAAATTGGATGGCCTGTCGTTAAATGGGTGGTAAATATTGGAGCTGCATTTGCATTGTGCACGAGTTTACTTGGTGCAATGTTCCCCTTACCACGAATACTTTATGCCATGGGTAGTGATGGAGTAATTTTCAAAAAATTAGCTACCGTACATCCGAAAACGATGACACCTATTATCGGAACCATAGTGTCTGGTATACTGACAGGAGGCATGACACTTATTTTTAATCTTCAACAGTTAATCGACATGATGTCTATTGGAACATTATTAGCATACACGATAGTAGCAATATCTGTTTTAATATTAAGGTAATAATGGTGATATAATAAATAGAATGTTCAAATATCTTTTTTAGTTAAATATACAACATAATCATCATATTTTGATAATTAGATATCAAGGAAAAGAATCTGAGAAACCGAATACTTATATTATAACATCAACGAGCAATTACAAATTGAAGCCGATCGATGTTTTGAAACAAATATTCAATCTACGCAATCAAAAAGAGATAACCGAAAGTTCGTATAAAGTTGCAAAATATGGTGTTGTTTCCTTATGTAAGTTTAAAAAATTATGAATTATTTGATGAAATTTTAGCCAGATTATCGTATATTTGTTACTGTTATTACAGGTATTCTTTTATTTATTATTGCACTCCTCGTCAAATATGGGGGTACAGGACTATTCGATAGTAATATAGTAGAATCTGTGATACTAGTTATAGTTCTTATAATATTTTTATTAAATCTAGCAGCTGTTGCGAGGCAACCTACGCAAGAGATGGGTGTAGCGTTTAAGGTACATGTCGTAAAAGTTTTTATTACAATAGCAAATAGATAAAAGCTTATGTGTTAAGTTATTTTCTACTATTAACAGGTACCATTAGTGCCACTTCTTCCATGTTGTAGTATATTTATAAATCTATATTTGATGTTGCAATTAGATGCATTTACATGGATTAGATTTTGTATTTGGATGTTTATTGGTACGTATATATAAAATATCGATGATAATTAGGCGAAAAGGAAGTAATTGACATGACCGCTTTCTTTTTTACTTTTATAGGTTTTATTATTTATTTCTCGTATGGCATCTTTCATAGTGAACAAGGTAAAAGAAATAAAGTGGAAGCTGAAATGATGAAACGAAAATACGCAGATCAAGTTAGAATCGTAACTAAATTTTAATAATGATCTTACAATAAGTAATATTTTTGATATTAAACAGAAAGCTGCTCAGAAAAGCCATAGATATTGTAACATGTGATCATTACAATTTTAAATTATGAATATTATGTGGATCACGTTTAAAAGATATACAGAAAGTTAAGAAAATAAAAAGTTCTGACTGTGTAAGATAAGTATATTGTACATAGATTTCTATTGCAGAATGAAAAATAGTTTTTATCATAAAATTTCTAAATGCCAATAAATGTTAGATGTTTTAAGTCAAAAAATATATATACATACGTCATTGCACATGATAAAATGCATTATAGAAACTCTCAAAGTATTTTATAAAAAATCTAACGTATTGTACAGTGTATAAGATTATACCAACATGTTTTGTTCCTTTTTTATTTATATGTTAAAGTAATATAATGTAATGTACATATTGCTTAACAAATTTTACTATGTTTATTAACTTCAGTGCTATTTGCGCTAATGAAATACAGCGTTTTATATTAATTTTTGTGTATTTATTTATAAAATCAGCCGAAACTATCTTGTTTAAAAAATACAATTTTAGAAACTGTTTAAAAAAATATATTCATATAAGACGATAAACACAAAATTATGTTAGTGGCATTAAATAAAATATACTAATATAGGAACATTTAATTAGCACTAAGGAGAATCGTGAGGTATCTGCTTCGATAGAAAGAAGGTACACTGATCGGTGGTTAACATTTTTTAAACATCCATTGTTATGTGACCTGTTTGAATACATAGTTCTCAATAAATTTTCATATGAGATGAAACGTTTAATACATAACAAGTATTCAAAATAAAAATTTACGATTTCTTACTTTATCATGATTTTGACTCAAAAAATTTTCACTATCTCGTACTAATAAAAACGGTTTATAATTAGACAAGGCATTTTGTACAATTAAGTCATAGTTTCTTCAATATAGAATTAGTCAATAATAAAATCAATGTTTTATATCTTCATACTATTGTGCTATTATAAACTACTTATGTTAGTAAACATATAAATACATATATTTGGAATTTGACAATAATTTCATGTAAAAATTATATAATAAAATTATAGGAATGGAATTATTAACTTATCTTTCAAACGCTTTTAATATTACTGTCATTTTTCATACAAGCTTATCTTTTCTTATCAAACAAAAATAGTAGAAATCAAATAGAATAGTATGTTCCAAGAATAATCTAAATCATTACATAGTCAATCAGTATTGTTCGTATGTTTAAGATAAAATACTGTTTTTCTCGTTCATTAAATACGTTATGTGTTATGCTTATTTTATAAGATTTAAATAGTTGCAAAAGCTAAGCCTTGTACACGCACACCTGAGTGCAATGAAGACTTTCTTTAGAAAAGGGATAAGTATAGGGGTAGACATCTCTCATAAGTAAACAGAAATTTTTAAACCACTAAACATCTAAATCTCAAATTCTACATTTTCTGGATTTCTTAGTTCGAAAATTTTAAAATTTTTTAAATCAACAAATGGTGATGTTTTTTCACCTATGCCACCATTTTCTATATAAAAGCCTACAATGCTCGCCAGTGTACGTTCACGTACTTATGTTTACATGTATTTCTTATCCATTTTGGTATTTGTAAAATTGTTAATGACAACACGTCGTTAGAGCATTACATTCTCTAGTAACGCAATAATACTTCGAGTATCCGATTTCGCGGATTCCCAATGATTTAATAACGAATCATTTATTTAGTTTTATTTACAAGTCCGCCCACATTTACGTACTGCCAATTCGCCTGTTGAATGTAGTAGCAGGTTTATAATATTTTTTAATAATACGTAGATATACTTGTTAAATAATAACTTACCCCTATACCGGTTACCCAACCAGTTCCTGCGGGATTCGTTTCAGTGACACCGATCCTACGACAAAGTATGCCAGATCCTGAAACTGCCCATACTTGACCCTCTTCTCTTGCGACATCAACATGTCGAAAACCTTGTTTCGCATTTATAACGGACATATCTGGAATTCACAAACGATTATTTTATAAAAGGTAAGACGCATCAAGTTAACTGCATAAAACAAAGTACGGTAGAAAAATTGATAAGCTTGCTACACTCTAATCGCACACTCCTAAAGTATACCTATGCAATAAGGGTCAAAGAGTGTGTCTAAATAAACAGATGTATGGTCGGTATCAACGTTTCCCAACGCGCGACTCTTTTTTAGGGGCAATTTGCAGAGCTTTCCGAGAAGTGCAGCATTTGAAGATTGTATCACATACTTTTCTGGAATTTGTTTAAAAAAGATAAGGTAAGGCTAGGCAAAAATTGTCTTGGCAACACACATAATTCTTCTAATCTTAAGCATTGTTTAACTATGCACAATTATAAGATAACTATAAAAAAATTGTATTATTAATAAAACGTTCGACAAAAATCAAGCCAAGGAAATCGTTAAGGTTAATTTTGGAAACTAATAAGGTTGGGAAACGCTGGTCTATAGAATGCATAAATTTAAAAAATACCTATATGGATAGGGTCGTTTGGCATCGCTGGAAGTGTCTGCCAGTGCGTTCCTTCCGGAAAAACGTTAAGTTGAACTTCCCGACGTACAGATAATTTACCTGCTGTATCTAACGCCCACACTACATCTTTTCCAACCGAGATTTGTTTCAAATGAGCACCTGTGGGCGGTTCGACGTTTTGCCATTCTATACCTATACAATAACACCATCGTTAAAAAAATTACAAATAAACAAAGAAGCACTACTTTATTGCGTTATTCATACCTGTAGGTTTTTCACCTGTAATACCTAGCCTCCAATAAGAAGAGCCATTTTTCCCTACAGCCCAAAGTTGGCCCCCCGGTCCACATGAAATACCTACCAAAGCTTGGTCACTGGGTATATGTTCCCATGAAACCCCCTATGTAATAAATGGTTTCAGCATATAATAAAATATTTAAATAAAAAATATTAAAAATTTTCTATACCATAGGACACGATTCCGAAACACCTCTTCTAAATAAAGCTTCACCATTAGAAGCTACTGCCCAAATGTATATAGGAGCATCCGTACTAGGTTTATCTGTTGCCTAGTTGACATACGTACATTTTATACTTATATTTTACCTGAATTATGTTACTACTTTTAACAATCCTTACATATAAAGAAACATCAATCAATTTTGTGTTTCCTAATTCTTGCCATGGTCCACTAGTTGTTAACTGACACCTTCGAAACCATCTTCTTCTTCTAACGTAATCGGTAAACTGTTTCTTACCATGAAACTGAGAGGGAAAATCAGTCGCATATTGCCATCCATCCCTATCGACACCTCCAGGGGTATGGAAATCTACTATCCAATCTGATACCTATTACAAAGACAAATTATTGTAATAACAAAGATTTTTTCAGAATATTTTAATATTGAAAAGAAGATATTATTGTCCTCTTACAATGTGTCCTTACCCAATGCCAATGGACTGATAATAGTTTAGTGTTTTCTCGAGTACGTTTATGTCGTCCAGTTGCGTCGCTCCACATGTAACGATCGGTTGGAAGACCATGAGAAGTATATCCAGTTACTGGATTCCAACGTTGATTTTCGTACACGTAATAGTTATGAGTGTCTACCATAGCATTTATTCCTGTATTACTATCTAATCCTGTTAATAACAATGTGTAGTTTGAGTATATTATATATGTATATATATATCTCTAATACATTTATGAAATTTAAAAACTGTTAACCTTTTAGGAATAAACCTCCCCAACCGCCAGTGTACACCCACGCGGTGCTGTCATATCCAATACCCCATGTTACACCAACGGAACAAGTTTCAACTTTTTTCAAATGGCCTCCAATTTGTCTCCAGAACATTGTGATTGGGTCAATGATAACCTATATAAAACTAGTATTATAATCAAACCATATGTTATCAGCTATAACATCATTACATACCGATGTAGATTTATAAAGCACGCTACACAATGTCATCAATCCTTTGATTCGAAAATGAGTAATACTTTCCGGTGGTATTCTATGAGTATAAAAAGTAAATTCTGCGTTGTCAATCAAAATTCTATATCCTTGTACTTCACAAATGATTTTTAATGTAAAATCAGAACCAGCTTTTAATGGACTATCTCCATTTCTTTCCTCGTCTCCCCATTGCCCATTCTGATATGTGTTCCGCACAATTATATTTTCTTTAAGTCGTGGATTGAAATGTAACGCAACATCGTGGCTTTCTATTACGGATTTTTGTTTCACAAACGTTGTTGTGTAGCACACAAAATTAAATGCTAATCTAATTTAAAAAATTGACAGATAAAACAATTTGATGATAATAACGAAATTAATTAATACGAATTTATTTAATATTGTTTTTCACCTGTCAGCATCGTCATGAATGCAAACTGTAATTTCTAGGGAACTGCCATGACCGAAACCATTTTGTAATATACATTCAAAAGGTAACTCTTTCCCAGCAACATCTAACTCTTGTACATAAACGCCATTATGAAACTGATTTTCCTAGAATAATTTTATCGTATACCAGCACTAATAGTCCAGTAATTATGAAATATACTTTATATAAAGTCACTTACTTCGACAATAGCTGGATCATACACATACACATCACCTAGTGCAGTAGTAGCCCAAATTGAGTTTGGTCCTGGTGTTCCATAAACATTGTTGATTTTGCAAGAAACTAAAGACACGCGACAACATTTCAAATGTTATTGATACATTAATAAAAATAAGTATGTATATGTATTCACATACGTACCTGAAGTTAAATGCGCTACCCAGTCTTCCATTTCAGTGTCACTAGAGAACTGCAATCTAAGAACCTTGGAACGAGATAATCGCGGCGTGTGAATCGCAATCCGTGGATTACCTGGCTCGCTACAGCATACCACACACATAATTTCGGACACAGGAAACTGCATCTGAAAAAATATTCATTCAAAGTTAAAGAAAAAATGTTTTTATGAACTTTCCATCTCATTAAATTCTTGATCTTACAATTGTTGTTGCTCCATCTGAATTCAAAATAGTTAGAGTTCCAGAATCTAAGAATCCACTGTCGCTACTTATCCATTCTAATTCAATTACACAATCTTCATATGTAGTGCTACCCTTAACTTTACATTTTGCGTCGCTATTTTTTATCCACGATGATCTGTAACGAATAATTATAAATAAAATTTCTTTTATGCATTAATATTATTTGGGTTTCCAAAATCTTACTTTTCAACAACTTTTTCATATATTGTTGGATCGAATTGAACTTTATTTAATCTTTTTTTCAGTTCTTCTAAGATATATATCCTCCATGGAACTGCAGTGTCACCATGACTTGCGCCATTGGTATCTGCAATCCTACAATTTTAATACGTATGTAACTATAACTCTGAGCAAGCTTGAAAAATAACTTAATCATTCATAATATTTAATGTACCATTTTGGAGGGTTAGCTGGATCAACAAAGCATGCCCCTGCTTCTACTTTATACCAAGAAGCATCACATTCGGCCCAATACATTGCACCAGAACTTTCATCGTCTCCATAAACACCAGAATCACTTGTTAAGTCAGGATCAAAAATACTACCATCTGTTTCTGGATGAGCTTCTACACCTACCATCGAGCCAACTGAGTGCACAGGACTCCATGCAGCAGGGTTAATCTATGTTATTTGAAATTTTTATTTCATTTCTAGGAAAAATATCTAATTAAATTTTCCAGTCATAATATACCTTAATAGTACTGCCCATTCCTTTTCCAGAAACTACTATAGATTCGCCAGTTTTAGTCAATGATTCATTTGATATAGTTATATTTGCAACACTAGCTTCACTTAAGTCAGCCATATCCAATGAATTTGCAGATCTGAAATTATATTAATTAGTAATGACACTAAATTTAATAATGATATTCATAAATTAATTGCAAGTTTACTTTTTTTTCCCTTCATTTAAATATATGTCCTGAAACGATGTTTGTTGTGGATTCTTAACTGAAGTACCATCATTTACGCGTTGCCACAATTTTAAGGATGTTGGTGTTGGTGCAGAACGAGATTGCTCTTCCCATTCTCTAATTAACGTAGTACCTTCACTGGTACTATGTGGTCGATTCTACACATAAAATGTTTTACTTTATATTGTAAACAAAAATAAAAAAAGTAATTATTAAAGTGAACACTTTTATAAAATAAGTACCAATGATCCCCAACTTTGATGTCTCTGTTGTTGAGGAGTACCACACATACTATGTCTGTTGCTCGATAAACTCGCGTTACTACTTGCTCGACTAAGTTGAAGAGGTGCGTTTATTATTCTCCACTTTTTACCCGTTAATTCTGATCGTGTAATACCAGTACGATAATATAAACCTCGATCTTCGTGACCAATGGCCCAAACCTATTCAAATATTAGATAACTAAATATCTACATTCGACAGTGAACACATCAACGGTTTAGCTTATTTTTTACACTGAATTACCTGATCATTCGGAGCAACAGATACTAATGACATCTTACTTAACATTTCTACCCATCCAGTACCAGTAGCCATTTGTTCACACACTCCACTCATTTCACCTTTAATACCTTTTCGGAACCATACTCCCCCATCTTGTGTTACGGCCCATACCGCATCTGTACCTACACTAACTTGTATTAATTTTAAATCTTTTTGGGGTGAATCAACCTCCGACCAGTCTTCGCCTACAAACGTGTATCCCATTATTTGATACACAAATATTGTTTAAAATATTGATGTTATGTTATAATTTTTTAATAATTATATACCCATTGGATTTTCTCTAGTAACACCAGTCCGCACTAGTGCTTTACCAATCATTAACACAGCCCATACAAGACCAGTTATTCCAACACTGATCTGACATACTTCATAACCACTTGCTAATTTTATAGCACTCCATCTTTGACCCTCAGGACAAGTTGTACTTGTTCCAACACGAAACATTACCTATTCAACAAAATTACATTTACAATCCTTATAATATAGGTATTGTGGAAATAAATTTGAAGAAGTTATACCCTTCCATGAGCAGTCACTGCCCAAACTGCTAAGCTTCCAGAACTACCTCCAGGTACTTGATTTCCACCTACAGTTATATCAATGAATGGTTCCTAAAATAGTATTGTAACACTTAAATTAAAAAGCTATAGAAAAGTATGTGAAAATATTTGTTTAGTACCATTATAATTCATAACTGAGAAATATTACCTTAGTGGCATCTTTATGAAGAGGTGCAATAGCGCACCATGAATTCATAGCACTATATCTTCTATACCGAACCCACTTTCTTCTTCTAACACAGGATTTCCATTGCTTTTTTGTAGTATATGTAGCTGGAAAATCAACTGCATATGTCCATCCCTACCAAAATATCAGATTCTCTGTGATCATAACGCTTTGTTTCGCTGTTGACAACTGACAACAAATCTACATATAAACAAAAAGTTGTAAGAGATACAACAACAAAAGAATAAAGTATGAAATGAATTAATCCATACTAATCTTACAGATTACTATGTTTAAAACATAAAGTGATAATAATTTATTCATTGTATCTTGATTCCTAATGACATAGAAATTAAAAAGAATGCAAAGTAATAATCAGTGAAATTCAAAATAAAAATTACATTAATGACATAAATATACTATATTACTGTATATGAACACATATATAGTATAAATGATTTAATAAATTTAGTTATATTTACATCATGATCCAGTGGTTGGCCATCTAATGTAGTTTCTATCTGCCAGTCACCTTCCCACTGCCATGCCATAGATGGCAATTTTACTTTATCCCTACTACGATCAACTGTACCATCTTGATTAGAAAAATTATATCTATCTGTAGGTAATAATCTACCACTAAATCCCTCTAAAGGAAGCCAACGCTGTAAGTGTTATATACAATATAAATAAAATTTCTAAAGTTGTATGAATAGGAATAAATATTAATAAGTATCAATATAACTAGGGCAATGGCTCTTAAAAACTTTGGAATTTGAAACTTTACTCATTTATAAATTTCTAATATGAAGTATATCAGATATTTTGTGTTCTATGTTTCTTGCTCTACATGGGAGTGGTCATTTCACATTTTGATAATACCAAGCCTATCTTGATCCCCACCTAGTTATATTAATGATAACATTTACTTAATCTTTGAAAGAATAAAAGTAGTAAAATTGAGTATAATCAGCATACTTCATTTTCATATATTTCTTCTTTGATTCTTATTGGTACATCCAAGCCATGTACATGTACATAAACTTGACGATCTCCACCTATAGCCCACATAAAATGTGGTACAGCGGATAACTGTTTAAATTCAAGACCCAAATACATGAATTCCCTCCACATATTGCCAGATGTTGATAATCCAAACACACGCCCTTCATTATTTATAGCGTACAAGTGTGAACTTGGCATTTTAATATTGTGATTTACCTGTAACACCATATGTGGATTATGTACTACTACTTATTAACAAACATAAGAATAATCTATATACAATAGTGAGTTCAGATTGCAATTGAGATAACAAAGCATACATGTATGAATTAAGAAGGCAAAAAATGATATTTACCGTTTTTTACGTAAAATAAAATAGATTGATTATCTTTGTTGTATTGTATGAGTAATATTAGATAACACACATTATTTTCCTTGAATAAATGTTTTGATAATTGCCGAACAATTGATTTATACTGACTCCTTATACATCACATCTTATGTTATACACATTATACTGATTACGATATAAATTATAGCACATAATTCATAAAATTATACTTTCTGAATGTAAAAATTAAAATATATAAACTGACTATCGTATGATAAAAAACATGCTCTTTAAGTGACTCAGAACTGTCATTTATTCCTGCAACTAACTATAAACTGGTACAAACACGAATAAATACTATATGTACTAATTTAAGGGAATTTTTGTTCTAAAAAAATGGAATACTGATACATATTTGGTAACACTCATGTGTGTTAATATGGTAACACTGCTAATCAAATTGTTTTTATATACTTTATTCATAATATTATAAATATATTATTATTATTATTATATATTTCATTTTACATTTTAAATTGGGATTCACTCTATAATTTTATTTAAAAAAATTTTAAACTGTTTATAGTTCCAATCAGAAATTTACTAAACCAATGTAAACACTCCCCAGAAAATGCATTCAGTTGCACGTGGTGCGTAACCAACGTGAGACCAGAACGTATAGGTTAAAGTAATACGTTGTATACAATTTATATTTCCATTTGATTGTAACAGATTTTGTGTATATAAAAATAATTATTGCATAAAAATGGTGGTATTTACTTGCAATAATTGCGGTGAGTCGTTACAAAAAACAAAAGTAGCAAAGCATTACGAATTTCATTGTCGTTCTGCACCTTTCGTATCGTGTGTTGATTGTTTCAAAGATTTTCGGTAAGTATAAATAAAAGTCACTCCAAAATCACATAATCATATGCTAAATTATATCATCAACTATTGTAAGAGGTGAGGAATACGTTGCACACACAAAATGTATAACTGAAGCTGAGCGATATGGTGGAAAGGACTATGTTCCAAAACCTGGAGCAAACAAAGGTGAACGAAAGCAACAGGAATGGATTAATCTAGTAAATAATATGTTAAACAGCGAAACGAGTTTAACAAGTGCAGAACGAAACTTTTTAAACACGCTATCAAAGTATGACAATATTCCACGGAAAAAGGCTAAGTTTTTAAACTTCATACAAAATATTATGGGCCCTAGAGCAAATCAAGCATTAGTTGATAGTGTATGGGATAAAATGCAAACAGCTTATAAGAGTAACATGCAAGATACAACAACAAAACAAGAAAATGGTAAATGTAATAATTTGTTAGTTTATTTATGTTTATAGCTTTTGTTGTTAACGTACTTCATATCTGATACTTAAATAGGTAAGGTAATTGAAAAGGTGGATGATAGGAAATCTGAAGATGTACATCAAGAAAATAATGTTGTTGAAAATCAAAACAATGAAAACATATGTAAAGAAAATCAAGCTGATGGTCAGCAAAACAAAAGTAATGGATTACATGATAGTGATAACAACAATGCTGCCAGTATTAAAAAGAAAAAATCGAAAAAAAGAAAATTATCTGAGACAGTACCACAACAAGCAGAAGTACCGATTTCTAAGAAAACTAAAAATGTTCTTACACAGGAATTGGACAAAGATACAAAGCCATTACCTTCTGAATCACCAGTTGTTCAATGTGATAATGTAGTAGAAAATTCAACCTTTGACTGGAAGAAAACTATTTTAGACATAGTAAAAAGTAAAGAAGAAATTTCTCTAAAAAAATTACAAAAAAAAGTAACTTCACAATACATGAAGTTTAATTCTAATACAGTAACACAGGAAAAAGCATTTAGCAAGTTTAATAAAAAGTTAAAGAAAGTATCAGAAGTAGTAATTGATGATGAAAAAGTAAGATTAGCTTAATAGCATTAATAAACATTACCACTATCATCATAAATTAAATCAATGTGCACTTTCATCACATATAGAAATAAAAAATTTCAAATACTGTTAAATACAAGTTGTTGAAACTAAATTTATTGTTTTCTTCTTTTCAATTAGATGAATCATAAAAATTGTTTGCAATATCACAGAATTTACTTAAGATTAATAATTTGTCACTGAAGAAGTATAAAATACAAAATATAATAATAATAGAAAATATTTCATTAAATATTTAGAAGTTATAAAACACTTCCCTAAAGCAGCTATATTAGGGATGAAATTTGCTACAAGATTTGTGAATAAATGTTTTATAACTATTTTCTTTGAAGAATTGCATTTTGATACAAATTCTTTGTGGAAGGATTTTTTGGTATTTAAATAGGAAAAATAATTTGGAACACATATATTAAATAGTAACTTTAAATATTAAATATTAAATACTTGAAAATTTATCCAAATACCAAGCATGGTTACTCATAGTAGCTAAAAGACCCCATGTCAGAATTTTGGAATCATTGGGACCAAAACTTATCAACTGTTGGTCAAATAACTGAGTAATTGTACCACCAAGAGCAGTAAGAATTGCAGTGCCTGCACAAATGTCCCACTTCTTTATTGCAGTCATATGAACATATGCAGTTGCATTTCTACTTACAACTTCTAAGAATTTGTAACCTAGATATATACAATAAATTCATTAATCTGTAATAATTAACATTAATTATTGTGAAATATTAAACTTGCAAATAAAATTACCTGCACCAGCTGCAGAAATAATTTCAACATCTTTACCAAATGCAATTTTGGTAACATTATGAACTTGACCAGCATGTGATTGAGATACAATTAATATTGGTGTCCCATCATCTTCCAGCTATTTTTAAAAATATTATTTAACATACGAATTCAAACAATTCTTTTATACTTATTACCTTTGGGAGTGCTTGCAAATTTTTTGATATTGCATGATTAGTCCAAGTCCAAAATAAACTAGAATTTTGTTTTGTTTCAAATGGTTTATATATAACACCTATTATAGGCTTTCCTTTGACAGCAACACAAACCATAGTTGTAACATATTGCAACAAATTTTCTAATGGAAAAAGAACAATATGTGAAAATGATTTAATACCAAAATGTTAGAAACTAATGAAGTAATGTCTTTGCTTAGTAAATGTACCTGTGAACTCTTTAGTTGCATCAAGGGGATCAATCCAAACTGTGATGTCATTTGAATTTATGAATTCATCGTTAATATTATAGTCTTTTAAACTATCAACAGAGTCTTTTATATTGGAAACTGTAACTTTATCACAGTTTTTTGATGCTTCCTCCGATATTACTGTAATATATGGAAATGCCTTTAACAATGAGTGATACATTGCACAATGTGATCTATAATCTGCTTCTGTTACTGGATCATTTATACCTTTTAAATTTTAAAATAAAAGTATAAGACATGTTACGCTTCCAAATTATTTATATATTATTATCACAGTCATGATAAACAGTATTACCTTCTTTTGTCTTCCCTTTACTTTGTATTTCAAATTTTACTTGGTCATGAACTGCTATCACTTCGGAACCACCAATTTCTGCTGCTTTTATAGCAGCAGCAAGAAGTAATTTTAAAGAAATATTCTTCTCATGTTCATTTGAATATATGGTTCCATTTGTATATAAATATAATATACTTAATAACAATACAATTCCACAAAAAATTGTCCTTCTCATCCGTACACTCATTCTGATGTGCATATTGAAATACCTTTTAAAATTATCTTAAGTTTATTTATCACTGTTAGGTATTTCACAAACTAATGTATTTTAATTATACGTGTCCATTTTTAATGTATTTAAATGTTCCAGCGATATTGGTTCGATATATAAAATAGTTAGTGAATACTTAAGGAATGTTTATTGTAATTTCATACAATTAAATAATTTATTACATGATTTATGTATGAAAAAAGACTTTATATAATTATTTATAAAATAATTTTAACTACAGTCTTGTTTAAATAGTGCAACACATTTATTCCATGCAAAGCTTTTAGATAGGTTGCGTCCTTTCTACTAGGTTAGGTATTGCAATTGCAATACAAACCAAATTTAACCTATTCGCATTGATCCAATGAAATACTATAATACATAGACAACAAAAATATCTCTGTAAAATAAAGATGATTTGACTTAAAATTAAATTGATAACAATTACATTATTTAATCAAATAATTTACTTCAAATTGTATTATACATTTAGATATAAATTACAAATAAATTATATTTCTACATCAAATTTTTACATTATAATTAAATTTTCATTTCTACAAATACAAGAAACAGCGTAACAATAAACAGTTTTATTATAGTTCTATAAAAAACAAATTTTATTGATTAGTAATATTACATGTTAACAATTGCAATGACATTGTGTACAACTTATCTCAAAAATAGTCGACCAACAGCATTATTGCAATTAAAATAATTACACAGAAATCTAAAGTATTGTTGTATACTTTGATTATACATGTTCATGTTTATATGTAATTCAGATTGCAAAATATAAGCTTTATCAGAAACAACTGCTTACCTTACACTAAAATTAATATAATGAGAGGAGAATATTAAGTAAATAAAATAACCAGTGAGATAACATTGTATATTTTTAAAAGTATGCTATTAATAGTGATTACTGTAATATATTAATTTGATACCGTTGTACAGTGCACTTTCTACACAAATAATAAAACACTTTCATTGCATATCAATATTGTATGTGCACCTTTTTCTGCCATTTTCTCATTTTGAAAATTATGACCCTCTATTAAACTGTGGGATAACATGTACTATTCTTTGAATAACCTCGTAATAATTTATAACTGGATAATTCACACATTTTACATCACTTCCTTTATTTTAATAATAAGTAATACGTAGCCTTTGCTCTTCTCTAACTTATGCATCTAATTTGTTAAATACATGACGAAGTTATTTCAGCAATTTCATCTATGAAATTTTAGTAATTACTTTAAGACACAAGAAATGTCATTCCACTTGGTCCAGCAATAACTGCTCATTGACAAGTTGTTAAGAATTTTAGCAGTTGCTGTTACACACTGTCATCTGTTTAAATACGACAGAAAATGCTACATAATTTGGTTTTCATAAAAATATTTATTAAATAATTTAAGAATATTATTTTTTATAAAAAATATATAACAACAGATATTTACTTTAACTAAAACTATGATATGTTACTTACCATGATACCACCACTTTGTTTTCTTGGGATTTTTATTACATGTTCCCACATATAATAAATTGTCAGGTGGCCTCTTCTAAAAAATAATAATTCACCTCAATACTTAATTACCAAGAAAAATAAAACTTTTTTCTAACCTTTTCTTTACAACTGCTTAACATTGATACAATACTTAAACAAACACTTTGCACGCTTAAAGCTGGAGACCAATCATCGGTTAGAATCGATAAACAGATATGACCATTGCTATAAACGTGAGGATGTACTGGTATATTGCCACCTATGAAAGTTACTTCTGGCGAATCGAATGGATATTTAGAACTAAATTTAAATTGCAACTGAAACCGCTCCCCTTCATACAAAGTGCCCTTTGCACCTTCCATGTGAACAATCCATTGTGTTAAATTTTGACCAGCAAGATCTTCATCTACATGTACGCCCGGCGGAGGTTCACGTATTAAAGACATTAACTCTTTTTGCAATCTCCGCTGAAATAATATTTTCCAAAAATGTTTTTAATAATTTTATAACTTTGCATATTTAACAATCTTAATTGGGTAAATTCATAATATTCATTCAATCTGTTACTTATATAAACACAGTATTATTATTAAAAAAAAAATGTAATTTAAATTTCATATTCCTTCATTTTATACTCAATAGAGATATTTCAAACAAAATTTGAAATATAACAGAAACAACTTCTTTTTTATTAACTTGTATACAATAAAAATAAAAGCAGTATGTAACTATAAAACAGATCCACGATAAAATTACAAATAAATCTACGAAATGTGAAACTATAAATGATAAATCTTCAGTTGGTTTATTGGCACCGACTCAAATATTGCAAAAATATCACGAAAGTTTTTGTATAGTTAAAAGGAAACGCGTCTTATTTGACACAAAACGTCATCCAAATTTTGACGAATAACATGCAAAGGAATTCTTGTTTTCAGAACTAGACAACACTTTTTTAACGTTATGAAACACGTTAACACTAAACGCTCAAACTAAATATCGCCCAATATTAAAATACAACAGTGTGTAAACATTCGTACACGATAAAGAAATTTCACTATTAACTTACCTTCGACGGAGACATTGCCGCCATTGTCGTTATATCGCTTTCCATTGAAAAACATAATCGCTGTTCATTGCAACTTACACAGATTACTTGCTTTGTTCATTCTTTGTTTCAAGGATGTAAAATTATTGTAACGATAGCGTTTTGCATTCTTCTCAAATTTCGTATTTGGTTTGGCTTTACATGAAAAAAGAACAGCGCACACTTACAAGGCGTCGTAGCAAGAACTTTGTGTAAATCAGTCAAACTTGACAGCCGTGCTTATAGATATTGGGGCAAATATACAATATACATACATTTCTATTTTATGGTAACCACGTATTTTATTTTCATCTGTTCGGCTATAAAGTAATCATCTGTTCGGCTATAAAGTAATCATCTGTTCGGCTATAAAATAATCATCTGTTCGCGTATAAAATATTACGATTACGTTATAATTCGCTATTTAAATTTGATTAAGCTGTTACTATATATATCACAATTTTATAATAATTAGCTTATTGGTTATTACTTTTTTAATGAGCAATTAAAAAATCAATTGCATTCATACACCTATTTATAAGGAATATATAGGAACAGACATCCTTGAAGAAGGAAGCCATTGTGGGACAAGGTGACGAGTAAAACCAATATCCAGTTTTGATTGAATGCAGTTTAATACAATTACACATTGATAACTTGATATTCTCTAAATTTTCAATTTTTGAATCTCTAACCTTTCAAACTGGTGTGCATAGATAAACAATCATTTAATCGCTAGTTTCTTATTTCGTATAATTGGCGGCATAAAACATGCGCAGAAAAGCAACCACTTAAATTTAGGCATCTGCTATTAGGTCCTCCTCTCATGTCGGTCTTACTCCGCTCACCAATAATTGAACCTTACACTTTGTTTCTATAAGCCTAGCTTCATGGTCATATTACAGATGCACCAAGATGCACTTCACTATGTGCAACACTCCAGAATGAATGGGAGTACTGAATAGTACTAAGATTATAAGTTGTGCTTAAATTACAATATACATACATATATATATATATATATATGTATATATACATGCAATAAACACAGTATTTTTTAAATATTTTGAAGTATTTATCTATATAGTATGTATTATTACATTGTGTAATATCTTAAGAATCTTTGTCATATTCTGATTACACTTTATAATGTGTTTTTTAAGGATCAACTTATCAATTGTATGTATACACACATTCGCAACTATATTTAAATAAAAACATAAAAAGAAAGATAAAAAATTGAATAAACGAATGATTAATATTATCTTTTAATTTATTTTTTTGTATAACATTTTTATTATGGTTATCAATTGTATATTATTATAATCTGAATCATGCTATTAAAGGGTGCATTTTTTTCTAGTGCTAATGTAACTGAAAGATAAATTATTCATGACTTCAGCAGAACATTTTATTAGTTTAATAACTGTAGCAAGTGCTAAGAAATTAGCTACTGGACTTGTCTTTTGTTTCATTCTATATCATGGATTAATGCACTTCATTTATGGTAAATTATATAGTATTTAACTGTTTTCTTAGTAATAAAAATACTTAATATTTAATTAATCATAATTTTCATAGGTAGTGATTCATGTAAATGGTTATTAACTGAAGGAAGATATAAAGGAGATAAAGAATGGCAAGCCTATGGTTGCATGATGCATTATTATACACAAACGTAAGAATGTAGATTCTATAATAAGTGAAGTTCTACGTATAACTTATTTATTAATAAGCATTATTATTTGTAGAGACAGTCGCAGATGTTTGAGATATCTAGCTTTCATGGGCCACCGTAATCATTTTGTATTCACTGGTGATGCTAGGATTAGACAGTTGTATAAGTCTTTCATATCTCAATTCATAGTTGATGGCAAAACATCTGATCTAACAGAATTACTGGATAATTCTGATTTAAGTTTTAATGATGCCCAACTTAGATTAAATGTACAATTTTTGTGGAGACCACAGTTGGATAATACTATGATAGAAGATTTAAGAATCTGGATGGTGAATCATACATTGATAATTATAAGAATTGAAATGAAACTTTTGCATAGAATTTAATAATTATATTCTTTCTAGAAAACTGATGCACCTAGCTTGATTATTGCAGGCTGTGCAGCAATGACAATTCTTGCAAACAACAATAGCGATACTCAGCTGTATTCTGAATATACTATGGGATTAGTGAGACTTGTACAACCAGTAGACTTTTTGACTAGAAAGAATACAAAGTATTTATGGATGCTGCAGGACCCAGTGTTAAAAGAAAGATTACCAGCCCAATTATCAGGCATAGACAATAGACAAATCAATTTATGTAATAAAGCAGCAATAAAAGTAAGACTTATTTCATATATATTTTAAGATCATTTCAAGAAATAGTGGATTTATATATTTATCATGCACAGATATTGTCCCACAGTGAAGTTCGTATATGGGAAAGTAGTAAACTTGTTGGTACAGGTGTTTTAGAACAAAGCCCAGATGGATACTTGGCAAGTCCCCTATCTTTAAGACATAAGGTTCAATTATTATTGAACACTTATTGCAATGATCATATGAATTTTGATGATGGTAGCTGTTGCAGTTATCCAGAATCAGCAACAACATTGCAATTACTAAGTTTATCTGCACTTGCTTTGTGGTAATTATTTATATATTGTTATATTACATTTTAAACATATAGTAAGTAATAGTTCATTACAGTATAGTAATTGGAGGTGGAATGTGGATACATAGAAAATTTTGTTATTATCGAACTGAAATATCTTACTTACGCGTTACCACCACTGAAGCAGAAGATACGGAAGAAGCGAATACTTCCGAAATTACACAGATTGAACAACCTGAAGCACAAGACTTTTATACTTTGATGACATCATTAGCCCTCTTGTCTATCATTCTGGCTTATTTTTACTTATGTGATAGGTATACTGAAGTATTTTGAATCATTAATGTATTATTAATCATTATTTGATATTTTCATGTTTATTGCAGAACAAATTTCTTCATGAAAGAGAATAAATACTATAGTGAATTCAGTTTCTGGTTACCACTTGGATATATATTAGCTCTTGGATTATTTTTTACCGAAGATAGGGAAAGGGGGCCGAGGGCTTTAAACCGAGAACAAACAGATGAATGGAGAGGATTAATGCAAGCTGTTGTTTTGATTTATCATGTTACTGGAGCTAAGAACGTTTTACCAATTTATATGTACCTAAGATTAATTAATTCTGCTTATTTATTTCTTTCCGGATATGGACATTTTTGTTACTTCTGGCAAACGGGCGATGTTTCCTTAGTGAGATTTGCTAGAGTACGTATTTAAAAATATATTGAAATACCAACTGCTATTGTATTATTACATGTATTAATAATTTTTCAGGTAATGTTTAGATTAAATTTTTTAACAGTATCGCTATGTCTTTGTATGAATAGACCATATCAGTTTTATCATTTTGTTCCATTGGTCTCGTTCTGGTTTTTAGTCATCTATTTTTTGGCATGGTTACCTCCAAGAATATATTCTGGTAGTTTGAATGAATATGGACCAAGAGCTTTACTCTACCTTGCTTTAAAACTTTTAGGTCTTGTATCAATGATAACAATATTATACATGTCAGAGGTATTTATAAATTATTTAAAATGTATGGAATATTTATTGTAACAAGAATAAGCAATAGGTAGTTCTATAATAGGTTTTCTTTGAAAAAGTATTTGTAACAAGACCTTGGAAAGCATTATTCGTTACAACCGATGACGATATACGAGAATGGTGGTCACGATGGAGAGTTGACAGATACAGCGTGGCTTGGGGCGTCACTTTCGGAGCAGGCCTTGTAGCTTTACAAAGGATAGATCACATTCCAGGAACCGCGTTATCTTCTGTATTGGCATTAATTTCTTTGACTGCTTACACTACTTTTACTATATTGTGTCACTCAGTATCGGAATGTGAAGAAATTCATTCATACGTCGCTTTTATACCGGTAATAATTTATAATTGATAACATATATTTAAAGTATTTAACTTCATTTTTTATTACAGATTATAGGATATATAGCACTGAGGAATGCTTCATTAGCATTACGTGGGAAACACTCAGCACTCTTAGCAGGTTTAGGCAGAATAAGTTTAGAAACTCTAGTCGCACAAGGTCATATTTGGTTAGCAGCTGATTCTCATGGTGTACTGGTCTTACTACCCAGATTTCCAGTATTAAATTTATTAGTCACATCGTTCATTTTTATATGTGCAAGCCATGAGGTAAGTATTCATAATGTTTCAATTTTTTATCTTAACAGACTTTTTATGCATAATTCAATTTAATAATGTTTTTATTTTGCTAGATACATAGATTAACCCGGGTATTGGCACCATATGCAGTACCAAATGATTGGAGATTAGTGGCTCGTAATTTGTTATTATTTATCGCAGTCCTTGTACCTATAGGTATACATGATGGAATGTTCTAAACCACACATTCCTTTATTATAAAGGGGACATTTTTTTATAACAATGTAAATATCACGTGTAATAAATACACAAGTTCTCAATATTTCTCACAAGTTTTGTGAAAAGAATTAATAAATAATTTGGAAGAAAAAGGTTTGTTTCTATTACTTTCAACATATTTATATATTTAAATATTTATAGCATACAAATTAAATAATATCAACTAAGAAGTGAAAGAAGAGTCAGTTTCATAAAATCAACAAATGGGATCAATAATAAAAATAAATCAATAATAGGAATTAGCTATTTTTTTTTCTTTTTTTTTACAAATGTAGTAGTCAATGTATACCACTCCGTCAATTAGACATTAACTTAGTATGTTTCACTTGACTTGTGTAAACATCATAACCAAGAGATATAGTGTTATCATAAAGGACTCTGTACTTAGATGGTAAAAAGTAGAAATTAAAAATTTGGGCCGGTGGCCAAACAATCCACTCTGCCACATATAATTTATGTGCTTTATTAGTAATTTCAGTTTTCAAATCGGGCCAACTAGTTCTTTCTAAAATAGCTAATGTTAGGAAAAACATTGAAATACATAGTGGTGAACAGACTAATTGATCTGTAACAACCTTCTTTACAACGACTGTAACTGTACGACCTGGTAACTTAGCATCTAAGTATTTATACCAGTAGTGGCATACTATACCAATAGACATCCCAGAAATAGCCATGTTTCTTGTTCTGTTCAAACTCCATTTGTCCCATTCATTCTATAACAAACAGAATTATCATATATACTCAAATGTATATTCAAGATTAAAAATCACTGACTCAACTATAATACCTTTAATATTTCATAATGTTGTTCTAATACATCTCCACAAGCAGAAAGAGAAATAGATATTGCTACATTTGTATACAGTAAATATTTAGGTGAAAATAATTGTTCTTTGATTGTAGATATTCTGTTGACAATTGAACTTATATTTCTGGTAATGTTCATTGCCTAAAAAGAATGTGAAATATGATAAGAACAATTTGAAGGTTATGTCATAATTACAAATATGCATATACATTTTTTATGAAAATGTGAATAAAAATCTAATAAAATAAGTACAACTTACTGCTAGCAATAAAAATTTACTACAGTATTAAATACTTTCATGTAAGCATGTATATTTCAATGAATTTTATTTTCTAGCATAGCAAAATTATTTTGTCGTAATGCATTTCGTGATTTCGTTCAAAGTTATTTTTACAAATGTGATAGAATGTGATAGAACGCCAATTTATATTTGCATATAAATATATAATACTAAATATTTTAAGAACTTTGTGTACCTTCTTTAAACTATGTTTTAATAATTACTGTATACAAATCATGGAAATCATATGATGTCAAATTGCCGCCACAATAGAGTACGTAAAATGCTCACATACTCAAATTGCTAAAAGTTTTATTCTTTATTTACAAATCTTTCTGAAAGATTGTTTGTTAAACCTGGATATTTCCAGAACTACATTTATTAGCATAATTATATTATATTCATATAAACAAATCCATTCAATGACAAAATAATACATTCATTCTTCATTTTCTGCGGTTCATAACCAATAACAACACGTATGCGCTGTTGTGATTTTTGCAACGCTAAACTTGTAAATATACTGGGTGATTCAAATTTCCAGATTCCGAAGTCTTAAAATTACGAAATTTTTGTAACTTCTACATTCCCAATTATCAAGATTTTCAAATTCGCACATTTCTAAGTCTCCATTTCTACGTCTCCTATCCTTTTTGTCTTTAAATTTGGTTGTTTTCAGTTAGGAAATGTTTTATGATTAATCAGACATGCGCAAAATGCACGCAAACTCGTTTTCCGGAAAGCGCACACTTTTGTGACGAGAAATAGATATACGGGTTATCCTCTAATTATTAGTTTATGTTTCATGAAAGAAAAGAGGGTGGAATTTGGAACATACAGCACTTTTACCAATACTGACTTGAATCATTATTTACTCTGTTATTAAGCAACCAACGTTGACGAATAATGTATCGCGCGACCTGAGTAAGTAAGGGTGTAGTGTGTCCTACAGGATTTATTCTCATTCATTAATTTATTTATTTGTCCACTTACAGATTGATTAATTCACATATTAATCAATATGAAAATATGAAATAAAATGTAAAGTAACCTCCGTGATATATTACGCTCCCGTGTACTGCAGCTGCATGCCATCTGATTGAATAACTTTTACTGTTTAAAAGTCGGAATATAATAGTTTAAGTTAAAATTACAAAAGGAATTTTTACATATAATTTGATATTCCACACTGATTTGCCTTTTTAAATATTTATTATATATTAAGTGTTGCGACACACCCTGTACAATCTGTGATTCAAATTACGCGCGTCAGTTAATATCCAGTAAATAATATCCGTTCGTTCTGACTTGGCGCTCAAACTGATAAAAAAGGCGGGATACTACATGACACTATCATCGAACGTAGATCGTCAAGGCAATTAGGGGTCTGTAAATGGTATTGAGTTTTGAAAATTTTAACGGACTTCTACAATTCATATATATATTCGTATATAAAAAATGTCGCAGCCGTTAGTTACGTCGTATTTTAATACGCGTAAACGAGCAGCAACGGACGATTTACGGAATAAAGCAAAGGTACTGCTTCTTGATCGGGAGGAACCAAAAGCTGTGAGTAGTCAAATTGAAAATCAAATAAATAACGATAATTCTCAGTTACCCGGGACATTATCTCCGATTGACGAAGACGCAACGATGGGTACAAGTCCAAAAGTTGTTATTGTGTCGGGAAAGGAGTTGAAAGGCAATCGCAATATAAAACCAAACTCAGCTGTTCGAAATATACAATTTGATTCTCCTAAAACAAATGTCCAGAAGTCGCTTAAAAATAATGTTCGTGGTCGAGCTACCCGTTCGCGGAAATTATCTGGTCAAGAGGGACAAACAGATATTCGAGAAAGTTTTCAAAAGGCTACAGAAGATGGGGACGCGAAGAAGGTACTTTTTGAGAAAAAGGGTGCATTAAGTCCAAGGAAGAAGTGTCCAGAAACACCAAAGAAAAACTCCTCTGTTGAAAATTCAGTTATGAACATACTGAATGACCAAATGTCTTCTAATTGCACAACGCCAAAGAAAAATTCAGCTATGGACAAATTTACAAAGCAAGAGATATCTTTGACTGAAATAAAAAATAGGATCAACAAATCATCTAGACTTATGGAACTAAAGGCATCTATTGCACGTTTCAAGAACTGCGAACAAAAATTAGAACACTTACAAAAACAGAATGATGTTAAGAAACCTCAAATACAGAAATTTGAAAAGATTCAACTTGAGATACCAGTTAGGTAAGAGATTTGTGGGTAGAATTTTTCTTGCATGTTTAAATTGTAATATTCATGTTTATATTATTTTTACAGTCCACAAAAGGCATATAAATCACCAAAAAAAACCTTATTAAGTCCTTTAAAAAATAAAGAGTTATTGAATGTTAGTCCTCAGAAACGTATTTTGTTTGAACCTAAGGAAACAACGGGAAGTGTTGTAAATTGTAGTCCAACCAAAGTACCAGCTTATCAACAGTATTTATCACTTGCTGAAAGTGGCACTCCTGCTTTGCCATTGCCATATAAATATCGCTTTTTAGCAGAAGCATTTAGATGTGTAGACACAGTATGTTTTATATTTATTTTATTGTTGAAATGTAGGTAATTATTCTTGTATAAGATTTCATTGTTTTTATAGGTCTCTGCAATATTGTTCAATCGCAAAGAAACAATAACATTCAAAAAATTGAAACCAGCAGTTCAGGAATTGCTGCGTAAAAATTTCACTGTAGAACATTTGGCACAAATTAAAACTATTTTCCCGGATGCATATACGTATAATCAAGAAAAATACAGGACATTTGGTTCCGCATCTAAACAAGATAAATATGAATTGGTTCTTGTGCCCGTTGTACAGGAAAGTAATGGAAGAAATACTCCTGATCCTGATAATGTTTTAAAGACTGCATCTGAAGCTAGTATGGGACCACAAATATTACTGAATAGGAGAAGGAAGTTTTACAATATATTGCTTGGTATTGGCACTTTGTTTTAAATAAGTATATTGGATATGTTTTTACAGATTCTCTAATTAATTTAATGTTGTTTAATTGTAGATAAAGTGAAAGACGAGCATGAGAAATTTTTACTTAGTTTGGAAACGCCAATGCATATACCAAAAGAAAAGATTGTACGTTGGCATCCGGAATTTGACGTGGAAAGTTGTAAGCCGATTGAACAATCTGATTTGCCACAACCACCTAACATTGAAAAGATGACAACTGCAAAAGATGTTCTTGGTAAACAGATAATTATATACGTGTTACTTAATTAATTAAGCATTTGATGTCTTGGAAGGTAATGAAAATTGTTTTTGTTTTAGACAAAGCAAAATCATTGTTCAATTGCGGTACTCGTATGGAGAAAGCTTTACAACGGTTAGCAGAAGCGAAGATGACCTCAAAGACCCTTTCACCAGAAAGAACTGAAACCGATGTCGTGATAAAAGTTGAAGATGGCACGCAAACTGTTAATACTTCTGTTGTAGACACACCACCTGCTACACCCACTGTACAAAGTAATCATCTTAGTACAGCGCTAAAAGGTATCCCGAAGGCTTTGCTTGAAAAGGTAAATATTTTATTACAGAAATTATTCTTTTACGTTTGGTGTATTTTTGTTCCATTGTTAACAATGTAAAATTGTATTACTGCTTAGGTTCGAGCTAGACAAGCAGCCAAAGCACTTGAAGCAATGACACGTACACCAAATGCTGAAAAAGAAGCTGTAATGTACTCAAGATTACCAGAACTGGTTAAATTATTACGTAATATTTTTGTAGCCGAAAAGAAAGGAATTTTACCATTAGAGTTTGTAACTACAAAATTAGAAAATTCCTCTAGAGCAAAGCTAACTGTCGCTGAACTGGAGGAACACATACGTTTATTATGTAAACTATTACCCACATGGACCAGTATACATAATGTGCGGAAAGAAAATTACTTAAAGTTACAAAAAGAAATTGATCTCGGAAAAGTTATTAAAAGACTGGAAGTTATGGCTAATAATAAAGTAACATCATCATGATATTTATTACAAAATGATATTTTTCAGTGTATGATTTACGTATAGAGCATTATACATGTACTTATATTAATTTCTTCCAATTTTTGCAATATCTTTGCCACAATTTACAATTATGCAATTATGTTATGCTTTCAATGAATTGTGTTGCACCAAGTAGATTTACTGTTAGTAAAAAGTATGGTGATAAATTGAACATTATTTCTTTTTATTTACAAAAGGTAATCGTATATTTATGAATCAATTTAATTGTCGAATAAATTCGAACAGTACAGGATTTTTTTGTATAAAAGATCCGTATTATGTAATAATAATACAATTTTCCAATTTATAAATACATCACCTTTGTTTTGTATTGTTTTGCTTTTTCATTCGACAGTTATGTATCCTACATCTTGTTGCATTAAATGGGTTAAAAATGACATGATTTTTGTTTCGGACATTTATCATTTTGATAATATTTATATGTGTTTGATTTATAGAAAATAAAAATAAACAGATAAAATCAGACAATTTCATGTTTTCAATTAAATGATACGCATTGTGAATGTGACATGTAGCTGTAATTTGTACATATAGAGGTCGTTGCATAATTCTCTTCATAACCTACCCATGGTGTAGCAGATCGATTGTTATTGCTAGGCTGTTAGTCTGTTTATCAACCAATTATATATTGGCATTCGCTACATACAACTATAATTCTGTTATGAATTAAGCGTTATACGTAAATAAATTTAAAATCATGTATTTGACCAATGTATTATTGAAAAAGGCCAAGAGCAAGTGAGTACATATAAATCAACGTGTGATTTAGTAACGTAAAAGTTAGGTTAACTTAAAAGTATATGTCTGTACCTAATTGTTGTTCTTTTTGATTGTTCAATTAGTAATTAGATCGGGTATGATTTAGAAATAATTTATTCGATTCTAATATTTAAAGCGTAGTTTTTGTCCATAGTTGCATGTGCGCTATGTATATAGGGTGTCCCAGTTTCTTGCGTGATCAATATATTCTATAAGTAAAAATAATTTATTTATTTCTTTAAATAAAAATAATAATATAATTTCATATAAACTCATGTTCTTAAATAATTAATTAAAAAGTTGCTAGTAAAATTTTGCGAAGAAATTAAGATGCCCTGTATGTATATAATATACTACATAACAAATATATAGTTTATTGTTATATTTCTATTTTTAAAGATGCGTCTTAGTATCAGTAAAGAGTATAGCAACTGGTCATACACGTAATGTTTTACGAGAAAGATCAGCCGACAAATTGGAAAAAGCATTCTTTGATCCTTTTGGTAGGTGGTAAAATTTTAATAATGTACAGTATTTTCTTTTTGTGGAAAAAAATGACAATTTAAATATGTATAGAAAGATGTAAATGCAATGACTAGCAAAAATGTTACTATGAGTTTTCAAGTTACGTTTACATTATTGTATTTTATATTTGAAATATAACATTTTTATATTTTCAGCTAGAGCAATGGCACTGTACAGAGAAGTCAGGAAAATTCGAAGCGTGTAAATAAATATTCGTAAATAAAATGAATAAAATACCATGGCAATTAATTGTAAAAATAAAAAAATAATAGTTAAGCTATTGTTTCATCCAAATTGATGTTCTAAAATGATTAAAACCTTACATTTGTGATTTTGAAACAAAAGGAGTCGAACGTTTGCGAAAAACAATAAGATACCATCATAAATGGTTTTGAATAGAGCGCACAGATATCAGAAGTTTAGCAGGAGTTATAGTTGGGTATATAGAAAGAAAAGGTAGGGGGGCGTAGAAAGAGAAACAGAGAGCCTCGAAATCGAGATTGGGGTAGGTTTCCTTTGATCCTTAACAAGGAACGCAAAGTTGTATTATTTCCACCTGGATTTCAAACGGTTTGAAATTTACGAGGCGTGAAACGTGGCTCTGTTCTCTTTCTCTTTTTCGCCTACCTCTTCTATACGTCGTTCTCTTTCACCCTCTACTCTTTCTCGTTCTTTGCTCCTTTTTGGCAGTACGGGAGTAAGTCGGCGTCGTTTACTGATGTTGCCAATTCAATTTCTCGTGGCGGACCATTGTCGCGGGTAAAAAGAGGGTCGTAATCGTAAAAAGGGTTCCCTTTTCAACCGAGTCGTCTCTATCTTTCACGACCGTGCGTCTGACAACTCCCGACATCTAGATATCTTTACATTTATTCTCCAAAGAAGAACTTTTTCTTCTCATTTCCATTATGCAATGTCTTTACCTTTTTGTGTTACGTAAACGTTTATTATACAGGGACATACAGACTTGGGGAAGTAGCGAAAATCTATCGAGACACTAAAGTCTGGAGTAAATTTTCTCAAGCATAATTGCCGATCGTTGTTTCTAGATTCTAGGGTCTGCTAGATACTAGTATTTCCTAAAACTCCGCTAGCCTCTCCCTAGATTCCTACTTACCCGCCAAAGCTTCACGACAGGAATTTCATTTGATCATAATCGTTCTAGAGCGAGGTAATTCAATATTTTAAACGCGTTTTATTAAATTTCCGTTAAAATTCTCGAGATGCGTTTTCCTTTTCTTCAATTTTTTTAGCCGTTAACCGGCAATTAAAGGGCGCTATATCGGTCATCGTGTATTTAAACGGGAGCCCCGGGGGAGAGGAAATTAATTGTACGGCTGGTTGAGAACGGAAAAATCAGGAAACAAATGAACCTTCGACGAAGCGTGTTTTTTCGTGGCACAATGAGTTTCGAAGCGGTGCGCAACAGCGAAATTGTTAAAACGTTCGTTGTTTATGGTCGACCCGTCAGAACAGCCGGTAAAGGAGGAAACAGTACGCAACGAAGTGAGCGAGCCAGAATGATATGGAAGAACGTGGGTGGGAAAAAGAAATGACGTGAAAAGCAAAACAGAAACGAAAGGGAAAGACTAAGAGAAAGAGAGAGAGAGAGAAAGGGCGCAGAAAGGAGAAAAAAAGAGGCGAGTCTGGGCCTTGGCGCGTTTCAGTTGCCTCGCGTTCGAGGGCGTTTTTTCGCCCGTGAGTTGTTCTTTGCTTATTACAGTGTGTGCACTGGGCTCGAGGCTCGCTAAAGTGGTTTGCTGCTAATTAACTGCGTTATTTTTACAACTCTCTTGCTCCCATCTACCACCCACGTCTCCTACCACCCATTTCCCTCTTTCCTTCCCCCGACTGTTCTCTCACATTTGCAATGGGGTTCAATAATTCCACGGTCGCAACGCCCTCTCTCTCGCTCCCTCTCTCTCTCTTTGTACCTCTCTCCCTCACTTTGCTCCTTACGTTCTTTATGTATGCATTTTATGCGTAAATCACGATACCTTCGTGTATATACATGATTTAATATTTTCGTCGCGTTTTAATTTACAGGTAGCCCTCCTACAACACGGTTTCGCTCTAACATGATAAGAAAATTGTAAAAACCTTTGTACAACACTGCATTTCTAGCAACAGTCCAGACTATTACGAAAAATTAAAAAGAAGTAAGAGGCACAGTTACTGCAGGATCTTTGACATCCGCATACATTTATATATTTAATAAAAATTAAGTTGTTTATGTAGAATGAAAAAAGAAATATTTGTTTTTAATAAGTTTCCGGAACGTAACCTTCCTTTTTGTACTGGCTCTGGGTCCCGTACAACACGGCATTTTCTATAAACCTACCGTGTTATAAGAGGATTACCTTGTATGTATAACTTCGCCCACGATTTCAGTCTCTTCGTTGGGTTCTTTTTACAGTTTCTACGCTCCCGTCAGTCTCTTCGTAAGCGGATGAAGCAAAAAATACGCGGAACCGGCTAATTTCAGCGGTTCGTAAATAGCCATACACCGATATGCTATCGATCGGGCGTTAACTATTAGCGAGAACCGCTTTGTGACGATATTCGTCTCGAAAATAACTTTAATATCATGATATCGAGCTCATGAAACGGCTATTGGTTGCGGCTTGCCGATGGAATTGGTCGGGGCGGCGGAGAAGCCGAAGATCGTTGTATAGGTATCTCTCTGTCGGTGGTCGTAGCACCCTTCTTTTCTGCGCCACGAAAAGGCACTTGAAATAAATTGAAAATGGCTGGTATCGCTCTGCTCTCGGATAAGTGATACCTACATCACCTACACGCACATCGGTCACCGCATAGGTTCGCGGTATTTTTTCGCGTGTACCAAACGGCCATTCGAAAAAGAGCCCCAAATCTTTTAACAAACCATACACGATCAATTAAAATCCTGTTAATTACGTTATACGAATCAGGTAGCTCGTCGACGCGAGGAAATTAAAATTTGAACGAAGGAGGTGGCGTTCTCGACGATCATCGAAATTCTATGGGGAATTAACGAATACAATTTGTCGTGGATCAATTTGTGATGGATCAATTTGTCATGAACTATACGCCACAAGTACGCGATTTATACTTTGAGTCCATACTTTTGTAGTCTTTTCTTTCCTCGTAACTATAGTAAAACTTTCTGCATTCGGATTTAAACCATACGGTAGCGCGTTTTAAGTAGACGATCTTTCGGTGAATTATCGAATGTCCGAATCCCCTCGCGGTCTCTGTACAAGTGCTCGAATTCTTCAAGGTATTTTTCAATTTACATTGAGGGTAATAAAAGCGAGGACCCATCGTTGTATATTTTACGGCGCAACGGAACATAGAAACAACGACGTCGAATTTTGCGAAACAATTTAAACAGATAGATTTCATTCACCGTGCAAAAACAGAAAGAAAATCTGTTCCGTGATGGACATATTTCCAACCGAGAGATTACGAATCTGTTAATCTATCCACCGTTACCCGATCGTGGAAACTAATGACTAGGGTCGTAGGTATCTTTATTTTCGTTTAACAAAACGAATCAGGAGCACGAACATCATCGATGCAGCTATTACGACAGCTGGTCTGTCTCATTATTCGATGAAATCGAGCACGTCGAAAATTTATGCACTCTCCCGCGCTGCTCGTCGGCGAAATCATTTCCAAAATACGGCACGCATTGACCCTGCGGGGTCGGGTTAATTTTCGGCGTGCACGCGTGCATCGGGAGCAAATATCACCACCACACATGCGTGCACGTGGAGGCGGCACGCGAAAACGCGGGTGCGCGCGAACCAGACACGCACAGGGAAGCATGTGAGAAGGCACACGAACAGGAAGGTGTATTGAATCGACGAGTATCATGCAGTTGACAGCTAGAGCTAATTGAATCTTGACTCTATCTATCTGTCGACCGGAGCTGAGACCCGGACCGCCGCCGCCGCCGCGAATTGCATTTCCGTTCGACAGAATCGTTCGCGCTCGAGAATTCTATCTTCTCTGCTCCCCCAATACTCTCGCCACCTCTTTAATCCCCCTCGTTTTTGTAATACACAATTACGCGGAAATTCATTGGACCGGAAACAGCGAATGACCAACATTTTCTTCGGTTTTGCTCATTTCGTGCGTGTTCGTAATGGAATATGGGATTTTTATATTAACACTAGAAGTATCGGCATAAAATGCATACTTACTTTAAAATTGAAAATAAAGTAGTAAAATAAATAAATAAATATTGCAGCATCACTTAACATATAGAACCATTCATTAGTTCAATAAAACATAACAAATATTTTGACAAAAGGGCGACAATAACATTTCGTAATATAAAATGTCAAACCCGAAACTAGTCATTTTGACCGGTTGGTAGTTCTAGTGTTAATAAATCCTACCAAATATGTTTACAATATTTTCCTTTATTTATTATTCATAGGCCCAAGTAATTACTACCGGTGTTTCCAATTAGATAAACGAACAAATTCTTCCAGAACAGATGATTGATTTATATAGAAATTTAAGCGTCAGCCATACGTGGATGACGCGGCGATCAAAGTGTTAAGGAATAATTACTTTGATTCGGAACAGCGGTAGCCTGAATAACGAGGAAATTAAAAGGACGACATAGTCAGCAGGCGGAACGATTATGGCTGGCCCATGGTGTCCCGACCACGAAGGAATACCCCGGTGGTTCCCATTCTTCGTGGCGAAGAACGCGGGCCGAAGAATCTTTTACAGGGTTACCAAACACGTTTAAATGCGGTTTTCCTTCGGGGTGGATATATGCACACACGACCGAACGAAACGGGACTCGGTCCTGTGTACGTCAGGGTGTCGAGGGCCGATTGGTTGAGCTCGTTTCACCTAACCCGTAGGAAGGGAGAGCGGAAAAAGCGACGGAACGTGATAGAAGGAGAGGGAACGAGCCTGGCACAGAGGCAGGAGGAAGGGAATCCAATATAACTGCACACACGTTTATAGGGTCGATGGGAATATATTGGAGCGGATATTGAAATACTTGTTGGTAGTTTGAGTCGAAGGCGAGAGATGCCTTTCTCGATGCCATCTTGATTGCGCAATCGAGGCATCGGTCCACGGGAACAGAATTTAACGATAAAGATCGTACGGATTATAGAATCCTAGACGGTGAACCAACCACCCCATTCTATGACTTTATCGCTATTTCCTCTCTCTCTTTCTCTCCCTCCTTTACAACAGAATCGCAATCGTTCCGTTTTAATGGTTCGCGCGTTCGCAGCCACAGTAGAAATACCCGTCACTGGTAAGACACGCGATAGTGTCGTTCGTTAACGCCTTAACTACTTGCGTTCGAGCATTTACGCATTTTTTTTATTATACAGTGGACCCTCGACTTTCGTACACAATTGGTTCCTGAAAGTGTGTGCGAATGTTGAATGTTCGAAAGTAGAGGGATGTAAAAAAATATGCAACAAAAGCGGTGTTTTGAAGTATTTATTTATTTAGCTTTCAGGGGTTTTCTTTATAAACTTGTCAAGAGTTAGTTGAGTACCTCCTTTTTGTTTCTTTTCGTGATAAAGATTTATATAACACGCAGTGTCTTTTTGTATCGCCCATTGTACTTGAAATATGCGTTCTACATTGGGATCGCATTCTTGTATAATAGGTAAAAATTTGTCTAGATGCATAAAGGCTAAATTTGTATTTTTAATTGCCAAGTCTTGAAAGTTTTTATGTTAAAAGTTAAATAGAAAGATAAACTTTTTAAAATGTGAGAAAGTAGAATGTGCGAAAATCGAGGGCCGCCTGTAATTGCTGGTGTTAGAAAGTTAATATTAGGGGGGCCGGAAAGTAATGTAGTTTTTTTGCAGTAAAGTCAGATGAATTTTTAATACGTTTTTATTTTTAACACTAAACATGTATAATGCAGCATTATTTTGAAATTAAAAATGTAGTTCAGGAATGAATAAACGA
Source organism: Coelioxys conoideus (assembly GCA_947623535.1). NCBI lineage: Eukaryota > Metazoa > Arthropoda > Insecta > Hymenoptera > Megachilidae > Coelioxys > Coelioxys conoideus. Next base: position 7,456,667 of record OX392456.1, read on the forward strand.
ACAATAAAACACGAATTAATGTACACATTAATTCCTTATTTTGGCGAAAATCAACACGAATTTAAAAAAAAACCATCATAATCGTGTTACCAGAAGAAACTGTTAGGTTGGAAAATAAGTTCGTAGCGTTTTCATCAAAGTCTTTTATTTAAACAAAAATCAATAGTTATAACAATAAATTAATCAATGTATTCGTCGATTGCACAGTTTTGTAAAGCACAAACAGCTCTATCGAATGAATATTACACATTTTGTCAAAGCGCAAAAAAATCGTCGTAAAACAAAAGAAAATATAAAAACGCTACGAACTTATTCCCCAACGTAATATTCCGTGATTCTTGACGTTGGAAGCCTTTTAATCCGAGCCAGAAGAAAATGTTCCATTATATCTGTGGAGCTTTTTAGCGAATTAAATCGCGAGAAACTCGAGAACGAAAATAATGTTGCAAACGGCGTGCTCGAAACGACTATTGCACCTTTGATCAACGAGCATTCTGTTGCATCTCTCGCCCCGTACATCTTGCTCTTTTCCAATTAAAATTTCATTGAGAGCTCCCATTGATCCAGCACGTAATTGAATGCCCCGCTGCACGGAAATCTTCCATTCAATTTACGCTGAAAAGAAATTTCCGTTCCTAATAAAAGAGATTCCCTTCGAACCATCGTACACATCGTCGTTCTTTCATCGGTCTCTATAACATTTTGTATCGTGTTTCTCGTCGGAATAAATCGAAAGAACGGTGTACCTTACAGCTCTCCTTTTCCGTCAGATGGCGTAAACAAAGTGACGAAACAGTGATAAAAAGGATGTAGCTTGTACCGATGAAACGTTTTCTCTATTGAACATCATTTCGTTTTTCTCGCGTACTATCGTGTTTCTCTCTTTACGAATATTTCTTTACCCGAGACATATCCCTTATTCGCGTTCGACGCTGCGATAAATGAAAAGTATCCTTCGAAAGAGTTGTAAAATAATGTTCGGAGTTCGTTCAGAGCGTAGATATCGAGTATCGATCGATCGTTGCAATAGGTAAGTCGATATTCGAAATGATTACATTTGACCGCCTAATTTTTTCGTTCCCGTTAACTGGCCGTTCCGAAAGTCCACTCCACAACGTTAAACTCGAGCAGAGCCGAAAAAACTCTCGAGCGAATATTAATCCCGCAACTCGATCTCGACGGCTTCTTTTACCCAGTCTCGACTACTCGAACTAACAAATTCACGGACTCCTACGCGGGTGCTCGTGAGATTTTGATTCCTTTTCCCCATCGTAATAGTTTCCCGTCTCCGGTTTAGTGTACATTCGCCATACTAGGTACCCATGAGTTCGGTGGGCGAAAAAATCATATGTACCGTGAAGATTCACGGATAAGACGAGGGGTACGTTTGATCGAATCGAGGTGAAAAACCAGTCCCAGACCGTATCACTCGGTTTCTTTGGACGGGATCGGGCCGAACAATTAGATTCGAACGAGGAAACCCCTTTAGACGGCGAAACCACCGGTGATCAAAATGAACGCATCGACGATGTACATATTAGTATAATAAGCGGCGCGGCCCGTGTGTGTATAGATTACGGGACAACAAAGAGAATGGACGGATTGGAACGAGCGAAATGGAAGGATGAAAAGGATGAGACGGGATATAGGCAGGGAGGATTTCGGTCGATTTTAATATGTGTGCCCAGGTGCTTGTGGACAGAGCTTTCTCTCCGATAAATTATTTCGTCTACGTTCGGTGTACACCGTATCTTCCTATCGTCTACGATCTTAACCGGTTAATTAGTCCGAAAAGAATTTGCCTGATTATTATCCGGAATCGTCGTACCGCGTGCGCCGCCATTATCGAGTCACTAGATCATTTTCCTCGTGAGAATTCGTGCCTTTGTCTCGTACATACACTGCTGATCAAAAATATGTAGACACCCTCTTAACTCTTACAATTCCTTAAAAAGTTATGACGTCTTTTGGCGAATTCGATTATCTTCTATGTATTTCAGTTCGTGCATGGTTTGTGAACATATTTTAACGCTTTGACTGCCATGCCACCCACGTGCGAGTGACGTATGTTGGCGATTGACAATGATAAAATATAATTATACTTTCTTTTAATCTATCCTGGATATTATCTGTTTCGTTATTTCTGTATCAATAAGGATCCACTCAGATTCCAAGATTTCCCAGAAATGTTCTTCGTATTTGGACACCGTTATCGAATTTGTCTGTCTATGTGATCGCATAGTTTTTCTACGTTCGTTAATAAAAATACACATTATATATGACAAATTCCTCGAACATGGTAGGTGTTCACATATTATACCACATAAAATAAATCAAGGATAATTTTCAGTATATTCATTTAATTAATGTATTCATTTACAATGTATTTTCATTTGTTCTCGTTCAAGCAAATGTACTTTTAATTTATCATAAGTAGTAAACCAACGAGCATACATGTCCTATTTATATGAATTATTCATGCCCCAAGAGAAGAAGTGAAGTCGAACCACGCTCGATGTAGGATCGAAAGGGTTAACATATTGATTTCGTGCACTTTCCTGCCTCTCGGATTTCGTCGTTAGAAGATCACTGCAAAAGTTTCGTCGAATTTTCTTCTCGTTAAATATCGACGAACCATAGGCTGGAAAAGATCAAGATTCATCCGAAAAGGGAAGAATACTCTTACGATCATCGGTGAACCGCGACGAAACGCGAATAAAGCGACCGAGGATCGAACAGCATTCTATAGGATTAGATGAGCGTTTAGTTGCAGAGGAGAATAAAAATGGTAACGGATGATCGAAAGTCGAAGAACTGCCCGAAGCGTGGCTTTGCGCGATCCATGATTATCGAGCAGAATGGACGCGTTGTATTGGATCAACCGCACAATGAGTCGAATCGGTGAAAGGGTTTCGCAATGGTACCCACGTTTTCTACCGTGGCATATCTGCAGGGGATACAGGTACGTTTAGGCAACGCTCCTTTTTGTAAGTGCCATTATAAGTACCATTTGAGCATGCCTACACCCCCTTTGTCCGCGAATTTCAAACTAGTCATTGTCCTCTCGTTATTGTTTGAAAGGACACGGGGATGACAAGCCCACTGTTAAAAAGCGTCCCTCGCCCTCTTCACCGGGGGGCACGTTACGACCTACGGTAACCGTTGAATCTTTCTCAGAAGCTTCATATAAACTTTTTGTCTTATTCTTTGTTCGGCAAACTTAACCCTCCCTGTTCTTTGTACAAGAAACAACGTGCAGGCAAATGGTCTCTAATAAATATTAGGCTATTGACCCTTATCGGTCGCGAGCTTTTTATACGTAATTCTCGCTAAGTTGTAGCTGGTTTCTGTAATGCGACAATTTTCAGTATTATAAGAGTGTTTGTTAGAAATTATGTATTTTTTGGAAGGGTATTATAAATACATCGGTTTCAATTAAATAGTTATAAGTTCTTAATGTATGATGTTTTTTTAAACAATCTACTAAACAATCTACCATCATCATCGTCATTCTGAATTTCAATCCAATCATGGTACGAGTTATTAACATTTTCGAGTTATATATTAAGCGCTTCAACTACGAGATGTTCGGTAGTACACAAAAAAATTAACACTACGAGATAGCTGACAGTGAATGGCTCACGTTAGATACTTAAGCTCGAATGTGAATTGTTTAAATTATTTCGAGAGACAAGAGTCGTTTATACAGTCCGTAGAACCCTATCAGTACGTAATTTAATCTTAAATACCGATTCACAGAGATGGTGACGATCCTTTGTCGTTTCGCTTCATGAGCCGTGACCACTATGATCGTTGGCCAGTGCAGACGGTTTAAGCGAAAATAACTATCGATTACAGGGCGCAAAAGTACGGAGTCGAAAGGAGACGACGAAAGAGCGAAGTAGGTGCTCGACAACGAACGGTATAACGCGTAACCAATCTGAGTGCGAGTTGAGAGCAGGCGTAACCTTTTGTAACAGTGTTCTTGATGCCGAGCCTGCGCCCGTACATTAAACAGCCCTGCACATCAACCTATCGCCAGAGTTCAGAGGAACAACCCTGACGGCGCTTGCGTTTGCAACAGTTGCCACATCGAGTTAAAGTACCGGCATTGGTCCACACTGTCTCACCTAGGGTTGCTAACCACGCCCATTTCACCCTCTTCAAGTACACGCGCCCGTAGGGTGGTTGCATCAAATGTATCTTCCGTTTCGATTTCAATTTTTTAATACACCAACGTACGAATTCACGTACTATGAGTAATGTTATTAAGCGTGAACAACATATTATAAATAACGTTACATATTATATTATACTATAAATCATATTATAAGTCATATTATATATCATATTATAAACCATATTATGAATCATATTATAAATGATAATATAAATAATATTATAAAGCATACTATATATCATATTATAAATCATATTATAAATGACATTATACATAATATTATAAATCACATTATAAATTATATTAAAAATCATATTATAAATCATACTATAAATCATATTATAAATCATATTATTAATCATACTATAAGTAAGATCGTGTCACACTATAAATCTCATAGAACAACATGTTGGTAACATATAAGTAATTGTACAAACCAACGCATTGTTTCAGTCGAAATAACATATTAACTTGAATGGAAATGAATCGATAGTTAATTAAATTGATAATAGAGCGCCAGAAGCAATATAGCGTGCGACATAACGTATGGTGGTATAACACCTGGCATCGGAACGTGCAGTGATACAACACAGAAATGCGAAATATAAAGCGTGTCAATCTGCCATTAATACGTAACGTATCGCGATACGATTTATGACCAGAAAGATCGTCGAAGGCGGGAAATGTAAATGAATGTCTGCACGCGTGAAAATGCGAAGAACATAGAAGAAGATGCGATATAAGCGCGTGAACGGCACGTGTCGTCGACCCCGCATCGTAAAGCCGGTGTCGACCTAATCGCCGGCAACATGGTCAGAAAACTGTACGCACACGCGTGAAGATTCCTAGGCCAGCGAAACGGTCCGAACGGAGAAAAGCGTACGCATATGGGTTATGTATGGATCTCGGTGGGTTCTGTGTTTGAAGGGTTGTAGATAATATATAGCCCGGTTTCGGTCGGAGAGAGAGCTTTTTAGCTTTGACCGTTTCATCGGTCGGGTTCGTGGTATTGCGCCCCGTAATATCGACGTACCTATATTCCACGTACGTCCGTCACGCTTTTTTATTTTTTTTTTCCACCTCGGCAGCCCTTGCCCCCGACTCTCTGCGGCGGCGGGCTTTTAAAAAATGAGCTAGGACATTATTTTTAACGGCGGACCTCCACCCTCGGCCAGCCGGCGAGCCGTGCGTCGAGTGACCGGGGTCCGGTTTCCGTTCCTTCTTGTCCCGGTCGTCGTTGTCGTCGTTTCCGCTTGGCGCAGCTCGCGATCCGCCTCGTCAGCGAATGTGCAAAAATCGAAGGGAGAGAAATGGTGGTGGACAGCAACCGGGGAATGGCCATTCGGCCGAGGGTCGCGGTGGGAAAACGAGGAAAACCGGCGACCGTTTCGCGGAGGACGAGGGGCGGGAAAGAGGGAAAAAGTTGCGGCGAGGTGTGAATGCGAGAGAGTGAAAGAGAGAGCAAGAGAGAGGAGGAAGGGAGACGGAAAAAGATTATATATCTCGTCTCTCACCGTCCGTCCGTTCGTACAGTCGTTTCCAGGCTGTGGATGTGGCCTCGCGAATATATTGGGACCGTGGAAGCCATTTTCAATTCAATCTGTTAAAAGCACGTCAAAAAGTCATACGGTATTTCATCGGCGCGGTAGATCGCGTTAGAAAACGTCCGGATTCATTCGCGACGGCACTGCGGTGAATGCCACCCTATACATTCCTAGAAATATATGTCTCTCTATGGAGGTTTCGGTTGAACACCATTTTGTGGAAATTGTTCGCCAGAAACGCGGACCTCCTCCTCTACGTTCTTCGTTCACCATCTTTCGCGGCGATGTTTTTCGCAAGATTTGTAAAAGTTCAAGCGACACTGGAATCGAAATCGATGCGTGTTCTTTTCTTACGTCGATTAGTGATTTGCAACTAATCGAGAGCGATGCATGTACACGTGAGTGCACTTACATCGCACTTACGAGAGATAGTATGTTTTGAACTTTACAAAATGACAATGACAAACACCTGTCGACGTATGATAGTATAATATGTATAATGTATAACATACATACTGTATAATCTGTATAATGTATAATATACATAATGTGTAATGTGTATAATGTGTAATATACATAATATGTATAACGCTCTGTTAAGCATAAACTTATTTGTTTCAATAATAGAACGATGATCCCGTTCTTCCCCCAACAAGTAAGCCTAAACTGTGATCCACGTTTGATCCGTAAAATAGCGCAAACTACATCATAAGCGTTCTCAGGACGAAAGAAAAACAGAATCCTCTATTGAAACACGAATGTTCTCCCACGATTCTTACATCCTGGTCTTATAGTATGTATCCATAAGTATCCGATTTATCGAGGGTAGCAGGTACATTGCGCGTAGCAACGTGCACACAGGAAGACCCCGTAGGGCTGTTTACATTTGGGGAGCAGAGATCAAGATCGAAATCGCGATTGTATCGTGTTACAATGTTTGCCAACATCTCACGGATCGGCAACGACACGGAAACAGTTGATCAAATCGCTTCTGATCGGATAAGAAAGATTAGGCTGCAGGTCCCCTGCTCGTCGAACAGTGACGAAAGGCGCAGGTAACAATGCGACTTTTACGTGACCTTCGATGTATATCGGCGTGGGTGAATTTCGTGTGACCTGTTCACCGTTCGCCCGTACAGGGGCAACGGCGGGCAAATTTAGCGGCGAGAAACTTAATCGTTCGATGATTCGGGGATTCGGTGAGTTAGGATATTTGGAAGTTGAGTACTTGCAGTTTGGGAATTTCGGAATTTGGAGATTTGGGGATTTGAAAATTTGCGGTTTTGAGGATTTGAGAATGTAGAGATTTGAGAACTTGGGATTTGAGAATTTGGGGATTTGAAAATTCGGGGATTTAAGAATTTGGGGATTTGAGAATATGGGAATTTGGGAATTTGGAGATTTGAGAACTTGGGGTTTGAGAATATCGGAATTTGGGGATTTGAGAATTTGAGGATTTGAGAACTTGGGGATTTGAGAATTTGGGGATTTGAGAATTTGGGGATTTGAAAATTTGGGGATTTAAGAATTTGGGGATTTGAGAATTTGGGAATTTGGGAATTTGGAGATTTGAGAACTTGGGGTTTGAGAATATCGGAATTTGGGGATTTGAGAATTTGAGGATTTGAGAATTTGGGGATTTGAGAACTTGGGGATTTGAGAACTTGGGGATTTGAGAATTTGGGGATTTGAGAACTTGGGGATTTGAGAATTTGGGGATTTGAAAATTTGGAAATTTTGGTGCTTTTAAATTCTCCAAATTGTAGTATTTGAAAAATGTGTAAACGCGAAAATTTAACACATTAAGAACATAAGAATGTAAAAATAGTAGTAACCATAATTACTAAATAAATGTTAACGTTAACCGTGCCTTAAAAAATATTATTTTCTCTTTGACATGTTCGATCGACGGTTAATGTAATAACTGAAAAAGGACAGGAGATCGTGTTTGAATTGAATTTCGATGAAACGCGTAAACGGAACTGTAGAGGGGTTGGCTGATACTTTAAAAAGCAGGTGTGCATTACCATAGCTATTGGTTTATTGATTTATCCATCGGCGTGTACGCTCGCTTTGAGTGGTTGATATGCCAGAGTAAAAAAATGGTCCGTGTCGGGTGTACACCGATATCGACGAATACCCGTTTCACGTACGCTTTTTAATGTTGCTCAAACCGTCATTGCATTTTGCTAATGACGCATTGGCAGATTAATCGATTCGTAACGCGTTGAAACGTGCAATTCAACGGAGAACGAGTGGTCAAGCCTGTTATTATACTTTCAATTTAATAAGTTTTTATTTCGTACAAGGGCTGATCGAACACGCACACTCGATAATAATTCTATTACTTAATTAACATTAACTCACTTCCATTACTGGATTAACATTAATTCAATTTAATTACCGTATTAACATTAACTCAATTTTATTACTAGATTAATATCGAGTCAATGTTATTACTACATTTTGTCGCTAGATTAATATAAACTCAATTTTATTATCAGATCAATATTAAGTCAATGTTGTTACTACATTTTATTGCTAGATTACCATTAACTCGATTTTGGTAAAAATAGGTTAAATTCATGAGGTGGCAGCAGCGAGCGCGTTAAAGCGTGTCTTGCCAACAATGTCCGATTCTACTGCGAAGATCGCTGCATCGACATTATAAATTCTCTCAGAGCTTGTACATTCTCTATACTTATGTAAAACGTGTATAATCGTTACAAATTCAGAACAAGCGAAATATAAATCGTTCATCGTTTTAACCCGTTCGGGGTTAGCGAACACCGTGCAACAGTTGCAACGACGGATATCCGATTACGTACAACGTAATACGTGGCAAAAACAAGCCCGAGCAAATGCGAATACCGGTTATCCCGAAATACCCCGATATGGTTACTCTTGTTCGGCCGATCAAGTCAAAAAAGTAATATCACCGTGGCACAGGGTCGGCCATACACTCGTACCGGTTGCATTGTGCGCGGCAAACGTGCACGTTCACGAGTAGGTAGTCAAGCAGAGATACATATACACAATGCTCGAAAATCACGAGAACGCTTTAATACACGGTCTGTCTTTTATTCCGTTCTCATTGCGGGGTAAATAACATCTGTACATTAGATCAGTATGAAATCGGTCGCCATTCGTGTACCGACAATAGGGCTTCCCCCTATTGAAACCTCATTGTAGAACATGATTCAAGAAAGGTTCGTCGCTACGACGGTGTGCCCGTGCAGTTTACGGGAGCGAGCACGATGGATCCGAAAAAAAGGAAAGAAAAAAAAAAAAGAAAGAAAAGGAAAAGAGAGCGGAGAACGAACCGCGGAGCAACCGTGACCGAGGGAGTCGCGGCGAAGAAGGAGAGCAAAAAAAAAAGCGAAAAGAGAGGAGAAGAAGAAGAAGAAGGAAAAAAAAACGGAAGAAAATAGAAAAGACAAGAAAGAACGGACACGTTCTTGGACCGCCGGGAGGGGGGGAAGACGAAGAAGGCGTGCATGGTTTAAAAACACAGTCCCCGCTCGAAACAAAAGGCGGAGCATAGAGCAGAAAACGTCTGAGCATCGGTGGTATTGTGTTGAAACGTTGGAACGAGTTTCGAAATAAAAGAGTAATGTGTTTGTCCGTTTCGCCCGGTCCAGGGACGAACACACACAGAGAGAGAGAGAGAGAGAGAGAGAGAGAGAGAGAAAGAGAGAGAGACGCAACATATGCGGCGTCTGATACGCGGCTGGCTCCTCTATACGCGTTTAGTTTATCGAGGGTGAGTAGGTAGGTGGGTACGCGGTTAGGTATGTCCCCCTTTCACCCCGGCCAGATATAAACTCTTAACATGTTGGTTGGAACAGCGTGTTCGGCCAATGGGATAGGTGCGCGGGCGTGGCCGTGCCTAAGCGCGGCTTTGCGTTTGGCCGAAGCCCCGGGGTGGAACACTGTGGCACAGTGTTTTATTTCCCGCTACTGTGTGGAGGGGCTGTTAGTTTCTGCCCTGTCCCTCCCCGTGCACGCTCTCACGCTGTTCGTTCGGCCCGCTCTCTCTCTCTCCCTCTAACCGAGGTTCGCTTACCTCGTCGCGCTCCCTCCTTTTCTTACGGATCTCTCTTTCCGGCCGCCTCGTTTCACCCCGTTCACTTTTCCGCGTTTTTCCTCGGGAATAGTCGTGTCCCCCCCCCCCCTCCACTCCGTAACCCACCCGTCGCCGCCCCGCCCTACCTCCTTAACCGTCCGCCTTCGGCTCCCTCTTTCGACACCGCCACCGCGCCACGCCGGTTCTCTGTCTCTCCGCGCTACCTGAATCGACTCTCCCGGGATGCTGCAATTGTTGACAATGCCGGAGAGCGAGAGAGAGAGTGCCGCGAGGACGGGAGTCGGGCCGATTCCGCATTTCGTACCCCGACACCCGTACGAGCGGTGGTGACGCCGTCGCTCTTCTCTGCCGCAGCTGAACTTTCTGTACGTGGTCGAGGGCGCGTGCGCGTGCGCGAGCAGCCTACCCGTCTCCTTTCGTCTCGTTGTATCGGCTACGCCGCTCCCCCGTTCCTCTTCCTCTTTCTGTCGCGTATGCTTCGCGTGCCGGTCCCCGGAGTTTCGCTACCAGAACACACCGTTTAAATGTGATTTCTTCGCCGGATGTAAGAAGAGCCGCGCCGGCTCCGGTCACTCTCATTTTCCGGTTAACGATCGAGTGGCGGGCAACCGGGGGCGCCGTGCGCCGCGCAACGTGTCGGTAACGGGCCGCGTTCGAAAAACGGTTACGCGGCCAGTGATCGGTGTTTGCGATGAGAGAGTCGCGTGACAGTGAACGTCGTCGGGCTCCGCGCTCTCTCGTAAATCGGTGATCGATCGTTGTTCCGCGTAATCGCGTGCGATAACCATGCGCAACGCTCCGTGACCGTCGGTCTTCTTGTCACGCGTGCACAGTGATCGCAGGCCGGATAACGTTCGATTTTACGCACGGTAACGACGGCGAGCCGATATCGGGCCGTTTCCGCGATGTCGTTGCCGCGGGGTGTTGGTCTTGGTGTTGACGTGGGCCAATTGATGCAACATCAGCAACAACAGCAGCAGCATCACGTGCTACCGGCCGCGTTCTTCCTGCGTGCCAGTGCCGAGAGATACCAGAGGACACCGAAGTGCGCGAGATGCCGTAATCACGGGGTCGTTTCGGCGTTGAAGGGACACAAACGGTACTGCCGATGGAGGGACTGTGTGTGCGCGAAATGTACACTGATCGCCGAGAGACAACGGGTCATGGCTGCCCAGGTAATCATTCGTTCGACATTCGACTTTACAGCTTCGGTCCGGGGAGTCGCGCGATTATCTTCGTAAATCAACATTTTTGTTAAACCGTTGTTACTAAAATTCTTCAAAGTAAACCCAGGAATTGGCGCATCGACTCATGCCATTTTCAGTGACAGGATCTTATTGGTTCGCGCGGACATCCACATTAATTGATGCAAAAAAAAACATGAACAATCAGCAGTCGACGATCGTCGGTTGGCATCGAGCTCGGAGAATTTCCGGCGAGGACATTCTTTCTCAAGGATTGTCTATGAATTATATCGAATTCGAACTATTAAGAATTTGTGAACTCGTAATCAGTTTATCCTGATTAATCCTGATCAGGTAGAAGGTTCGAACTGCGGCGGAGTTCGGTTTCCTGGGGTTAAACGGTTCGAATAGTTACCTTGAACTATTAATGTTTAATTAATATTATAAAGGGTATATTAACTATTAATATAATAGTTAAATATTGTCGTGCACGCGAGTACAGCAAATTGTATTAATACTAATTTTATCGAACAATTTGCGCAGGGTAAAGGCTGGAAGTGCTTTTAGCAAAGGGTGCAGTTTATTTTCCCGTGGGTTTATGAAACGGATCACGGGGGTGTAAACTCGGTCGATTAAAATTAGCTAGAGGGTCCTTCGACACATGTAACCTTCTCTTTCCTACGTTTTATTTACGCGCGTTTTACTCGGACCGCGTGATACGAACCTGCCGTGCAATAAAAGACACTGGATTGTACAGAAAACTTGCAGATTTCGATCGGTCATAGTAATCAATGGTTTCGTGACGTTTCGAGTTTTAGGGATAATATTACGTTCCTTTGGTAATTCGATCCGTATCGTATCGTAACGTTAAACCTTCTCGAGATTCTGTGTTACGAACCTTTCACCCTCTTGTTAAATCACCCTCATACCGTAGCTAATATCGGTATCTTCGTGTTCGTTACATTTACCCGGTTTTGCGTTTCTAATAATAAATGTACAGACCCCGTAACGCGTTCAGAATATAAAGTTTATCTTTTTACGGAAGTTCAGTTAAACAGCCGTTGATGTTACGAAAATATAATACCGTTTGCGGAGTATTAATGTGGCATGACGTGATGTTTAAAGAAATGAAAACAAAAATATACATATATAATCGTTTACTTTTGTATGAATTATACATTTATGTCCTATATATTATTTTATACATTATATACATTTATAAATTATATATAGTATGTATATAATATCTAAACACACACGCACACACATATTATATAAATAAATTATACATTTATGTTTAAAATACTTTGTGAATATATAAAAAATTAATTTATAGATGTATACACCGCATCTATTCGTTTATTTCAACCCCTGTTATTTTTCTGTAATTTTCCTTTCATTGTCTGTTTGTATGAACACATCCGATCATATAAATCCAATAAGACCGATATTAATGATGCACTCTTTCTCGGTCTAGTAATTAGGCAATTAAAATTCTGTCAATCTACTGTTCTTTAAAAATGTGCTCGTTCGTTAAGGGTTAAGATGTCGGTGTTCTAACATATTATACATATAGCAACCGATATTATACATATAGTATTGTACACTGCATGATACACAGATATAATCTAATGTGTGGCAATTATACACGCGGTGATACACACGATCTAACGCTGGAATAACTTAACGTATGGATGATATAATAGGGAGGTAACCTAATGGGCGGACGATTGAACGTATGACGATATCACGATTGGACACTATAACGCGAGCCAATTTAAAAGCATATAACGATAACGTAACTCATGCACGATCTAATATGTCAATTATTTGTCGATGTAACGCGAGTTGATTCAATTAAAGGGCATTAATACATTGCGTAACGATATTACCGCGTGGTAATACATTGCATGGTGATACAACGCGTAGAAATATTTATGCGCGCTAACACAGCGAGCAGCGACACTAACACGTCGTGATACGAAGCGTAGTAGTACAACACGTGGTATTTCGGCGCGTGGTAACCCAACTTTGTGGTAATACAACACGTAGTATCACTGGTGCGTGGTAATCAACGCGTGGTACCATTAACGTACAGTACTAAACGCGTGGTAGTACAACACGTGGTAATTCAGCGCGTGGTAATACAATTAAGTGATAACACAACACGTGGTAACACTGGTGCGTGATAATCAACGCGTGGTGCCATTAACATATAGTAATATAACGCGTGATACTACTACCGCGTATTAATACCAATTTATAATGCAATTCGCGGTATCAGTAATGTGTGGTACTGCGTCGCCATATAACGAGTGGCGATATAATATCTCGCATTAAAATGTGTCGCGATAAAACTCGTGACCCTGGTGTAACCCTTGCCATTTAAACGCACAGCCATTGAGTACCCTCTTGATCATGCAATCCTCAACAATGTAACTCTTGATCATGCATACGATCTTCGACTTAACACTTAACACTTCGATTTAACACTTGATCATACAATCGTTAGCAATGGAAGATCCGTTTATACAATGTTTAATAGTATTCAACGAATTAACTCTTGAATATACCATCTTCCACAATATCATTCTTGATTATACAATCTTGAACAATGACACTCTTAATCATACATTCCTCAGGAATATAACTGTTCATTGTATAATCCTTAGCAATATAATATCTGATTATACAATGCTTAATGATATTCAACGAATTGACCCTTGATTATACAATCTTTGTCAGTATCACTCTTGATCGTACAACCCTTAAGAATATAACTGTTCATCGTACAATCCTTAGCAATATAACATCTGATTACAAAATGCTCAACAATTTATCTCCTGATCAGGCACAATCCTGACGTAACCCTCGTCCATAAATCAGCTACGAGCCACACTTAACCTCCTGCATCTCCATTTTCCCGATTTCCCTACGTACCCTAATTCCGTTGGTAACTGGTTGTTCTAATCGAGAGGGAAACATTTGTCAGGTCGCGTTACGAAGGCAGCAGGCCCAGGAGGAGAGCGAGGCGCGAGAGTTAGGTCTGCAACTGCAGTACAATACAGGCAGCTGCACCACCGCCCCCGTTCTGCCTGGTGCAGCGAGTACGACCACGCCAGCTGGTAGCCCGCCCCCGCACCCTGGCCACGTAACGAGCCCATCGGGGCTGGCAATTCCGGCGGCGGCGGCCGCAGCAGCCGCAGCAGCCGCGGCCCACATTCAAACGCAACTCCAACATCAGCAACCCGATTGCAGTCTTCTGCAACGGAAGAGGTTGCCGCAGGACGAGTACCGGCAGCCCAAGATCGAGAAACAGGATCCGATCGTCTCTGGAATCGCAGGTGAGCGATGATCGAGCATGGAATTTTGCCGACGCACGGATCGTTTCGTACGCTCGACACTTTACGTCCCATGATTCGACGAAAATTTATATGAAACCTTTGCAATCGATGCGTGCACGAATTTTATTTTTACCCATTTCGGTTCATGTATGAACGAATTTTATCAACCCTTTTCGGTCCGCGTACGCACGGATCTTATTTGAGGCGGGACCTCTATGTAGAAACTGGAATTAGGCCGATTTTCAATAATTATTTTGATGGATAAGGATCAAACAAATAGTTTGATAGTTTTGAGGAGTATTTCATTAATATTTTGTCTTCATTTTGCAATTTTTTTGCTCCATGTACGAACGACTCGTGACGCACTCACATCCTAAATGTGACAAACTTTGCTAAAATTTTTAATAGTCCTCAACTTGAAGTTTAGGTCCGATTATAATTCGTGTAGTCAAGGATCGCTGAATATAAAATACTGATACCATTTAAATTTCCTTTGTTCGTTTTAATATTAAAGCTATGAATAGTTAGTTTTATCTGACGCACTTGAGAAGTAAATGGCACGGGAAGGGGTTAATAGAAACCTTAAGACGGAATGCGTTATTACTACTTTATAGTCCTCAATGCTCATGAAACGGTATCGAAACACCGACAAATCATACAAATTTATTAATCCATTAATTAATGGCTGTGTTCGTAGTCGTCGCGTGTCCGTAACGCGCGAAGAACCGCCCAATTGTCGCACGATTTATGCTCCGGGCGACTTATCGCCGTTTACCCCGAACTCCTCGAAGTTCATCGACGATTTCGAGCAACAATTATATTTTCGAGCGATTCCGCAGAACTGCGATGCGAGCAACAAAAGTGACACGCGACCAAGAACGGAACGAGCGAGAAAGCGCATGCGTTTCAGCACGCTCGAGTTGCGTACGAGTGGCCATTAGGAACGTGCGTGAACGTACAAGGCTAAATAGGGCAAGTGGCCAGGGACCATAATGTTAAGTAAATAATGGCCAAACTCCTGGTCCCTTATTATACCACTCAAAGCAAAAGTCTCGTACTCGTTAGTGGCGGCTTTATAATTCTCTTCGAGCTCAACCCTTCGCTCCTTTCTAGGCTTCTTCTCTCCTCGCTGGCTCATTCTCACCCTCTGTGAAGTGTACACGCGTGTGCTGTTCACTTCCGTAAGAACCGAGTGCGTGCGTTCTTTCTTCGTGTGTTGGCGAACGTTACCACTTACGGCACGCGTGCAAACACGACGACGACCCACCTGTTCGCCCGCGGATTCACCGAGAAGAAACGAGAATCCTGGATACGACCCTTCGCGACCGATCATCCCTGACCTCGTCAACATGCCGAAAGAAATAACTATGATCCGACCTGTGCCCGAGATATCCTCGAGTGCCTTGTTATTCCCCGTTTTCGGACGCATTTCGTAAACAACCCTCGCAGAAACACCCCCGAGTCGAAGAGCACGCGGAGACCAACGTGGAAAATTCTTAAGAATACCGTGGCAATTTTTCGTCGCCATAGTTCATGCGTGTTCGAAGGAATTTTTTTTTGTACGTAACTTAAGCGAGTAATATAAAATTAATTGTTTTATACTTTCATACTCTATACTATTTTAAGGGGGGACCTCTATGCTGAAAGCCGAAATTAAGCCGATTTGCAATAATTTTTTTGAAGGATAAGGAACGAACAAATATTTTAATGGTTTTAAGGAGTATTAAATTAATACTTTGCCCTCATTTTGCAATTTTTTTTGTCCACGTATTATCGAATCTTATTTAATGCGGGACGAATTATTTTGATGTTAAAAATGAAATCGAAAAATATATTGAACAAACGATGAAACATAAACGAATACGCTTGTTGATTCTTCATCTTGACGATAATCAGCATAGATGCTAAGAAAACCGACTTAACAAATTTTGCTATTTGAAGAAGAA
Source organism: Coelioxys conoideus (assembly GCA_947623535.1). Classification (NCBI taxonomy): domain Eukaryota; kingdom Metazoa; phylum Arthropoda; class Insecta; order Hymenoptera; family Megachilidae; genus Coelioxys; species Coelioxys conoideus. Next base: position 7,472,952 of record OX392456.1, read on the forward strand.
AATTTGTAGAAGTGTTATTCGACCTCTTTTGGTAGTCTTAGTGTTAAATCTGTATAGAAATTTCAATGTAAAATTTCATGTTGGCGACATGTAACCCACATATGGGTGGCAGTGAACGCGTTAATAGGATTCGGTAGAGAATCGAACGATCGGAAACGGTGGTAATAGACTATGGAACGTTTAGCGACATCGCGTCGGTGTAAAGCGGGCTTTGCACCGGACAGAAATCACTTCTCGCGACTCTTTTCCCCTCAAAGTGGTTCGCTAGCGGCAGCATTCTCAGCCGGGGGATTGAAACTTCGATTTCTCTCGGTTTCAATTACACCTACGCCTTCTGTTGTTCGCCACCCCCGCCCCCCGTTCGCCGCCTCCGTCCCGAAAAGTGGAGGGTTCGCGAATACACCGGGGACGTTTCTCGGGTTCGATCTTCGAAACAGAGTGCTTACAGTAGTGTACCAGACGAGCCGCGTCTTCACTCGAGAAGTTTAGCCGTAATTGAATTTCTCGGGCCACTGCCTACCCACCGCGAGGGATTCTCGAATGGTTGCTTGGTTGCTTCCTCGGACTCCTGTATTCTTGCTAGCTCCGACATCCTCAGACTCTCTGTTTGCCAGGAGAGGGTTGATGCACCTTCGTCCCTTCCTTCGTTACACAGTCTCCTTTCTACGATACTCTATTTAGCAGCAATTCGTTAATAATAATAGCGATCCAAGAAAATTGGTCCAACATAAAACAAGTTTTTGAACGAGTTTACAGTGAGAGACTGAAACATATTTATTATGTATACTTAAACGTATGTAGCTGTTTGTTATGCAAACTTTATGGGAACATCTCTTTATGGTAGAGATACGACATACTCTCGTTATATTGCCATTGTTGCACGGTCTCTTAACTAGAACTCTTTTTGTTGTTAATCACAGCGATACCACAATGTTGGTGCAACGTGAAACAACTCTTTGAATGAATGTATACTGACGGGCTAAAATATTCGTTCACTTGGAATGTACAAATAAAGACGACAATATTTTCTATATCATTATGCATACTTAAACATATATAGCTATTTATTATACAAAACACTTGTAACAATAAATGAAGAAGTAGTCAGAACCTGACTTCTATAAAAGGGCTATAGAGAAGTTAGATTAAAACGAGTTGAATTAGACGTAAATGTTTAAATACGGAGCTAGATGAAGTTAATTTTAATGTTATATCAGGTTCATTATAATTATCAAGATCATTGCCTCGAATGATCGTGTAAATGCTTAAATACAGAGCCCGACCAAGTCAAGTTCAAGTTACTAAGTATGTGAGGTGAATTTTTGTCGTGTTGATTTTCATCAAAATAAAGAATTAATGTGTACATTAATGGATCGGTGAATGTATCGTTAAAATATTCTCGAAATAAAAATGTCGCGGCTCGAAATCGTGGAACAGCCGATCCCGGTATGAATTTCAAAGTTGTACGAGTTTCGAAAGAGAGCTTAATAGTCGCGAACATCCGGTTATTTTACGGTTTGAAGGTTGGTAGTGTTCGTCATTCCGGAAACCCGCACGTTTCCTCGAAGCAAAACGCGGAGTCCTCGGGATCGTTTTATCGGCATCGCCGTCGGCCAGGTCCCGGGTCAATTTGGATAGCACGCACGTCAGTATCACGTATCAAAGGGCTGCTAGCGTGTACCACAATCATTACGTGGTTAAAAGGAGGACTCGGAGATTTGGTCTTTCCAGCGTATTCCTTGAAGTAGGGAGGATACGCTTTGTAAGAGGCTGGCACACGGCCTGGTGGAAGAACGTCTTTTGTGTGTGTGTCTGTCTGTCTATGTATGTGTGTGTGTGTGCGTACGTGCGCGTGTTGGTATACCCTTTATCCCGAAGGATCACTCGGTTCTCCTTCGTCTACTCTTGGAGACCATTATCCGCCGCCAGTTTCTCACAGTAGAAGCTTCTTCGAGTGTCCACGAAACTTTGTGAAAGACCAGTTAGCTTCCGTTCTTCCTCTTTCGTGGGCTGCCGAGGACACCAGGAAATTATTTCGCTCGACCGTGTACACCTCGCCCACGGCTTCTCGCTGTTCTTCTGGACGCGGCCCGATGATATCGCAACGCGTTCAACAGCCGGCGACGAAGGCTCTTTTGACGCTGACGAAACTTTTTGGAAGCTCCGTGTTCTCGGTTCGCCGGTCAAAGACACCCCCGGCCGGCTTCTGTAGCAAAAACGCCCTTAGACGTTCCGTTTATTCCGATCTTGTCCTTGCAATCCGCGTTTATAATAGAAAAACTTTTTTGTACGTCGCTTTACCATCCATTTGCGTATCTCACAAACCATCTGCCAAACCAATGATCTCCAATTGTGCTGTACGAGTAGTTACACTTTTTGTGACATTGACTGGGATGTGGAATGATTTGCAGCTTGGACGTTGACTCGAATGTTGGATCATTTATAATCTTGATGTTCATTAGGCTGCTGATTAATTTATAATTTTGACGTTGACTAGGGTGATCATTGATTAATAACTCGAATGTGGAGTAGAATGTTGGACATTTTATAACTTGTATATTTATTAGGCTACTGAATTATTTATAACATCGAGGTTGTCTAAAATGATCGTTTATTAATGACTTGAATGTTGATTAAAATGCTGTACAATTTATAACTTGTATATTGATTATTCTGCTGAATGATTTATAACTTTAATGTTGACTAGGGCGATCAATGGTTAATAACTTTAATGTAGTCTAGAATGTTGGACAATTTATAATTTTTATGATGATTATTCTGCTGAATGATTTATAACTTTGATGTTGACTAGGGTGATCATTGATTAATAACTTTAATGTAGTCTAGAATGTTGGACAATTTATAATTTGTATGATGATTATTCTGCTGAATGATTTATAACTTTGATGTTGACTAGGGTGATCATTGATTAATACCTTGAATGTAGTGTAGAATGTTGTACAATTTATAACTTGTGTATTGATTATTCTGTTGAATGATTTATAATTTTGATGTTAACCAGGGTGATCATTGATTAATAACTTTAATGTAGACTAGAAAGTTGGACATTTTATAATTTGTATATTGATTAGGCTGCTGAATGATTTACAACTTTGATGTTGACTAAAATGATCATTGATTAATGACTTGAATGTTGGACAGTTTATAACTTGTATATTTTATTTTTCAACTACATATTTAATTTCGAAATAAACTTGCATTAAACGCCGGTAGGTTTAGTGTTAAAAGTTGCAGACAAAAATTGGCACGCGATTCTCCGACTGTATGCCGTTACATTTTATTTTCGATAAAAAAAAAACGTCCGGCAAACTCGGGGGCCAGTTTCTCGGCCACGACTTAAACTAACAATCGCAAGGTAATTTTGTTTGGCGAGCGGATCGTGGTAATTTCGTCAGAATTGAAGGGGCGATCTTTGCATCGCGGCTCGCGGAACGATTTCATGGAAGCCGTCGGGTTCTCGAGGACCAGAACCGTTTCACGAGAAAAGTGGCGAGAGAGGGTAGCAAAAGGAGCGAGTCAGAAAACGGGATCCAAGTGTTTTGTATTCATTCTCGATGGTTTTCCTCGAACTACCGTTTCCGTTGGATCGCTTTTCCCTCTTCAATTTAAAAAAAAATGTTATTCGGCAACCCACCCCCTCCGTTTTACCCTCGTTTCTCTCCTTGTTTCTTTAGCGAAACGGAAGAAAAGCGACGGTTAATCAAACGTGTACTTCGCCGCTAAAAAGGCTTCCTCTTTCTTCCGTTACATCCCGCGGAAGAACAGTTACACGAGACGAGTTTTTTAATTAAGTCGAAAGGTATCGTTTATCGCCGTCTTCCCGTTTGTTTGCTCGTATTTTTCCCGTTCCGCACGCGCCTCTCTAAAACCACAATAATTAATCCCTTAAACCTTTCAAATGCGGATCCATGTTTCCCTTTCGCTATCGGTCGAGAATTTTAATCATAAGATCGGGACAACTGAAAGAAAATTTTAATTATAATGTAATTTCATTATATTACACAATTAGAAAAATTTATATTTCTAAATTTATAAAGTTATATTGCATAATTTAATTATATTACATGAACTAATCATATTCGATAATTTCATTTAAATTAAATAATTTCATTATGTCGGATGAATTAATCATATTGGATGATTTAAATTAAATTAGAGAATTTAATTATGTTAAATGAAGTAATCATATTGAACAATTTAATTTGAATTAGTTATTTTCTTTATTTTAAATGCAGTAATCATATTGGATAATTTAATTTTAATTATACAATTAAATTATGTCAAATAAATTAACCATATTGAATAATTTAAATTAAATTAGACAATTTAATTATGTTAGGTAAATGAATGATATTCGATAATTTCATTTGAATTAGATAATTTCATTATGTCAAATGAAGTAATCATATTGTATAATTTAATTTAAATTAGACAATTAAACTATGTTAGATAAATTAATGATATTCGATAATTTCATTTGAATTAGATAATTTCATTATGTCAAATGAAGTAATCATATTGTATAATTTAATTTAAATTGAACAATTAAATTATGTTAAATAAATTAATCATATCGGATAATTCATTAGATAATTAAATTATACTAGATACAAACCATTAAAATAAAATGTATACATACATAAAATTGAAAGTAAATTTTAATTATCTGTATGGAAATAAGCATACACAAACTTCCTTCGTACAAACAATTGTAGCCTCGAAACAAATTATACGAAAAATGGAGTGGAACGCATTCGAAAATGGCGGACCTTATAAAGAAGTAATTATCGGAATGAAGATCGAGGATCCCGAAGATCCTTCACGATCACGGCCGAACAAAATGGACAGAAAGGGGACGTTGGCAGAAGTTTAGTTCAAACACACTCGGAAACGTGCTTCCATGGCGGCGTTGCACGTGTACGTGCATTCGTAGGGCCAGCTACACCTATGCAAATAGGTGTACAACCAAGCTGGCCTCTCCTGTTCCATGGGACATCTTGTGCTTTCCACGAGGTCGTGCTGACTCTTTGCAAACAATGTTACCAGGCACGTCGCTGGGGACATAAGTAGCCGGACCACGAGGATTTCACCGCATCGCCACGAACGAGTTTCAATAGTCCTCTCTCGTTTCGAATCTTTCTCGTCTTTACCTCGCGGTTACCGCAAACACCTAATCGCAAATACCATTCGCAATTTGTTCCTTCGCTCAGGCGATTTGTATTAATTCTCGCATTCCTTCGGGTAACGTTAAGTTTCTTACAATAAAAGCCTAATCGTGAATCAATAACGTCGGTTCACGAATTCAGAAATATTAATTACGTCAACTTCGGTATTCATCGATTAATAATGCCTTAATAATGTCATCGATCGATAATGTTCATTTAATAAACATTATGACGAAATCATTAATTGACAATTATCATCTAATAACATTGTAACGAAATCATGAATGAAACTACGAAATTAACAATGATAAATTACTAACATATTTATGAAATCATTAATTGATAATGAACATCTAATATCACTTCAATGAAATCGTGAATAAAACTATGAAATTGACAATGTTAAGTGGTAACATCTTGATGAAATCATTAATGGAAGTGTTCATTTATTAACGTCCGAATAAAGTCTTACAAAGAACCACGACATTGACAATGTTAATTCGTGAACGTCTTGATCAAATCGTTAAATGATAATGATCATCTAATACGATCATCTTAATGAAATCATGAATGATGAAGAATCAATATGAAATAAATAAAACGATGATTGAACTGTGCATGATACGTGCAGCTAAACTAACTGTGACGAGAAGGAACCCCAGAAATGTAACAACGACGTTTACAAATAATCAATATGAACTAAATAAAACGAAGATTGTACTGTGCATGATACCTGCAGCCAAACTAACTGTGACGAGAAGGAACCCCAAAAATGTAACAACGATGTTTACAAATAATCAATATGAAATAAGTAGAACGATGATTGAACTATGCGTGATACGTGCAGCCGAACAAACCGATGATGAGCAGGAACCCAAAAAATGTAACAACGATGTTATAATCAATATGAAATAAATAAAAGGATGATTGAATCGTGCATGGCACGTCCAGTCGAACGAACAGACGACGAGACGGAACCCAAAAAATGTAACAACGGTGTTATAATCAATATGAAATAAATAAAAGGATGATTGAATCGTGCATGGCACGTCCAGTCGAACGAACAGATGACGAGAAGGAACCCAAAAAATGTAACAACGATGTTATAATCAATATGAAATAAATAAAAGGATGATTGAATCGTGCACGGAACGTCCAGTCGAACAAATCAACGACGAGAAGATCTTCGATACAATACGTCTCGCGTGATCCGAGGTCTCCAGGTATTTCACCGTCACCGTGTATAACGACAGAGCGTAAGAAAGGGGTGTAACAGAAGAGGGCGCGAGTCAGAAGACGAAGAAGAGGTGGGTGAAGTACTCGAAGCAGGAGCGGCGACAGCAACAGCGAGCAACAGCCCGATCAGTCATTAAATCGTCGCGATTCCCTTTTGTTTCGAGACGCGGGACGTGTGGGCGTCGGTTTATCCGTCCGTGTGTTTTCGCGTTGCATCGATGAAAGGGGTGAAAAACGGTCCAGAAGAGAGGGACGCACGATATGTATATACTCTCTCGTTGAATTCGATGGGTATAGGGTGGTTAAAGAGCCACGACGAGGTCAAAGAGCGAAGGAGACAGAGCGGTTGGAGGGAGCGAGGCGGACGAATGGGGTGGGAGACAAATAAAAAGAAAAAAAAAAGAAAAAAAGACGAAGAGGGGCGAACGGTGGAGAGCGATCGGGCGTAACGTTTTTAATTGTTTCGCGCCCAGCCGCCTTTTGTTTCGGCGTTTATGCCTCGTAAACGGTTGCTGAACGCCAACAGGACCTCGGGGAGGGTTGGATTCGACCTCGGTACTCTTTTCACTTCCTGCTAACGCCTCCTCCTTGCCCCCTTTTCCGCCATCTCGCTTTCCCGGAAAAACCGAGACGACCATCCCTTCTGCATTCTCACGCTTCCTCCCCTTTTTTTCCACTTCTGCTCGGCGAATTTCTTATTTCGCTCGTCCACGCGTTTTCCTGCCCACTCGTTTCACTTTTTCTTTGCGTACACTGCCGCTCGTATGTATGTGGACACCTGTCGTGATCGTGAAATTTCTGGTATATACTGTACGTTTTTATTCAACATATAATATCAATGATTAACCCTTTGCGCTTGGACTCGCGCTCACCATTTTGTTTAATATACGGTCATTTCACGCCGAATCGATCACTTTTTGACCTCACCATTTCGTTTTAATCAAAATATGTTATAGTCTATGTGAAATTAGGGGGGGTTTAAGTCATCATTTTGCCGATTTCGCATTTGATAACAAATTCGCTGTATGTCGATCGCGACCACGGCCAATTATAACTCGTGCCCACACTTCTGCCTCTGAGCGCGCGCGATCCTCGCGTTCTGATTGGTCGGTGTTTTTCCTGAATAATTTAAAAATGAAGCCTCGTTCAATATTTTTGCAAAGGAAAAAGTTGTTCAGAATAGCCCCACCTACCACCCGTTTCCGGCTCGTACCATAATTGTGGGACACCCTGTATGTACAGTTAACACATTGACTGTCACGTGGGAGCAATTGAAAATTGCATTAAGTAGTGTCCTCATTTTTAACAAATTTTACCAAATATTTTCACGATACTTTGTTATATTTATTTTTCATAGTTCCAAGTAACTGATGCGACTACCTTCAGTTAGAATATCCAACAAATTTTTTATAATACAGTTGTTAAATCTGTGTAGAAACGTGAGTGTCAGCCATATATGGCTGACATGGGAGTCAAAGTGTTAAACAGGAACGTTGTCGATTTTACTCGCGCGATCGTTCTACCACGTACGAAAAACACTTGATTTTTGCCGCGTTCCGGCAGAACATTCTTAGGGCTTTTGTTCCCGGTTCCCGCAGTGTTCCCACCGCATCCGAATCCCTTTCTCCCGCCACGATTTTTCTCCCCGGAGTCACCACTTTCTTACGCTCGGCTCGCTCCCTGTTCTCCCTTTCGGGGTCCTTCGATTTGCACCCCCGTTCGTTGTTTTTTTTTTTTTTCATCCCCTGTCCTCGTCCGTTTTCCTCACGCTCTCAATACTTGCTTTTCTTCCCGCACTCGAGGCCGTATAACGGGCATCGACGATTTTCCCGCGTCATTTTTCGCGTCGAATGCGGATCGCCGGCCGCTGCTATTTTCCGGGCGTATCGATACGTGATAATGAGAGTCCTTTCAACCCGTTCGAACGGTGTTCTTCTCGCAGCAATCGCACGCTGAACCGTACCGATCCCGATTACGCCGAGCCTCGTAACTGGAATATTTCCCGCTCGACGCAGCGGTTTTCACGCGGCGTCGCGTCCGATTAATTAATCTCACGGCGGCCGAGCCCGGAATGTTTGCACGCGAACACGATCCAGAAAGAAACGCCGGATCGATGATATCCGATCGCTGGATTTCACCGTGAACGTTCCCGTTTTGTCCGAATGTGTCCGCGATTTTATCGCGAACTGCCCCGCGTTTCCTTTCCCGTCCGATACTTGTCGTTTCCCGACGCCGATTTGACGTAGACACAGCGACGGACAAAAGTATTCGTACACTTGGACCGTACAAATAAAAACAACAATATTTTCTATGTCTTTATGTATACTTACCACTAAAACTACCGACGTCCGATGTACAATTATTTTGAAGCTAAAAATGAAGTTGAAAGACAACTGAACAAATGATAAAACATAAATGTTTTACAATAAACACTTATTGTATACACTCTTTGTCTTGATGACAATGATGTCAAGAAAACCATCTTAACAAATTTTGTCATTTAAGGGAGGAAATTTGTAAAAGGGTCATTTGACCCCTTTGGTAGTTGTAGTGTTAAACATATGTATCAGTATATTCTGCAAATTTTATGGGAACATCATTCCAGATAGAGATACGACATACTCTCGTTATATTGCCATCGTTGCACGAACTCTTGGCTGCAACTCTCCTCGTCGCAAATCGTAGCGTCCAAGAAAGTTGTTGCAACATAAAACAATTTTTTGAACGAATGTACATTGGGAGACAAAGGTATTCGCACACTTGGAATGTAGAAATAAAAACAAGAATATTTTCTATGTTATTAATTATATTTAAACATACGTAGCTGTTTATTGTATATAACACTTGCAACAATAAATTAAAAAGGGGATGGTGTAATATAGAACCTGACTTCTACAAAAGGACTATAGGGTAGTTAGGTTAGATTGAATTGAATGATAGAGAAATGTTCGGAGCTAGACCAAGTTAATTTTAACAGAAAACCTACCAAAGTGGCGGAAATTGTCATTTAACAAGTCTTCACTTTTAAGTTACAAAGTGAAGTGACTTTTTTTGACATTCGTGTTGATTTTCATCAAAATAAAGAATCAACGTGTACATTAATTTGTATTTTATGGTTCGTATATTTATTCTTCAACTTCGTTTTTAATTTCAAAATGTACGTGCATTATACGCCGATAGGTTTATTGTTAATGTTATATCAGGTTCATTTTCTTTCGGTATAATTATCGAGATCATTGCCTCGAACGATTGTGTAAGTGCTTGAATACGGAGGTAGACCAAGTTAAGTTTCATTAAATGTATCGTTTGATATTCTCGAGATAAAAATGTCGCGACTCGAAATCATGGAACAACCGGTCCCGGTACAAATATCAAAGTCGTACGAGTTTCGAGAGAGGAGAAAGCTTAAAGTCGCGAACAGCTGGTTATTTTACGATCCTTCGAACAATGGGAAATGATAATTCATAGTGGGTGCTTCCTACGACCGTGATATTAGCCGAGGGGCGCAGAGGGCAAATATTCGCGGTCGCGGTATCGTGGGGTTGCACGGGGTGACGTGGGGTTGTAAACGACGCTGCTGGTGATAACTGTTACGCCTCGAAGGGTTATTTATTGCGAGAATCCCGAATTCTCACCCTCTGGAACCCCTTTTTTCTTTCTGCGCTTCACGAATTATGAAATAACGCTGTGTCGGTTCTTTTCTTTCTCACGAGTCACGTATTCCGCAAAACGATTCGATTCAGGATCATAATCTATCCTCATGACCTCTCTATGTCTTTTACGTGCGCTATAGATATAAATATTATTAACGTTAGTGTAGGAATACGGAAAAAATTCGGACTTGAAACGGGAATCGAACCCGTGCCCCTCAGATTACGAGTCGTCGACGCTCCCAACTGAACCACCGGCGTCCGCCTGATACACGTCCTTTTCCGCATCCTTTTGTCCTTTCGGGTCTGGAGGCCTCGCCAATCTCGCATTAGGTTTACGGGGTCCGTCAAAATGACGGATCTTAGAATTCTTATTTTCAATGACTAAAATTATTAAAAAGCTTATGTGGACATTAATATTAACCATCATCGAGATAAAGAATCTTTCTATAAACTGGTATATGTACATATGTATTATCTATTATTTACTTCTTTTTATAGTTCATTTCCAATTTAGACCCAAGTGGTCATTGAACTTCCGTAAATCTAGTATTAATACTAATAATGCATGAAGTATATAATATTCGCTGATACACAATAATATACAATAATGGCATACAATGTTCACTGATACACAATAATATACAATAATGGCATACAATGTTCACTGATACACAATAATATACAATAATAGCATAGAATGATCACTACTATACAATAATATACAATAAAAGTATACAATATGCGGTAGTATAAAAATAAATGCAGAACCAGCAGACTTTTCGAAATTTTCAATTGATATTGTTAGTATTGTTCATACTATAAAGAACATTGATTATAAATTGCGGGAAGTGTCCCAATTTTTAAAAGCGATGATACATACATCTTCTACGTGACAATTATATATTTTCCAACCCGAAATGAACGTAATCGTTCAATTTAATAAAATACCACGATGTTTTATATCTGACACTGTTTCTAAGAAATCGTGTCGTTATACGTGACACTGTTTTTACAAAATGGATACTTTCTACCGAGAGTAAGGGTTGTTTCGAGAAATAAAAATGGGGAAGATATCATAAACTATTTGAAAATGTTAATTTTCCGATCATAATGTGAGGACGAGGGTATAGGCTGATCAATGGTTGACTGATACTACTTAATTTCGATGAAACAATTAAAACTTCAAAGGGAAGGGACAATACGCGAATATCAGGACGCTGTATTAACGCATTTTTCGATTTCTTTCAGAGACATTGTTTTACCTGAATCATTTTCGTCAATTTTTATTGCTCCACAAAGTTAGACAAACGCTAGACATTTATGATCGCACGTTTCAAGACGATTCCTGGCAGGGTTCAAAAGGAATGCAACACAGATTATCACGTTAATAAATTTAAGACGTTAATGTCCATATTAACATTTAATATCTACATTTAATTCCCTTGTGGTTTAGGGTGTTAACCCCTTGTGTTACGATTTATTCAGCAAGTGCGTCAGACATAATGAACTATTAATTGCTACAATATTAAAGTGATTAAATAAAGTTCAGAGGTCAAGATTGTTTCCCACTCAGTGATCCTCGGATCCGCAAATTACAATTAGACCGAAGTTGAATGAAGTTAATGATCATTTGTCTTCAAATTGAAGCTAAACCATAAAGGTAACTAAATAATGGATAATACCAGCTCATACAATGATTCTTTATCTCGATTAAGGTTATCATACATTTTCACAAAAATGTCTCAACAATTTCTGTAATGTGAAATAAGAAATTTAAGATCCGTCATTTTGACGGGTACCGTCAATCTAGTGTTAACAATGTCTACCATATTTGAACAGCGAGTGCGTCACGTGTGTAGCTCGTAGTTGTAGGGCAAGGGGTTAATCTTTGCCTTTCTCGTTAAATATATTTTGTTGAGCGATTGTTAAACTATCTGCTGTTCATTCACATCCACGTCCTCGGCTCGAAGTGCAAGGGGTTAAAACGTATTTGTAGGGCAAGGGGTTAATCTTTGTATTTCTTGTTAAATATATTTTGTTGAGCATTTGTTAAATTATCTACTGTTCATTCACATCCACGTCCTCGGCTCGAAGTGCAAGGGGTTAAAACGTAGCTGTAGGGCAAGGGGTTAATCTTTGTCTTTCTTGTTAAATATATTTTGTTGAGCATTTGTTAAATTATCTACTGTTCATTCACATCCACGTCCTCGGCTCGAAGTGCAAGGGGTTAAAACGTAGCTGTAGGGCAAGGGGTTAATCTTTGTCTTTCTTGTTAAATATATTTTGTTGAGCATTTGTTAAATTATCTACTGTTCATTCACATCCACGTCCTCGGCTCGAAGTGCAAGGGGTTAAAACGGAATGCGAACAAGAAGATGGTTGTATCGAGGAACGGTGTCGCAACGACGGTGGTTGAGCCTAAGCCTAATTTATAGGGATGTTTCGTGTCCTCCACAGTTGCTCTGCAGCGTGTGTCCTATTACTCCTATTCTCTATTATGCAGCGCCGCCGTAGGCCGGAAGCTCCCGATATCTATATGCCATTCTAAATTATTCGGCATTGTCCTCGCATGATTCCATTGTCCGCGTCTGTCTCCACCGTACGGTGATACGCCGCCGTAGCGCGGGTTAGGGCGTAGACCTACAACAACCGGGACGTGTGCACACGTTCCAGCACCGTGTGTATCTGCTTCGAGCGCGTCTTGTCATCGGTCAAGAGAGTGCCGGCCGTCCTCTAATTAATAGGGATTTCGACCGACCGGCATTTTCCGGTCATAGCGATTCGTTGATCCGACAAATTTTTCGATCCAAGAGTTTGAAGAACGTTGAAGCTTAAGGTTACGGGACGAAAGAGTTTGGGGAAGAACTTGGGGACGTAGCAGTTTTGGGGATTTACGATTTTGGGGATCTCAGGATTTGGTGAGCATTGTAATATGGGGACGTAGCTAGTTTGGAGATATACAAATTTGGGGATTTCAGAGTTTGGAGGTATTGTAATTTGGGGACGTTGCTAGTTTGGGGATATACAAATTTGGGGATCTCAGAATTTGGAGGCATTGTAATTTGGGGACGTTGCTAGTTTAGGGATATACTTTGGGGATCTCAGAATTTGGAGGCATTGTAATATGGGGACGTAGCTAGTTTGGGGATATAAAAATTTGGGGATCTCAGAAGTTGGAGGCATTGTAATATGGGGACGTAGCTAGTTTGGAGATATACAAATTTGGGGATTTCAGAGTTTGGAGGTATTGTAATTTGGGGACGTTGCTAGTTTTTGGATATACAAATTTGGGGATTTCAGAGTTTGGAGGTATTGTAATTTGGGGACGTTGCTAGTTTTTGGATATAAAAATTTGGGGATCTCAGAATTTGGAGGCATTGTAATATGGGGACGTAGGTAGTTTGGGGATATACAAATTTGGGGATCTCAGAATTTGGAGGCATTGTAGTTTGGGGACGTAGCTAGTTTGGGGATATAAAAATTTGGGGATCTCAGAATTTGGAGGCATTGTAATTTGGGGACGTATCAATTTTGGGGATCTCAGGATTTGGAGAGCATTGTAATGTGGGAACGTAGCTAGTTTGGGGATATACAAATTTGGGAATCTCAGGATATGGAGACATAGTAATTTGGAGACGTAGCTAGTGTGGGGATATACAAATTTGGGAATCTCAAGAGTTGGAGGACATTGTAATATGGGGACGTTGGTAGTTTGGGGATATACAAATTTGGGAATCTCAAGAGTTGGAGGACATTGTAATATGGGGACGTAGGTAGTGTGGGGATATACAAATTTGGGAATCTCAAGAGTTGGAGGACATTGTAATATGGGGACGTAGGTAGTTTGGGGATATACAAATTTGGGGATCTCTGAGTTTGGAGGCATTGTAATTTGGAGACGTAGATAGTTTGGGGATATACAAATTTGGGGACGTAGTAACCTGAGGGTAAAGATATTTGTAAATATAAAAGTTTTTGAGATATGTATATGATTTTGAGGATTAAAGGATTTAAAGACATGGGCGTTTTGCGATACAGGCTTGTATATCTTTAGATTTGGGGTACCCCAGTATCGTTATACATTTGTATATTCCTATATCCTCGTATCACTGTACCATTATACATACTTATATACCATAGCATACCTACCATAGTATACTAGTATAATAAATTTTTTTACATTTCTGCAATGTCCACTTAATTTTGTCCATGAGTATATATTCATATCTTTCCATCCCTAAATCTCGAACATTACTTATTACTTACTTAAATAAACAGGTAATTATTGTTGGTCGGTTACTTTAATTCTTGGTGATCTGAAGCGACGGCCGATGAACCGTCTAAGTCTAACCCAACCTTCTAAGTGTAATCAACGACAAATTCCTTATAAAAAATTACCGTTAATTTCGCGAAGCAGGAAAGCTACGATCGGAGGATCCTAAACGGGAGATTCCATTCATGTACGAATCCGTAATAAACCCTCTAGCGTTACAGAGGGGGATAGACACCCCGCCAGTTCCTCGACATCGAAACGAATTTTATTAACTTCCTCTGTCCCGCGTCAAAGCGCGCACGCAACCAGAGACACGTAACACCTTTGCCCTTAGACATCGAGCACAAGTTAGATATTTCGTGTATGTATGCGTGTGTTTGTGCCCGACAGACGAGATTATAATAAATCGCACGCACCCTTCTCGAAATACAAGACAAGTACCGTTTCCGATACGGGGACAACCAAAGAACGAAAAAAGATTCCTGATCGTGATACTGTGTTCCCTTTTTATTCTTTTTTGTGTCACGTTGCGTTTATAGGTGTGACCCGTCGCAATGATCTCGGTTTTCACACCTTTTCTTCTTTTTTTTCGAATCGTGGATTAGGATAGGCACGGCTCTTGGGTCACAAAGGACCCACGGATAAACGGTTACACCGGCGAATTTTTATTTGCTTTCCGGATCATCGAGAGACTCGCTAGTTTCATTATTACGGTAATTGGCATAATAAAGTGACCATCTTATTATAACCAACAAAGAATATCTTAATACCAATGTTTTTATCGAAGAAGGATACTATTATCGGGCCTTTTTGAAAGGTCCATCGTGTCACACCAATAATTACTTACATAAATTACAAAAAAATATTTGCAAGTACTTGTGACTTCATTTTAACAAAACAGACATTTTCATACATGATAAAAAAAAGTGACCACTTTAGAATTTGTAACGTGTGTAAACAGAACATCACTAACAGTTGCTTGTAACTAACAGTTTGTTTATCTGATTATAAAAGACTGTGATAAATTAAGTGTAAATTAAGATTTACGATGTGGTCATATTTTTTGTCATATATGAAAATGTTTGTTCTGTTAAAATAAAGTTACAAGTTTTTCTTATTGCAAATAGTCTTTTAATTTTTGTAATAAACTCTTGATATGGCGGTAAAGTTTAAAAAAAAAAAACTCGATATTAGGATCGCTTTTCATTAAAAATATTAGTTTTGAGCTATTCTATATGCGATATAGAATGATCACTTTATTATGCCGGTCACTGTAATTGCACGAAGTAATTCGATTCGAAAAGGAGAATGGCGGATCCACGGGGAGCGGACAACCCCTGTTGCACGAGGGTGGAGAGGACGAAGGGTCACAGAGAAAAATGATTTTTAATAACTGTCTCATAATACGGACGACCATGGTTCGACACACGAACGGAATTCTTCAGCGTGGGACACTCTCCGCTGGAATTTTACTCTATGCCATATATAGAGCGGCTACATTAATTAATACCGAACACGCGATATTACATTCTTTCGTAATCGTACGGACGGTTGACATTGACATCATTGTCAAGGGCGGAGGTATTTTTCAAGGAAACGTGGACCCACTGTTGTATTCGGTTTAATATTTCTGATATTTAAGATATTTCTATTTCTATTGCTATATTGATATTTCTAATATTTCTGATAATATTTTTAATATTTGTGAATCGAGGATACTTGCTATAACTCTTACATTCGTATATTGACACTATTTTAAATTTCTAAATTATTAAATGCCGAATTCCCAATTTTGAAAACTCCAAATTCTGAGGACTTAAGTCCTCAAGTTCTGAATTTCTGAAGTTTTCAAGTTCTGAAATCGTGAAATTCTGAAATATTGAAATTCTCAAATCTCCAGACTTCTAAATTTCTAGATTGTAAATTTCCAAATTCTCAAATCCCCAAATCCCCAAATCCCCAAAACCCCAAATCTCGAAATCTTCAAATTTACAAATTCCCAAGTCGCCCAATGCCTTAATCCCCAAATCCCCAAATCCCCAAATCCCCAAATCTCCAAACCCCCAAACCCCCAAATCCCCAAATCCTTAAATCCCCAAATTTTCAAATGCCCAAATCCTCAAAGCTCCAAGTTCTCAATTCCCAAATTCTAAAATGCTCAAATCACCGAATTTCCTAATCCCCAAATCTCCAAATTCCCTAAATCCAAATCCCCAAGTCCCCAAATCTCCAGATCCCCAAATTCTCAAATCCTTAAATCCCCAAATTCTTAAATACTTAAATACCAAATCCCTAAATCCCCAAATCCCCAAATCCCCAAATCCCCAAATTCTCAAATCACCAAACCTCCAAATCCCCAAATCTAGAAATTTCCAAATTCTCAAGAACCGCGCAAATAAACGCGAAACCGCGAACAAGAAAGAGAGAAAGAGAACCAGGGCAACACGGCGAAGTAACAGCTAACAGCAATTAACTTAAACAGCGGAACACTTGATATAGTTGCTCAGGGAGAGCCACAACCCTCTCGGAGAGCCACTCGAAACAACCTTGTTATCGAAAGCGTGCGCGTCAAGAATTAATCCGCGGAACAGGAAGGGGAAACAGCCTGGGTAAGAAAAGGCTTTCCGGGGGTGGTTTCAACGAAACGCCAGACTGAAAGCTACATTTTCTTACCCCTTGTGTATACGGGGTGTTTAAAAGAATCTTCACGACGAACATCAAACAACGCAAAACTTTGAAGCTTTAAGGGATAAATGTCACACTCTAGGAGAATTATAAATCGATGTTCAAACAGATATCGTACAATGTGGAGTTTCATATTATTGTACTTTAAGAGGTAAATTTATCACGCGACGCAAATTATAAATTGATATCAAAACAAATATTACAGATAGCAACTGCAACACTTTTTGATCGAATAGTTTCTTGAATTCTTTCAAAGTTATCGCTATATTATTAACACTGGATTTACGGACGTGTAATGACCATTCATTTAAAAATTAAAACTAGAGTACAAGAGAAAATAAATTATGATGCGTAAATCGGTTTATACAATGATTTGGACAAAAGTTAATATACATTTCCATAAAAACTTCTGTATAGTTTTTGCAATAATAAGAAACGTGTTATGAGTCATTCTGACTCGTTCCATAAATCTAGTATTAATTGCCACTGTTAGCTGTGCCATTATGTTTGCACATCGTACGCGAAACATTATAGATTTAGTTAAAAAACACGTATTCCAAATTGCTGTATCAAACAGGGTGGTCAGTGTGAGTCACCTTTCGAGTGCAAGGGGTTGATATTTTTGTACGCGCATGAATCTTTTTTCAGGGCATTTCATGGGATAGAAACGTGTCGTAAAATTTACTGGAACAATTTTTCTTGAACACCCCGTGCATGGGTATCGCTCTTACGGTTTTTCTCCCGCTAATAAACGGCCGGTTAAACTTTTTAACGAGCGGTCAGCCGCAGTAGACTTTCTTGAACGGGCAACGCACCCTTCTCGCATCGGGGATTCTTTCACGCATTGACGAGAACTCAATGGTCCTGCACGTGCATACGCCTCCGCACGTTGTAACGGCACTCTTCAGCCCGCTATTACTTTCAAACCGAGAGCCCACGATTGTGTACGTGGCCTCTCGCAATTATTTCTAACAACCTCGAGAACCTCGGACCACCGCGCCGTTAGCTTCTTCCGCCGGTTCGATCACCCTCTTTTTCTCTCCTTTCACCGAAAACAGAACGATCCCTCGAACGTTTACTCTTCCCGGGAATCTCTCCGTCGACGTTACCAAGTCCGTTCGATTAGATCGTAATTCAGAACGAGAACTTTCAAATTATCACCCGGGATGTTTAACCCCTTGTGGTATCGAATCGCTTATTTTTCGGACGCGTCGGTGGGAACACGTTGGAAATTTTGACGTTTTCACTCAAGCGATATGTAGATGCAATCTAGATATTGTAATACAGACATAGTACAGTTTAGATGTTAACATACAGATACAAGAAAATCTAGAGATTAAAATATAGATATACTAAAATGCATGTATTAAAATATAGATGTAAAATACAGTTTAGATGTTAAACTACAGATACAATAAGATCTAGAGATTAAAATATAGATATAGTAAAATGCATGTATTAAAATGTAGATGTAAAATACAGTTTAGATGTTAAACTACAGATACAAGAAAATCTAGAGATTAGAATATAGATATAGTAAAGTGCATGTATTAAAATGTAGATGTAAAATACAGTTTAGATGTTAAACTACAGATACAATAAGATCTGGAGATTAAAATATAGATATAGTAAAGTGCATGTATTAAAATATAGATGTAAAATACAGTTTAGATGTTAAACTACAGATACAAGAAAATCTAGAGATTAGAATATAGATATAGTAAAGTGCATGTATTAAAATATAGATGTAAAATACAGTTTAGATGTTAAACTACAGATACAATAAGATCTGGAGATTAAAATATAGATATAGTAAAGTGCATGTATTAAAATATAGATGTAAAATACAGTTTAGATGTTAAACTACAGATACAATAAGATCTAGAGATTAAAATATAGATATAGTAAAATCGAGAGATTAAAATATAGATATAGTAAAATCTAGAAATTAAAATATAGATATAGTGAAATCTATATAATAAAATATAGATATAGTGAAATCTATATAATAAAATATAGATATAATACAGTTTAGATGTTAAAATACAGATACAATAAAATCTAGAGATTAAAATATAGATATAGCGAAATCTATATAATAAAATATAGATATAGTTCAAGTCACATATTAAAATACAGATACAATAAAATCTAGACATTGAAATATAGATATAGTAAAATCTCTATAATAAAATATAGATATAGTACAGTTTAGATGTTAGAATATGGATACAGTAAAATCTGGATATTAAAATATAGATATAGTAAAATCTAGATATTGAAGTATAAATATAGCAAAATCTATGCAATAAAATATAGATATAGTAAAGTCTAGATATTACATATTATGTATAGTATAGACATATCATAACTATAATATATAACTATAATACTGAACAAAATTATTGAGAATGTTACCCTGAGAACATATTTCGAGGTCATAGAGATCGCTGAGAATACTTTAGCGAATATCCCTGAAATTAAAACCGTGAGGCAATTATATGTACATACAAGGGAAAGTTATTCAGAATGTTGTCCTTGACAACATGTTTCAAGGTTATTGAAATCGTGCCAGCTGTATCGTGTTCCTTACAATTATTCAGATTTTTAAATCACATTTTTGTTTGTCATCACATAATTCTTATATACTACATTCATTTATTAAGTACAATATATTACATTTTTATTTCAAGCTACCAAGTAATTGCGAGCCATTAAAATGTTTGGGGTTCTCTCGTCGACATTTCGTTCGTAAATACAAAATGAGATTATTTCTTGTTACAACAAAGAATTACATGACGATGATTAACGAGAAACGTAATTTCCGTCGAAGATTAGCTGTCCCGTTTCGTCGTAACTGTTCAGATTTCGTTTGCGTTATACTCGCGGCACGAAACACGCTTCGAGGCATAATTATAGCCGTCCATTAAACGAGTTTTCACTTTGAATCTTAAACGACGGCTGTTTAAAGTGTTTGCCCGCTCGACGAGCTGATCGCGAATAAGATACAGAAGATGAAACTAAAACCCGCGTGTCGTAATTGTACGGTGTTTAGAAAGCAGTTCAAACAAAGCTGCTTCCTCGAAACTTTAATGTCGCCACTGCCTTAAAGGTCTTTTTTTTTTTTTCTCGAAATTATCGGATTTCACCGGGCGCTCGTTTCACCGCCACGAATATTTGTACACGATTTTGACCCTCGAACAAGAAGAAACTAACTTCTTATTACGGGCAGTGCCGAGAAACGATTTAAGAAAAACCTCGAGAATTATTTCCGATAACTTCTTACGTTTACGTTAACGAGCTCCGTAACGACAACAAATAAACGAGTTTTCCGTTTCGTTTGACCACGATCGACCCGCCAGAAATACAAGTTTCGAGCGAATTCTGATAATCGACGAACGACAAAATTTCCCTGTTCAACGTGACCCGATTGTGACCGAGCTTTAACAATTTTTCGATAGAACAAGTCATATCGAGTTTTAATAAGAATATGACAAATCGATTTTTCTATCGATTAAGGAATTTCAACTTTTTTTAACAGAATAAGATATGTCAAGTTATTAATACAATGAGGTATGTCATATTTTTCTGTGCAACGAGGTATATGAATTTTTTGATAGAATATAATGTATCATTATTTTTATAGAATGAGGTATGTCAATATTTTTAACAGAACAATTTATGTCAAGTTACTAATACAATGAGGTATATCATATTTTTCTATACAATGAGGTGTATGAATTTTTTGATAGAATAAAATGTATCATTATTTTTATAGAATGAGGTATATCATATTTTTCTATACAATGAGTTATATGAATTTTTTGATAGAATAAAATGTATCATAATTTTTATAGAATGAGGTATGTCAATATTTTTAACAGAACAATTTATGTCAAGTTATTAATACAATGAGGTATATCATATTTTTCTATACAATGAGTTATATGAATTTTTTGATAGAATAAAATGTATCATAATTTTTATAGAATGAGGTATGTCAATATTTTTAACAGAACAATTTATGTCAAGTTATTAATACAATGAGGTATATCATATTTTTCTACACAATGAGTTATATGAATTTTTTGATAGAATAAAATGTATCATTATTTTTATAGAATGAGGTATGTCAATATTTTTAACAGAACAATTTATGTCAAGTTATTAATACAATGAGGTATATCATATTTTTCTATACAATGAGTTATATGAATTTTTTGATAGAATAAAATGTATCATTATTTTTATAGAATGATGTATGTCAATATTTTTAACAGAACAATTTATATCAAGTTACTAATACAATGAGGTATATCAATTTTCTGATAGAATAAGATACTTCAATTTTAAAACAGAGTTATTTCTAAATCAAGTTAGATTATCGAAACGTCGAATGTTCGTACGTGGCGGTTTGATATGCGAACAAAGTTAACGGTTCAGTGTAAGAAAGTAACACGGGCCCTATGCCCGATTCGAACGGGGTTCGAGCGGAATGTCAGCGGGTGGTAAATACGCTCGGGGTCACAATAAAAGATGAACAACGTTTTTTCAAGGGTGTCAAGGATCCTGTAAGAGTCAATTCGGCATGCGTCGTGGAACAATGTAAAGTGTTTGTTCGCCGGAGAATTTCATGGGTATTGTGCGTATTAATACGCGCTTTTTCTTTTGCTAAGCGAACGATACGCCCTGTTTTGTTCCAGGCACAAAGAGGTCGAGAATCTCTGAGAGCACTACGGGAACAATGCTTTCCACGAGCGACACCGGTAACGAAGACGATCGTGACTCCGACTCTGGTGGTGAACTTCTTGCTGACCGTTCATTGGGTGAGCATATCTAACCTACGACTAACTATACTGCCATAAATGCGAAAATCGTTAAGCTGGAAATCGCGTTACGTGCAAGTTCGAGTTGGAGAAATTCGGTGATACAAGTCCTCCTTCTTCGAATTATTCGACTGACACGCGTTGTTCGTTGTTCTACACGATGATTTTTTTTGAAAATATGTACTAACATTGAAACGCGATGTTTTACTTAATCGATCACATCTGCGTTTCTTTCGGTATACCGTCGGCACACGTTTTGCAGCGAGCAAATAGCATATGCATGAACAAAGTTACGACTAAACATTGATTGCTCGTTTTGCAAATCGTTTGTTATGCAATATTTTGTCGTATGTTACTAGAATTATAAGTGTAGGAACTACACATAGAATTACAAATATTGAAGTAACAAGTAGAAGAATTACAAATATTAGAATTACAAGTATAGGAATTACAAATATTGCAATAACAAGTAGAAGAATTATAAATAGTAGAATTACAAGTATAGGAATTACAAATATTGAAATAACGAGTAGAAGAATTACAAATAGTAGAGTTACATGTATAGGAATTACAAATATTGAAATAACAAGTAGAAGAATTACAAATATTAGAATTATAAGTATAAGAATCACGAATTTTAGAATTACTAATATAAGAATTACAATTATTAGAACTACGAATGCAAGAATATTTTTTGGATAGTAAAAGCTCTGAAATGTGAAAGACAAAGATTAAGTAATTGTAGTTTACACAATATAGTTCATAAAAATTGTAGCAATCATTAATCTCTGACAGATGAATAAACTGATCGAGAGTTAAGTTCAATCAAAACGGTCCGCCATTTTAAGAGTTCGCCACCGCCATTTTAAGAACGACCTGTCCCGACGGTTCCCTTATCAAATTTTCACAATTTTGCGCAACGTTAGTTACGTTTTAAAAAATACTGTTTATTATCACGGATATACTATATTAACATCCAAAGAGCTTTTACGACGTACATGCGTGTTTTTTTTAGTAAAAATAGCATTAACCCTTTGCGGTCCTATGTCGAGCCTGACTCGACATCGTGTTTCTCTTGAATCGTAGAGATAATTCACATAAGTAGGTTGCTTGAAGATGTTCACATTTCTTTGCCATTTATAATAAATTTAAAAATTGTTTGCTACGCACCCTGCATCATTGCAATACATTTTATTGTAAACTCACTTCTTGATGTATTTTGTAAATTGATTATAGCGTCGTAGGTAAAAGAGATTAAGGACCGCAAAGGGTTAAGATAAGACAAGTTCAACGAGTTCGTGTTAAGACAATCTGTAATACGTGCACGGGCTTATGGAACGATTATTTGGCTATGTTGTAATAGTTCCGACATCGATTGGAATGTCGGAAAACGATGCACCGAGGAAGCGATCGAACAGTTTGAACGATTCAGAAGAAGGCAGTCCGGAACCAGGTTCGCAGAGTCCGACGCACACGCCGCCTTTGACCCCGGCTTTAACACCTCAAAGAGAAGACACGCCGGCGCCGGAAAATCTGAGTCTTCGCAAAAACGGAAGTCCTCAACAAACCCAACAAACCCTACAACCCGTGGACCTGGTGCAACCCAGACCAAGTCCTCCGTTACCTTCGCTGGCGGTAAGTTTATCATTCCTCCTCTTCCATTTTGTTTCGGCTCTTTATTTCCACACTCTTTCGATTTCCTCGATTCTTGGAAATTATCGCGCAAGCTATTAACGATTGAACATTTGTCCCCGAATCATTTTCGTTATCGGTATCTTGAAAATTCTCTAACTAAAAAGTTTGATCGATCTTTCAGAAATTCTTCTTGTTGCTCGTTCGGCTATATTTTAAACATCGCTCATGTGACACCGCGGATTCAGCTAAAAAATATTTATTCAAATTATTCTGTTCGACAAAATGGCGAATGTGAGTCGCTGTTTGAATGTATACAGCAACCCCAGTGTGAATGTGGTACACATGGCACAGAATGTCTTAAATCAGGAATATTAATGAAAATGATCGTGTTTTTTATCACTGGCTGTAGTAACCCCAGTGTGAATGTGGTGTACATGGCACAGAATGTCTTAAATCCGGAAAATTAATGAAAATTAATGAAAATGATCTCGTTTTTTGTCGTAGACTACAGCAACCCCAGTGTGAATGTGGTACACATGGCACAGAATGTCTTAAACCACGAATATTAATGAAAATGATCGTGTTTTTTATCACTGGGTGCAGTAACCCCAGTGTGAATGTGGTGTACGTGGCACAGAATGTCTTAAATCCGGAAAATTAATGAAAATTAATGAAAATGATCTCGTTTTTTGTCGTAGACTACAGCAACCCCAGTGTGAATGTGGTACACATGGCACAGAATGTCTTAAACCAGGAATATTAATGAAAATGATCTCGTTTTTTGTCGAAGGCTACAGCAACCCCAGTGTGAATGTGGTGTACATAGCACAGAATGTCTTAAATCCGGAAAAGTAATGAAAATGATCTCGTTTTTTGTCGCAGGCTGCAGCAACGGCGGTGCATTTCCCTCCTTACGCACCCCTTTACGGACCAGCAGCGAGTTCCCTGTACTGTTCTCCGGCGTTGTACCAGCATCAGCACCACCATCACATGCCGGAACCCCGAGAGATTCAGATGCAGATGCAAATGCAGAACATCCAGCAGACCTGTGGGCTGCAATTGCAGCAGCAGCAGCAGCAGCAGCAACAACAACAGCAGCAACAACAACAGAGGTCGCCGGTGGACGTACTGCTACGAGTGTTTCCAGGAAGACGTCGCGCAGATGTGGAAGCTTTGCTGCACCGGTGCAAAGGTAGGCGATGCAACACGATATTCGCGGCTTTTATTCCGCGGACAGAACTTGATATACCCGTTGGTTGGTCCCTTTTCAATTTCGACGACGGACACGTGGTCCAGCGATCGTTTTCGGCAGACAAATTCGTTTTGTTTCGCTGGCGAAATCTTTTTTGGTATTCTCGAGTTTCGGTGTACGCGAGTTCCTCGTGATTCGATGGAGGGATATTTCAGAAGGTGATTCGCGGGTTTTACGACAGGGTTTTTGCTGTGATTAGGTTTTGATTCCATAACGGTACGCGTTGCGGGAGATTTTTTAATTGTCGAGCTCTCAGATTTTCACGTTTTCGTATCTTTCAAATTGCAGATTATCGGTTTTCTAGCGTTTGATATTTTCTACTGTTTCTCTCGGGGCTGCATTAACCACTAAGTAAAATATACTAAAGATCCGAATTTGAAACGTTACCGAGTCCACGTTTGTCGAAAATTAAAAATTACAAAATAATTCCACAGTCCCGAAGTTCCAGTGTTTCAGAGTGCCAAGATTTCAAAATTCCAACGTTCCAATCTTTGAAATTTTAGTATCCCACAGTTCCAGTACCCCAAAATCCCAGTACCTTGAAGTTCCAATACCCCACGTCTCAATACCTCGATTTCCCAAAGTGCCAATATCTCAAAAGCCAAAAATATTAATCCAGTCCTGCTTCCGTTTAACTATTTCGACCGTGTCAAATCAGAATCGAATCCGTAATCCTCTATCTGTCTCGTAAACTCAAAACATTCTGTTCAACGTAACTTCGCAAAAATTATTTTCTACTCTGTCCGTTCGCCGTCGGATTGTCAGCAAGGGAACGAAACTATCGGATATATCAATTTCTGTAAATAGCTTAATTGTCCCTGGTACAATGGGACCTCGATATTTTCCTGCGGCCAGGGCTCCGATATCGGAACAGGAATATAATTCCGTAACTTATCTACCAGAAAAATATCGAGTTTCGCCTATAACTAGCAACGAAGACCATTCGATATAGGATCACGAATATTGTTGAGTTTCATATACTATCTATTGATTCGGTCCTCAAACATATACGAAGTTAAAATAGTTGTTCATTTCGTGACGAATAAATCTTTAATCTCGACGTTTATGCGTTGACTTCGTACAGTGAAATCGACATTAACATTAATAGTGGCCCATTTTTGGCGGGAAACCAAACAGACCAAACTGAGACAGTTAAAGTTGTAAAAAAGTAAAGTGAATCTAAACAAGAAATATGCGCTAATTCTTCCAGTTTCGTATGTAAACCGATAGAGTAAAAGTACCTTACCCCGCTTTTAACATTAAAACTACCAAAAGGGGTCAAATGACCCCTCTACAAATTTCCTACCTCAAATAACAAAATTTGTTAAGGTGATCTTCACATTTACTCTGATTGTCATCAAGATAAAAAATCTATAAGCGTATTCATTTATGTTTCATCGTTTGTTCATTCATTTTTCAACTCCATTTTTAGGCATTATTAGTTAAATTAAATTAACCTTTTTCTATTTATGATATTTGTCCACTTAATTTTGTCCACGACTGTACATCGGTAGTTTTAGTGTTAATATTTTCCACTGTTCCATTCGGGGCTGCATTAGCCACCAAGTAAAGTAATATATTCTATAGTAACTGTTCGAGTACAAAGGGTTAATATATCGCGATCCACGATGTATATGAAACTCAGGCAAAACCGTGGTCCCGTATCGAACGGCGTTACGCGATAAAAAGAAAAAAAATGTCGGGCATCGACAGCAGCGAAAGAAAAAGTCCACCCGTGTGTGTCGCAGGCGACGTGGTCTCCGCCATGGAGGTGTTGGTCTGCGAGGACAGTCTTCAACCGAAGTCCGCGTTCTCGCCATTGGCCGGCGCCCTGGCGTCGGCAGCGGCAGCGTCGGCGTCGGTCTCGGCCGCGTACGCGACCCGCGCCGCATACTGCACCACTCCCATACCCTCGACAAGACACAGGTTCCTGGCTGCCCCTTACGCCGGCACGGGATACCTGCCCACGGTCATCAAGCCGCCCAATCAGAACCTGCACGCGAACGGCACCGGGGACGCCTATCGGGAGACCAGTCCCGACGACGCCAGCGACAAAACCAGCTACTCCGAGTGACCGGACGACACAACGCAGGCCGCCACCTGGTCTTACCTGCAATAGTCGGACGATATCCAGCGAGAATGTGCCGTCGAACGACCTTGCATTCGCTCGTTGACGGCTTCACGATACCACCGACTCGTCCTCCACGTGACACGAGCCTCGTGCTCCGCACCAATATGACATTCATGCTGGACACTGATTATGAGGTTCATGCTGGACACCGATATGAAGTTCATGGTGGACATTGATATGAGGTTCATGCTGGACATTGATGCGAGGTTCATGCTGGACATTGATGTGAGGTTCAGGCTGGACACCGATTATGAGGTTCATGATGGACATTGATATGAGGTTCATGCTGGGCACCGATATGAGGTTCATGGTGGACACAGATACGAGGTTTATGCTGGACACCGATTATGAGGTTCCTGATGAACAACGATATGTGGTTCATGGTGGACATCTATATGGGATTCATGCTAGACATCTATATGAGGTCCATGCTAAACACCTATATGAGGACCATGCTAGACACAGATACAAGGTTCATACTAGGCACAGATACGGGGTTTATGCTAGACACCGATACCAGGTTCATGCTGGACATCGATATGAGATTCACAGTGAACACCGATATGAGGTTTCATACCGATTTGTGGATATCGCAAAAGGACGCAGTAGGATTTCGATGCTGCCCAGACGGATTTGAAGAGCGATTGCTGTCGAGTTGAACGACTCGAACGGAAGGTTGCAAGCTGAAGGATTTCCATACAACTCGAATGGATTAGTTGATATGTAACCCGGACTGATTTGAAGAGATGTAGCTCGGTTGGATTTCGATAGACGTAGTCCGGATGGATATGAACAGACATAGCTTAGATGGATTTGTTGCCAAGGCCTGCGAGAGATGTAAGGTAGAAGTTGACGGATTTCACGTGACATAAAGGTAAAAGGTATCTAGAAACAATTCTGAGATGGATCTGAAGAAACGCAGATGACATGGGCTTGAAGAGATACAGATTACAAATTAAACGATTCGAAAAGACACAGATACAAAGAACTTGAAATGACATTTGTGATGGACATGGAGTGACGTTACCGCAATGGACTTGAAGAGACGTTGGTTAGAAGTTGAAGGATTAGAAAAGACACAGATACAAAGAAGTTAAAACGACATAAGTGTGATGAACATAGAGAGACGTTATTGAAATGGATTTGAAGAGACGTTGGTTAGGAATTGAAGAATTCCGAACGACTTGAAGAGACATCGCTGAAATGGACTTGAAGAGCTACAGGTTACAAATTGATGGTTTCCAGAAGACACAGATGCGAAGAGACACGGACGTAAAAGATTTAAAGAGATGTAACCCGAGATGGATTTGAAGGGACGTGGATTTCGAGGATTTGAAGAGACGGGGATATCAAGGATGTGAAAAGCTGTAGGTCATAAGCTCGAACAATCTGATCGGACACTAATACCAAGAATAATTATGTCGAGACATTGTGTGGAGCAGGATGCTGACGTGATATAAAATTAAAATCTGAATAGAGAACTCATTGTAGTGATCTTATTGGTGTTATTATTTGGATTTGACGATCGTAAACTAGGAGGTGGATGTACAAGGAAATAAACATGAAAACCTAAATGCGAAAAACCTAGATTTGAAGAATCTAGGACACGGATACGAAGAACTATCGCTTCGAAAAGAATAATTGCAATTTCTTTAAGGACCTACGCGACAACCCGAAGGTCCTTGTGTGTCGAACAAAATGGAGAACTGAAACTTCTTTAAGGACCCACGCGACAACTCGAACGTCCTTGTGTGTCGAACAAAATGGAGAACTGTAACTTAATGAATATGTTCCATATTCAAATTTTAGAATTCGAAGGTGATATTCGGAGGTACATCTGTTAAATTTGCAACACTGCTTCGAAATTTCTATTCGAACTGGTGCATTGCTATTTGGACTCGTGGTTAGAGGTTTTAGCGAGGTGTCATCAATCGAAAGAATCTCGCGAATTAATCTAATTGTTTCTCCTACAATCAAAGACGACTATGGCCCGAACGAGCGACCCGTATTGTACCGAATAAATAAAAACGAAGTTCCCCAAAAAGAGCCCTAGTTATCTTCGCGGCGTGAAAACGAAAAAGAGAGAAAACTCTTTCGGTTTCTGTCCGTTGTTTCGAAACTGTCGAGAAGGAGCATGATCGGCGATCGGTTTCGAGATTTCCGAAAAAGTGGCCAGTATTTTACTTCTCTCCGTGTAACTCGTTCCGTTCGACGTCGAACGGGAAATCGGGATAAAAAGAAAAAAGTGAAAATAACCGCGTACGAACAATACTAACCGCGGTCACCGTTGCAACGATAAATATCTTTATACATGTGTAGATAAAGCGACCGATAATAAAGAAGTATGTGTGTAGGTAAAGTTCGAGCAAAAAAAAAAAAAAACAAAAATTGTATCGTTTGATTAAGTGAACCACATGGATTTGTACATATATGCTAACCATCGAGAAGATTAAATTAATCGGAAAACTGTCAGTCGGTGTATGTTAAAGGGTTACGCCGGCTGTGAAACGGGAGAAAAGGAAACGCGTGGTTTCCGGATCCGCTGGATCGCCATCGGACCGGAAACGCGTTCGTATAAACATAAGTGTTTGCCTGTAAGTATAACGGCTCTAAGATGTGTAGATTCGTCGACGATCGGAAACCGCGTCGTCCTTTGTAGTTACCATATGTTATTCGAAGAAAATGTATAGACGAAATATGAAATAATAAATAAGATATTGATACTCCATTTTCCACGATCATTCGTATACCACCTCCATTTTCTTTCGTTTATCGGATTCGTTGTTAGGAAAGGGAAATTTTAGGATCGAGTTTATTGCGCGGATTATCGTTTGGATGGAATCGATTTCAAATTTCTTTAGTTGGATGAACACGGTAGACTCTTGTTATATTGCCGCGACAGGGAGTTTCGAGTACTGTTAGCGGCGTTATATCGCGGATCGTACATTTTTTTTTTGTTAAATTTGGGTGTTGTATAGTGATAAGTAATGTACCGCGTGATTATAGTTTCAGAAATTCAGCGCACAAAATGTTATCGCGTGTTAATTCTACGCGACGTATTTCCGTACCAAGCATTGATACGTACTGAATTATCACGCATTAGTAATGCTATGCGTTGAATTACCATGAGTTAGTGGTACTACGCGTAAAATTACCACGTGTTGAATTACCATGAGCTAGTAATACAACGTGTAAAATTACCACGCATTAATAACATTACACTTGAAATTACCACGCATTAATAACATTACACTTGAAATTACCACGCATTAATAATATTACACATAAAATTACCACGCATTAATAATATTACACATGAAATTACCACGCATTAATAATATTACACATGAAATTACCACGCATTAATAATATTACACATGAAATTACCACGCATTAATAATATCACACATGAAATTACCACGCATTAATGTATTACGCGTTCAACTACCATGCGTTAATAGTACCATATGTAGAATTATCACGCGTTAATAGTACCACGCGTAGAATTATCAAGCGTTAATATTACTACACGTTGAATAATCACGCGTTAATAGTACCATGCATAGAATTACCAAGCGTTACTGGTGCTACACGTGAAATTATCACGCGTTAATAGTATCGTGCATAGTGTTACAACACGTTAATATTACTACACGTTGAATTATCACGCGTTGATAGTACCATTCGTAGAATTACCACGCGTTAGCAGTGCTATACGTAAAATTATTACGCGTTGAAGTATTACGCGTTCAACTACCACGCGTTAATAGTACTACGCGCAGTATTATCACGAGTTAACAGTATCGTGTATAGAATTAACAACGCGTTAACTAAATAATTAAATAAAACTAAACACTAGCTAAACAATGAAATAAAACTAGACGTTAACTAAATAATAATAAAACCCCTTACTAAATAATTAAATACCGCATCACGCAGCAGCACAATCTTCGAAGTAAGTATACCAAAATCCACGAATCGTAATTCTATCGATCGATCTATATCGATCTCCGTTTTCCGTCCGTAACAAAATAAGCCGTCCCCAAAAATATTACTCTCTCACGGACGAGTTTTCGTTCCGTCGAACGTGCACGCTCGGTTTTTCGTACAAAATCGGGAAAATCGGTTAGAGTGATTTTTCTCGTGCAATCGATATTTTTCCGTGCGTCGCAGGATAATTCAATGTGGCAGGTTAAATAAGGGTCGAACGGTCGCGAACATTATAAGGGCGCAGAAATAGACGGAGGGTGGACAACTTTCGGTCGGTTTGAAAATTTCGCTTAAAAGAAAAGGAAAAAGAGAGAAGGTATCGGATGTCGGATACCTTGTTCGCAGGTGCAGAAGGATACGAGGGAACGACCAAGGGCGAACCTGGCCAAAGGATCTTTGAAATTGGATCGGTTTCATGCTCGATCGGATCTGCCGGGATTTAGAGCAGTCGATTTACTGCGAATAGACCCCGACCACGCGGTTAATTGATTTTACCAGTCGATTTGCGATCTACCACACGGTGGTTCGGATTCGAAAATCGTGTGACATTTTCTTGAAAAAAGTCGACCATCGCGAGAGAATATTTTTTAAACGTACGCCGCTTCTTAACACTAGAAGTATCGGCATTAAATGCATGCTTCCTTCAAAGCTGAAAATAAAGTGGAAAAATAAAATAAATAAATATTGCAGCACCACTTAACATATACTATAATAATTATTATAATAGTTAATATACCCTTAAATGGCCATCGGTCTCGAAAATGAAGGTACTTATACGATTCGATGTAGCATTTTAGTGGCAATAATAACTGAAAGTCGATTTTTTTTACGAATAGTGTTTTATGTCCACAAAAATTGCATTTTTTCTTTCGACAGTTCCAATGCTCCTGTTCGATATTTCTCTGTTCTCTTTGTTCTAAAGGGGGTTCTTCCATGATTAGAATTTCTTTGTTACATTAACGATTACTGTATAGAATGTGAGGAAAAAGTAATGCCGAATGAAATACAAGAAATTCTTCGAATTTCTTGAAATTGACAGGGATTATCTTTTAATAATTAATGGTCCCAATAAATTAATCCATTTTTAAACACATAATATTTTTATGCTTTTCTTCTGTTACTTGTCTAACCGTGGTGTATAATTGATTTGATATTCCCGTGCATTTTTTATTTTTTTCTTTGAAGTGAAAGATGAACAACGTGGAATTCAGAATCACCTAAATTTTTTGTATATTTCTGACT
Source organism: Coelioxys conoideus (assembly GCA_947623535.1). Classification (NCBI taxonomy): domain Eukaryota; kingdom Metazoa; phylum Arthropoda; class Insecta; order Hymenoptera; family Megachilidae; genus Coelioxys; species Coelioxys conoideus. The sequence goes on from OX392456.1 coordinate 7,505,061, forward strand.
TCGACCACTTTCATAATTAACACTAAATGAATTCCATGTAATGTTGAAATAACAATCACTAATGATTAATTTTTTACAATATCGTAAAAATTACAATAAATCAATTTAGTTTAAAATAATGCGGTATGAAATCACTGGATATACTTGGTTTTTTTTTTTTTAATTTTGTCTTACAACACTTTCATAATTATGGGCTCCTATACAATCTTATACATAATTTGCATCTTGCAAATGAATTTTATACGCTCATACGTAAAGTTCATATACAATGATAATCAGCATAATTTTAACCTTCTATGTACATATTAATATCGCAGTTGTTTAATAATATTCTCTAAATCGTTGATGAGTAAATGTTGATGCAATATTAATTCGAATTATTCGTACGTATTCGAGTGACATTTATGATCGATCCTCGCCAAAAATTCATCCTAAATCGTAAAACAATATCGAAGGCATAACACGGTACGTGGAAATCGCGCGAACGTGTTAATTCATCGATTAACAACCTAACCTCGATATTCCCGCATACAACTTTTAAAGCGAGCGTTCAGAGACGTTGAGCAGGCAACGAGAAAAAGATTTTTCGGTGTTGTTTCGCGTTCGGCATTGTACGAATTCAGGAGGATCGATTAATTATCGCGCAGGTACTGTTTTTTTCTCGCCTTTTTCCTTTTTTTTTTTGTGTTTTTTTTTTGTTTACATAGGATCAGAGGGTAGAAACGCGGCGTTGGTTTTCGCGTGAAAGCAGAAATTAGAAAAACAAAAATATAAAATCGCGCGAAATACCGGGACTCGGGGAAAGTGAATTCCTAGCGTTCCTCGATGCGCTCCTCTCTTTTTTTTTTATTTTATTTTCATTCTTCGTTTCACCTGGATCACGTTGATCGTTCATTGTCTCTCGCGAATAGCCCGTTCACGGGGAAAATGTAAATCCTCGCGAGGTTAAAATCATAAACGTACGGCGACTCGGCGGAACGAAATTTCGAAACTTGCTGACTTTCTCGTTGGAAAATCATGTTTTCGGAGCACGAGCTTTCAAAGATTTTTACACCGGCGATATCGTGAACGACGAAGAACATGCTATACAGGACATCCGAAACTGTGACATTCTCAAATCTTTAAATCTCCAAACACCCAAATACCCAAATTTTCAAATCCCGTCAATGCAGTTATTTTATTTAGAGCGCTTTTACTCGGAGAAGCATTCCTTAGAAAGGGGAAGTACGTTGAGAAAAAGGCACACGGCCAGTTTCGACCACTCGTTGTTTTCTATTCTCTAATAGTTTTTTGAACCAATCGACGTACGCGTTCGCGCGAACCAATAAGATCCTATCACTAAAAATACGTACGAGTCTATCGGCCAATTCTTGGGTATATGTTGGACTTCGTTCCGGCGGTTTTTCAGCGTGTTCCGTCTACTTGGCTAAATAAAATCACTTTCGCGACTGCGATACTCGAATAATTACGAGAGCAGGCGAGGGTGGTTACGCGATGCGGCGGGCGGTACACGGTATCGATGAAATACCGATAATCGATTGCCCTCTACAAGGCATATATCCGATAGGTCGATGCCTGAACACGCGCCTAGCGTTATATAGCCCCGGCAATTTGTACCGTGGCTGTGGTGCACGCCGGTGCATTATAATGCCGCTTATTATTTACGAGCCGTGAGCTGGCTGGCTCCAGGGGTGGCAATATATCGACACCCCGCGGAGTTTCCTCCTTTGGCTACTGGTTACCATTCATAATGGAGCATAATGGTCCCCCTCCGTTCTTCGTTGCCCTCGAACCAGCCCGGGGGTTTAATCCGCAGTCAGAGTGCAACAACCCCCTACCGCCTGTATACGCGGCAGCGTATGTTCTCTCTAACCCCCGACTTTATATCGCGCACACACACACACACACACACCCTCGTAAACCTCCCTCTTGTACGAAAGTCTCCGCGTAGTTTCCTCTCCACGGCGTGTGGAATTTTAAGCCGAAACCGATCCAACGTCCGGAATCAAAGGGGAAGAAATTTTGTAGCGCGGAAGACACCGCAGCGACGGGGTTGATTCAATTACGACCAATACCCCCGCTCCTGTATGCGTGACCGTGTTTCTCGACCCCCTTTGGATCTTTGATCCGTGATACGATGTAATTGTTCGGTTCTCTGTTTATCCGCGGGGAGGCCGGACCGATCATGAGGATATTTCTTTCGATCGCGGTCTCGATTCTGTTTCGATTTACTCGGGCTCTTGCGGGGGTGAGGCTCGATTTTATGACGATTTTTTAGCATTTGGGATGTTGGGGATTTGATGATTTCGGGATTTGAGAATTTGGGGATTTGAGGGTTTGGGGATTTGAGAATTTGGAGATTTGGGAACTTCGGGATTTGAGGGTTCGGGCATTTGAGAATTGGGGGATTTGAGAATTTGGAAATTTGAGGATTTGGGCATTTGAGAATTTGGGGGTTTGAGAATTTGGGAATTTAAGAATTTGGGGATTTGAGAACTTGGGGCTTTGAGGATTTGGGCATTTGAGATTTTGAGGATTTGAGAATTTGGGGATTTGAGAACTTGGGGATTTGAGAACTTGGAGATTTGAGAATTTGGAGATTTGAGAATTTGGGGATTTGAGAATTTGGGGATTTAAGAATTTGGGGATTTGAGAACTTGGGGATTTGAGAATTTGGGGATTTAAGAATTTGGGGATTTGAGAATTTGGGGATTTGAGAATTTGAGGATTTGAGAATTTGGGGATTTGGGAATTTGGGAGTTCGAGGATTTAGAAATTTGGAAATTTGGGAGTTTGGAAATTCTGGCATTCCAAAATTTATAAACGTAGAAATTTAGGAATCTTGAGATTTTGAAATATAAGATTTTTGAACCACGCGAATTTGTGAATTAGTGAACTATCATAGCTTATTTCCAACACTATAATCAAATACAAGTAAAACAGTTGTTCATCTCAATTATCCTTAAGCTTCTTTAAACCACCCCTTCCCTTGAATTACTTAAAAAATCCTAAAAGATCACTAACAACAACCCAATATTTTAATAACCCAACTGTATTAATTCTCTTCTGACTATATCATCTAGATCACCGAAAAATCAACAGCAACTTGTTCGAAACATTTTCCACAAAATTTAAAATTCCAAACGATCTACTGTAGGCTGAAACGTGGACAGATATATATACACATTTGATAGAACAAACGCACAAATTATATCACGAATGAAAAAAAACGATCACCAGTGAACCGAATGGTGAAAAGCAATTGCTTTGAATCGTGACGATCTATTGAACGGACAAAAATCTCGTTGAATTTTCGGAAACGGGATACGAGAGAGAAAAAAAAAGGGGCAATCGACGGACAGAGTCGATTTTCGAAATCAAAAATCAATGGAAACATCGATATTTGTTGAATACTTAAAAGCTCGAATCCGCGGAAAAGCGATGGCTACCCGAAACATAACGAAGGTACCCGCTGTGATGGCTTTTAAAATTTTTTCGACTTCCATCAATATTTGTTCTCTACACAGGTTCTCCCTCCTCCTCGTTCGTGCAGGGACGCAACCAGTTATGTGCGTGAAACGCGTCGAGTATTTCTCATTTCGAAGTTTCACGCGCAGCGAAATTTTCATTCGGACATTTGGAAGGTATTTCGAGACGAACAAATTATTTGTAATTTTGAATTGACTACTTTTTGAATTACTATCCTCGAATTTTAGTATTACAAATTTCCAAATTACTGTATACACGAACCCTGAGAAGTTCAATTATTATGCCTTCATATTTCCTAATATCGAAATTGTTTTCTTAGTAAATTTTCAAAAACATAATTACTGCTTTCAAAAATACCAATTTTTCAATTTGTGACTTTTACACATTTTCAAGTCTGCAAATGTAAAGCGTAACTCTCCGAATCCTTAAGTCTCCAAATCTGCGAACCTTCAAACCTCAAAAACTCTAAAATTCCAAACACCAAAATTTTGAGTTTCCAAACCTCCAAACCTGCATATTTCCAAATCTCCAAATCTCCAAATCTCCAAATCCCCAAATCCCTAAATCTCCAAACACCCAAATATCCAAATACCCAAATCTCCAAATCTCCAAATCTCCAAATCTCCAAATCTCCAAATCTCCAAATCTCCAAATCCCCAAATCTTCAAATCCACAAATCTTCAAATCCCCAAATCCCCAAATCCCCAAATCCCGAAATCTCCAAATCTCCAAATCTTCAAATCCACAAATCTCCAAATCCCCAAATCCCCAAATCCCCAAATCCACAAATCCACAAATCTCCACATCGCCAAATCTCCAAGCCTTCAAATTCCCAAATCCCCAATCTCCAAACCCCCAAATACCCAAATACCCAAATCTCCAAATTTCCAAATCCCCAAATCTCCAAATTTCCAAATCCCCAAATCTCCAAATCTCCAAATCCCCAAATCACCAAGTCCCTAAATCGCCAAATCCCTAAATCGCTAAATCCCCAAATCCCCAAATCCCCAAATCCCCAAACCTCCAAACCCACAAATCTCTAAATCTCGAAACCCCCACATCCCTATATCTCAAAACCCACAAATCTCCAAATCCCTAAGCTTCCAAATCTTGAAATTTCGAAACGAAACATTTTTCAACTTCCGAAAATCGAAATTCCAAGATATCTACACAGGGAACGGGATAAATTTGTGTGGCCGACCCTGGTTTTGGTGGCTGAGAACGCTATATTTCACCCTCTCTCTACCTGTATCGACCGTGTACACGTGTGCAGTCACGTATTTGCTCGTACAACGACGGACGGTACAAGTGCACCTTGGAAGCCAATCGGGACGAGATCCTTCGATCCTCGTCACGGATCACGGAAGAGTATATAGTGTTGCCGAACGTTGGCAAACAGCCGCGATGTTTACCTTTCTTTTTCTAAAAGACCGATACGGCTTCTTCACGGACAGCCAAACGATTATGACCCGTGTGTGTGTCCTGCAAAATGACGGGTACCATTTGCATTTTTTTATCTCTTTTCCGCTGTCTTTTACCGTTCAACGTGGACGCGCACCACGCTCGATGATACGCGCTACGATTATTGTATTCGGTCAAGATTCACATGTTTTTCCATTGTTTCGGATATACGAACAAATATGTGGTCGAAATAAAATACAACTTTTTCGCATGAATTATAATCTACTTTGAAATCACGAAAGTGAATTGTTCATTATTTTGTTCATTATTTCGCTCACTATCTTGTTCATTATTTTGTTCGTTATTTTTTTTATTATTTCCTTCACTATTTTGGTCTTATTTTGATCATAAATCAGCAATATGTACAAAATAAATAGGTATCTTCTATTACTCATGACATTACAAATTATAAATTGTTCAAGCATAACAGATGTTTATAAATTATAAATAATTATCGAAGAACATATTGTTAGCTGTATTGTCAATGAACGTGCAATTTGTATCGAGAAAATAAAATATCCGTACGAAGAAGAACGCGGAACGATATGGAAGTAAGGGGAGCTGACCGTGGAAGACAGAGAATTTTAATAGATTTAATTAATATTTCATTTGCATGCTATTTCACTTCCCAGCTTTCCTCCCTATTCTTTATGTAACTGTGCGACAGTGCCCTCTCTCTACTACTAAATCAGACGCAATTTGAACCAACACGCGAACGAAAAAGATAGAACGCTCGATGGTAGAGAAAGCAGCAAGTTATTCTGTATACAGGGTGTCCACAATCCTAGAAATTCTCAATACTCAAATCCTTGAATTCCTAAATTTCCTATTCTCAAATGTTGAATTCCCAAATTTCCCAATTTCAACTGACAAATCCCATAAGACTCTCAAATTTTGTATTCCCAAATTTCTCAATTTTCAACTGACAAATCCCTAAAATTCCCTATTCTCAAATTTTGTATTCCCACATTTCCCAATTCTCAAATTTTGTGTCCCCAAATTTCCCAATTCTCAAATTTTGAGTCCCCAAATTTCCCAATTCTCAAATTTTGTAATGCCACATTTCCCAATTCTCAAATTTTGTATTCCCACATTTCCCAATTGTCAAATTTTGATTTCCCAAATTTCCCAATTCTCAAATTTTGTAATGCCACATTTCCCAATTCTCAAATTTTGTATTCCCACATTTCCCAATTGTCAAATTTTGATTTCCCAAATTTCCCAATTCTCAAATTTTGTAATGGCACATTTCCCAATTGTCAAATTTTGTATTCCCACATTTGCCAATTGTCAAATTTTGATTTCCCAAATTTCCCAATTCTCAAATTTTATAATGCCACATTTCCCAATTCTCAAATTTTGTATTCCCACATTTCCCAATTGTCAAATTTTGATTTCCCAAATTTCTCAATTCTCAAATTTTGTAATGGCACATTTCCCAATTGTCAAATTTTGTATTCCCACATTTCCCAATTGTCAAATTTTGATTTCCCAAATTTCCCAATTCTCAAATTTTGTATTCCCACATTTGCCAATTCTGAAATTTTGATTTCCCAAGTTTCCCAATTTTCCACTGACAAATCCTTAAAATACTACTTCGTTACCGACGATAGGATACTTGCCCCATGATCAACCCGTTTTCTCGCGATCTAATTACGGATTTTTCGAAGGAAACTCCGCAGTTAACCGGTTAAACGGGACATCCTGTAGACGAACACGGAGAAATACGGTTGTACAGACTCGCGAATGCAGTCTGATACAGCGAGAAAGAGAAGGACGGATATATACGGAGAATGCGGGGGTGACAGGATCCTCTCCTCTCTGTATTTCAATTTAGCACGTCCATTGTTGGATACTAATATTATTCAGTTGGGAATTGTTTCGTGACACCCCTCAGCAGTATGATTTGCACGAACGGCTGGTGTTCGTGGCCTCCATCAACGTGTTCGTTCCTACTATTACTCTGTTTCTCTCTCTGACTCTCACTGTTTCTCTCCCTGATTCTCTACGATTCTCTCTCGGTTTCTCTCCGTTTCTCTCTGTTCCGCCCGTTTCACAGTTTCTACGCTGTCTCTTTCAACCCCTGCTTCCCATTCTGGGTACCGTTTCATCCTGGTTCTCGTCTGCCCGACCACCCCACTTCATAACCCGAGGAAGATAATAAAGTATTGCCCAATGAAATACCTCGATATATAACGGTGGAACCGATATAGAGGCGAAACGTTTCATATTTTGTACTCCCAAATTTCCCAATACTCGAATTTCTGATTGTAAAAGGTTCCAACTTTCAAATCCCGGATCCCTAAGATTCCCAATTCTCGAGTACCCAATCCTAGAAATTCTCAATTCACGTATCCTTGAATTCCTAAAATACCAATTCTAAAATTTTGATTTCCCAGTTTTCCAAATTCTCAAATTTTAAATTCCAAAACTTCCAAATTCTCAAATTTTGAATTCCGAAATTTCCCAATTCTCAAATTTTTAATTCACAAACTTCCTAATTCTCAAATTTTTATTTCCCAAATTTTCCATTTTTCAACTGAGAAATCCCTAAAATTCCCAATTCTCAAATTTTGAATTTCCAAATTTTCCAATTCTTGAATATTTAATTGTAAAAATATCCAACTTCCAAATCCCGAATCCTTAAGATTCCCAATTCTCAAGCCCCGAATCCTAGAAATTCTCAATTCACGTATCCTCGAATTCCTAAATACCTAATTGCCCAAATTTCCCAATTCCCAAATTTTCCAATTTTCAACTGATAAATCCCTAAAATTCCCAATTCTCAAATTTTGAATTTCCAAATTTTCCAATTCTTGAATATTTAATTGTAAAAATATCCAACTTCCAAATCCCGAATCCTTAAGATTCCCAATTCTCAAGCCCCGAATCCTAGAAATTCTCAATTCACGTATCCTCGAATTCCTAAATACCTAATTGCCCAAATTTCCCAATTCCCAAATTTTCCAATTTTCAACTGATAAATCCCTAAAATTCCCAATTCTCAAATTTTGAATTTCCAAATTTTCCAATTCTTGAATATTTAATTGTAAAAATATCCAACTTCCAAATCCCGAATCCTTAAGATTCCCAATTCTCAAGCCCCGAATCCTAGAAATTCCCAATTCACGTATCCTTGAATTCTCGAATTCCTAAATTCCTAATTCCCAAATTTCCCAATTCCCAAATTTTGATTTCCCAAGTTTTCCAATTTTCAACTGATAAATCCCTAAAATTCCCAATTTTCAAATTTTGAATTCCCAAATTTCCCAATTCTCAAATGTTGATTTCCCAAATTTCCCAATTCTCAAATTCTATTAGGTTGTTCCTTTCTAGTATAACTCTGTTTCTCTCTCCGATTCTCTACCGTTCTCTCTCGGATTCTCTCCGTTTCTCTCGACCGGTTCTCGTTCTCTCTGTTCCGTCCGTTTCACAGTTTCTACGCTGTCTCTTTCAACCCCTGCTTCCCATTCTGGGTACCGTTTCATCCTGTCTCTCGTCTGCCCGACCACCCCACTTCATAACCCGAGGAAGATAATAAAGTATTGCCCAATGAAATACCTCGATATATACCGGTGGAAATAGAGGCGAAACGGTTCAACAAAGAAACGGCCGCGTTTCCCGACGATATTCTCGCCCCGAGAATTCTCTCAACGGTTACCGTCAATCCCTTTCCCCGTTTTCACGATCCGTTTTCCGATCGCGTACCCGCTCTTGTTCCTCGTTTATTAAATTCACCGGCTACTTTTTCGTTATCGCGAGAATCTGGTTTAGTTCGTTTAGATCGTGGGCATCGAGGGGGGTAGGGTCAGAACGGGGTGTCAAATGTTGCGGGTAGGAGGATCAAGGAATCTAAAGGGTTGGGAATTTCAAGATTGTAATAATTCAGAAATTCTAGGACACAAATGAGAATTTGGGCAATTCTTTAATCATCCCTTATCTATTGAGCAGTGTGTCAGAATAAATTTGAAGGTGGTAACCAAACTAATAACGAAGAGATACGATGATGATTTCACTTTATTTGTATTCTTACCATTACTTATATACATATATGTATATACAATAATAATAGAAGACAGACTTTGATGAATAATTTGTATCTACAAAATAACCTAAATAATATAAATCCGCAAAATAACCTAAATAATCTGAAGCTACAAATTAATCTAAATAATCAGAAACCACAAAATTACTTAAATAATATGAATCAACAAAATAACCTAAATAATTTGAATCTAAAAAATAACCTAAATAATCAGAAACCACAAAATGACATAAATAATTAGAATCTACAAAATTACTTAAATAATATGAATCAACAAAATAACCTAAATAATTTGAATCTACAAAATAACCTAAATAATCTGAATCTACAAAATAATCTAAATAATCAGAAACCACAAAATCACCTAAATAATTAGAATCTAAAAAATTACTTAAATAATATGAATCCACAAAATAACCTAAATAATCCGAACCTGCAAAATAATCTAAACAATGGAAATAATCTAAATGTAAGCGACTTCCGTTATCCGACGGTTCGACCGTTAATGCAGCGGGTGCCTATCGAGTTTCATAGAAATTCCAGATCCTGTGTATCTTATTTAAACTTGTCCCAAATGGTCAGTAACCTCGGTTAGATCTTCTTACGTAATATTTGACTCGTGACACGGCTTTTAAGCAGGTACCAGCCGGGTCGTCTCGCGTGTGGACTCATCCATGGTCCACGGTTTTACCTGCCACGGTTTCAATCGTGTCCTCCTGTTTGCCCATCCATTATGGCTACAATAACAACGATCGTTCGCTCCATCAGCTTCTTTTACTTTTTTCTTTTCCGTTCAACCTACCGCGTCCCATTCGTCTCTTGGTACTCGGTAACAGTCCACGGTGATCAGTTGTACACCGTGTTGACCCTATTCTCCTTTAAACAACGTTCGACGAACCTCTTATACTCTCGTTCGTCCTTTCTTAAGGATCTTCACCACCTACCGTATGTATGCGCCTGTGTGACGTACGCACGAGTGCATCTGGGAGAATGTACATATACGTATGTACGTAGGAGTGCATGTACTTGCGAATGAATGTATGAAAACGCACACGCGTGTGAATGCGCGAGAATGTATATACGAGCGAATGTTTGAGAATGTATAAACGAGTAAATGCGTGGCATTCGTGTGCGCGTGAATGCGTGGGAATGTACATACGAGTGTATGCGTGACAATGCATATGTAACTAAATGTATAAGAATGTACATGCGTGTGGATGCGTGAGATGTATATGCGAGTGGATTAATGACGATGCGCATACGTGCAAGTGAATGCATGATGATATGTATATGGATAAATATGTAAGATGCACACGCGAGTGGATTCGCGTGTATGAACAAAATAAACGTCGAACAAAATGTGATCCTGTACACGAAAGAAGTACCTGTAAGTTCATTTTCTCGAACGGTGTACGCTTCAGCATCCATGCAAGAGAAATATCCGAGAGACTCTGCTGTCCGTTCGAGAGAACATGTTCGAGGCCATATACATATATGTATATGTACGTGCAACAATGTTCGGAAGAATTTGTACTCGAAGAACCGATTCAAGTTTCGTGTAGTCTTAACGGTGAGATTAATTTACAAGTAGTAACGGATGTGTCGGAAGCGTGTGGGTACGTCTTAATTAGAGCGATCGGTCGTAGCGATTTTGCTGGATGAGAAATATTGAGAGGTCAACAAGGAGTCGAATGAAATAAGAAACCTGAAGTTTGTAGTTAACAAAGATTCGAATGAAACATGTATACACTGTAAAGTGTATATCTGACAAGGACTCGAATGAAATAAGAAATGTAAAGTTTATACCTAACAAAGATCCAAGCGAAATAAGAAATGTAAAGTTTGTACCTAACAAAGATCCGAGTGAAATAAAAAATGTAAAGTATATGCCTAACAAAGATCCGAATGAAGCAAGTAGTGTAAAGTATATGTATACCTGTCAAGGACTCGAATGAAATAATAAATGTAAAGTTTGTACCTAACAAAGATCCGAGTGAAATAAAAAATGTAAAGTATATGCCTAACAAAGATCCGAATGAAGCAAGTAGTGTAAAGTATATGTATACCTGTCAAGGTCTCGAATGAAATAATAAATGTAAAGTATATACCTGATAAGGACCCGAATGAAATAAGAAATGTAAAGTTTGTACCTAACAAAGATCCGAGTGAAATAAGAAACGTAAAATATATACTTAACAAAGATCCGAATGAAGCAAGTAGTGTAAAGTATATGTATACCTGTCAAGGACTCGAATGAAATAATAAATGTAAAGTATATACCTGATAAGGACCCGAATGAAATAAGAAATGTAAAGTTTATACTTAACAAAGATCCAAGTGAAATAAGAAATGTAAAGTTTGTACCTAACAAAGATCCGAGTGAAATACGAAATGTAAAATATATACCTAACAAAGATCCGAGTGAAATGAGAAATGTATAGTTTCTACCTAACAAAAATCCGAATAAAATACGAAATATAAAGTACAATATGTACCTACCAAGGATCAAGTGCAGCAACAATAATAAAAAAATCACCGAAGCAAGTCCGGGTCGAACGACAAATATAAAACAGCAAGACCGTGTACAGACGAAACAGAGAAAAATATAGTGGCACAGAGGTATTTCGTGCACGTTCGACGAAAACATAATAATAGTCAGGAAAGGAAGAGTAGGACTGTACTCTAATATCGTATCGATTCCGAGACACGTAGTCCCGAAGCATTGTCCTTTTTACAAGCCACGTAATCTCGAATTCGCACGGAATAGTTTCGCGGTGACAATGAGCATACCTACCCGGGCCTATCTTTCTTATCCCAGGGTTAAAGGATATTGAATACCGTTTCATATGCTCGCCACGTAGCCAGATCGCGAGGAGGATCACGATCCACCCTTATCGGACCGGTTCTTACGGTGACCTTAAAATCACTCGAGTTTTCAGGCCACCCTCCTCGTCGATCTCTTAATCTTTCTCGCTCCCTCTCTTATCGACCACCCTCTATTATTCGACGATATTAAAATTGTCTTCTATAATCGACTCGGTAGCTGCGGCTCGAATAATTTCCAGGACAACCCGTTTGAAAACGCGCCTTCGATCGGGTATTTATAAAGAGGGGGAGACAGTTTAGCGCTCGTGGGTACGATGTTCTCGATAGCTAGGGAAATTTGGGGATATTTGGACAGCGCGGGTGTTTCCGATACGTTTTCGATACTTTCGAAACGTTTCGAGGATATTCGGGGGTCGGAGATTTGGACGTTGCGAAATTTTGGAATTTGGGAACGACACTTTGGGAATTCCAAGCGGGATATTGGGAACTACAAATGGAACATGGGGAATTTCGCACCGGACATTGGATATTTCAAATGGGATACTGGTAACGTTGGGAATCGGAAATTTCGTGAATTTAACAATCGGGAATTTCAGATATTTCGCGATTCGAGAATCAGGAATTTCGGGAATTCTGGATGCAGGAGTCGGTCATTTGATACTTGGAAATTTTCCGGATCAGAATTTGAAAACTTTAAATTTAGTAGTCAGAGATTTGGTAACTGGACATTCTCGAAATCAGAATTCGAGTACTGGGAAATTTGCAAATTCAGAATTTGAGAACTGGGAACTTTGGGAATTTAGAATTTGAGAACTGCGCAATTTAGGGATTTAGAATTTGAGAACTGGGAAATTTAGGAATTCAGAATTTGAGAATTGGGAATTTGGAAATTCAAAATTTGAAAACTGGGAAATTTGGGAATTTGGAAACTCAGAATTTGAGAACTGGGACACTTGGGAATTTAGAATTTGAGAACTGCGAAATTTGGGAATTTAGAATTTGAGAACTGGGAAATTTGGAAATTCAAAATTTGAAACCTGGGAAATTTAGGAATTTAGAATTTGAGTACTGGGAAATTTGCAAATTCAGAATTTTAAAACTGGGAAATTTGCGAAGACAAAATTTGAGATTCCAGGTTTTAGGAGTCGTGCATTTAAGAATTGTGAATTGTATGGATTTGTCACTTGAAAATTACGAATTTAGGAATTCGGGACTTGAAAATCAAGAGTTTTAGGGACTCGGGATTTGAAAATTGGAAACTTTTACAATTAGAAATTTGAGAATTGAGAATGTTGGGAAGAGATTTATACTTACAAAACCAAGGATTCAACAATTCTTATCATCCACTATTGACTTGTCAACCCGATATCAACCCCATCCTGCAACGATTCCCCAAACATTTAAAAACTGAAACCCCTAATACTCCAAAATTTCTTGAAACCCATCCCCCGTTATATAATTCCCCGTAGCATCCTCGACGCGAGCATACGGCGATACCCGAAAGAAAAATGGCGGCAACGGGGAAGAAAATCGTGGCCGATGGCTGTGGCATGGCGGCTGCCATTTGGTACAATTTTTTCAACGAAGTTAATGTTAATCAGTGGCGGACGTGACGTGGATGGAGTGTACTCGACTGGATTTCATGTCGTCCGCTGCCACGGGCTCGTACAGCCCGTATGCCATAAACGTACTGCCATAAGTACTTTGGCAATATACATCTCGCTCGGACTCGTCCATTACAACAGGCTAGCGTGAACCACTCGTGAAGCACCGACCCACAATCATTTCGCAGCGTTCATTTTCGGAAACCGGAAGCTGTACGCGGGTGTCCCGGCCATCCGTGCCTTCGCGTTTTCGATTCTTTTTCGAAACACAACGTTGCACGGTGTACGCGCGAAAAATGACGTTTTATTAACGCCGATGAAATCTGACGCGCGTCCGGGCACTCGTTTCGAGTGGATACAGATTCTCCACTCGTCATCACTGTCCTCCTCTCGTTTCAACGTTTCCTCCTCGTTGCTTGCTATTGTTGCGTTTTCCGGAACCGTTGTCTCGTTTCGGTTGTGGGATTTTTCAACTTGCTGCAAACGGCCATACGATCGGACAATTAGGGCCGACTCGTTTGTCGTAGGTGCCATTTTTGCTGGCTGTTTTATTCAAATCGTTGCTCCCTCGATTTACTGATTTCCGGTAATTCGAACCCGTTTCGGAATTTTTTGATGGATTTCGTTCCAATGTACGAATTGACGGGTCTCTTTGTGACGGTCGCGCTGGTTACATTTCGGAAATTAGCGAACGGGGAATTCGCGGGTTTGGGAACCTTAGAGTTTGGGGAATTAAGAAAGCGGGGGTTCGGAGATTTGGGGTCCTTCGATTTTAGGGAATTAGAGAATGAGAGAGTTATGCAGGGACCTTCGAATTTGGGGGACTAGGAAACGGGGGACTTGCAGTTTCGGGGATCTTCGAGTTTAGGGAACTAGAAAACGGGGGAATAGCAGATTCGGGAACCTTAGAATCTGGGGAATAAGAAAACCAGAGGCTCGGAGATTTGGGTACTTTAGAGTCTGAGGAATTGGAGAACGGAGGACATGCAGATTCGGGGATCTTCGTGAAAACAAAAATATATAATAATAGTTTTAATAACAATTACAATAAATATAATAACAATTATAATACTAAATTTATAAAGATATGGTAATTCGAAAATTGTATCTATCTATAAATACAGGTTTCCCTGCTTGCGACAGCGAATTGTGGAAATATTCGCTAATATTTCTTAACAATCAACTCTATTCGACTTCTCGTGCGTGAAAATCGTGTTAAAGTAAAATACATAGTTGACACGAAACGTTCGAAGACATCTCGAACGAAGAATACGCGTATCAAGGATTACTTGCGAACGTGCGACTAATTTAATTTTTCAACGTCCCCTTCTCGCGATCTTCGTCCGCGACCCTCGACCCCATTGTCAATTGCAGGTCGACACCTTTTGCCCCGTCGCGTGCGCCTAATCGCTTTAGAATTAACTGCACCCCTGCGAGCTCTCGTGGGGACTTTCGATATCGGGGATGAGCGAGGTACTTTGTACGCGGGACCTAACTGGTTCGTAGTTTCTTTTTAATTTCATCAACGAACGCACGCTGCGACCTGCAACAGTGTCCTGCCCACCCTGCTCGAAACCAGAACCCCGAATTACTATGCCATCGCACGATCTCAATCGGAATTATTCGATGGGGTTAATTTTAATTAGACGACGATGATTTATGATGGTCCTTTTTGTTCGTTACGATCGTCACGATGAATTTTCAGGGCTCTAATGATCCCAAATTACCAAACTTTCAAGTTTTCGAATTGACGAATTTTCATATTGCACTATCGCCAAATTTTCAGATCCCAAACTTTGGAATTTTCATACTTTCAAATTTTGCAAATTGTCATACTTTCAAATATCTACATCCTCAGATTCTCCCAAGTCCTCAAATTGGAAAATTTTTAAATTTCTATATCCCAAAATTCTCTCATTGCCAATCTTTCAAATTTCCATATCCTTAATTTTCCAAATTGGCACATTTTCAAATTGCTGTATCCCCAAATTCTCAGTTTCCCAAACTTCCAAATTTTCATATCTTCAAGTTCCCAAATCTTCGAACTTTCAAAACTCTATATCCCTAAATTCTCACAGTGCCATCTTTCAAATTTCCATATCCTTAATTTTCCAAATTGGCACATTTTCAAATTGCTGTATCCCCAAATTCTCAGATTCCCAAACTTCCAAATTTTCATATCTTCAAGTTCCCAAATCTTCGAACTTTCAAAACTCTATATCCCAAAATTCTCACAGTGCCATCTTTCAAATTTCCATATCCTTAATTTTCCAAATTGGCACATTTTCAAATTGCTGTATCCCCAAATTCTCAGTTTCCCAAACTTCCAAATTTTCATATCTTCAAGTTCCCAAATCTTCGAACTTCCAAATTTCTATATCCCTAAATTCTCACAGTGCCATCTTTCAAATTTCCATATCCTTAATTTTCCAAATTGGCACATTTTCAAATTGCTGTATCCCCAAATTCTCAGTTTCCCAAACTTCCAAATTTTCATATCTTCAAGTTCCCAAATCTTCGAACTTTCAAAACTCTATATCCCTAAATTCTCACAGTGCCATCTTTCAAATTTCCCTATCCTTAATTTTCCAAATTGGCACATTTTCAAATTGCTGTATCCCCAAATTCTCAGTTTCCCAAACTTCCAAATTTTCATATCTTCAAGTTCCGAAATCTTCGAACTTTCAAAACTCTATATCCCTAAATTCTCACAGTGCCATCTTTCAAATTTCCCCATCCTTAATTTTCCAAATTGGCACATTTTCAAATTGCTGTATCCCCAAATTCTCAGTTTCCCAAACTTCCAAATTTTCATATCTTCAAGTTCCGAAATCTTCGAACTTTCAAAACTCTATATCCCTAAATTCTCACAGTGCCATCTTTCAAATTTCCATATCCCCAATGTCCCAAATTTTCAAATTGCTATATCGCCAAATTCAGATGTTCCGAAACTTTCGAATTTTCGTGCCCCCCAAAACTGTTGTTCTTATTACTTATTGATCCGTCATTGTCCAGCATGGAAGAACCACGACGATATATTCCGCGGAGGATCTTTGTTCGTTACGATTCTACAGGCAACAAGAGATGGTTGCACAATGAGACCCGCATAAGTGGCATTAGGAGTGCGCGTGTACGCATCCCTATACAGAGCCGCTCGTTTTCACAAGGAAATACGTCAATTCGGGATTAACTCTCGTATCCACTTCTGCTATGCTACCACTTCAACGATTCAAAGGAAGAACCAACGAAATTGTGAACACTGAACGCGAGCTATCGTGTTTTACCCATGTTATACTCGTTTTTTTTCCCCCTCGTTTAATACTAACCGCGAACCGATTCGACGTCGATCAAGGTGTCCGTGATCTTATACAATCGGTCCTCGACTTACTCAATTTAAAAAAGAAAAACTGCGAAGATAGTTACATAAGCAGCGAATAATGATATTGCATGATACTCTTTAATTTATGAGGAAAAGGAAAGAGATAAAACAGCATTAATACTGAACCGATACTTGAAGTAGTACGTCCATAATTATATGTACTTATGTAGATTCTGTTCTGTACAATATTTTCAATAAATATATGCAATAAATAATATCATACAAATCATACAAATAAAATAAATAGATACATACAAATACGTAACATACATATGTATGTATGTGATCATATGTCAATTACAAGTACATAGGTACATATTATATATTAGGGTGTCCCATAATTTCGTTGCATTAAATATGAACTGTTTTACTACGAAACATCATTATGTAATGTTTCTAAAATTATTGTGGCTTACTTGCAAAATGTTCCTCAAAGTTTTTACGTAATATCAAAAATGTAAGAAACTTATGAGACACCCTGATATATGCAATAAAGTATACTCTTTTTCTTACACTCTATTTAATTAAACCAATATATCTTTCCACTATAATTCGCGATACCAACGACATAAATTTCGCTGTCAACGATAAACGTATAATCGATTTAAGGAGTATGTAACGCACGCGACAAAAAAGACGACACCGTTAAAAGGCGGCTATTAAACGGTCGTTTAACGCAATATCAATTGAACGTTCCTATAAAACAACTCTTTCTTTAATCTTTTCTTCGTCGACGCCCCTCTATTCCCTAACCACCCCTATGAAAGAAAAAAATATCGTGCGTTCTTTCACGCACGCTTTCGGGGCAAGTAAAAATGCACACGCGCTCGCGGCCTCTGCTAACCACACTCTCCCATTCATTCGCGTTACACGGTGTACAGTGTGCCATGTAAGTATAATAAATAAGAACGCTCGAGGAGCTTTTTGTACCGATTGTTTTCGATGACCTCGTCGAAAACGACGAGGCATGTCGACGGGGTGTAACGCCACGGGGTACACACGTCACCGTGCGTGTGTCAACGCGCACACACGCGTATGTGCGTGCACGTACACCGTCGCTCAAAAGTATGTGGACACCTACCACGTTCGTGGAATTTGTGATATGCGGTGTATATTTTCATTAACAAACAATATCATTCATTTATCGAATAACTTTGCACGACGACGACCCGAAGAACATCTCCGCGATATGTAGAAATTGTTGCAGCAATTACGAGAGAAATCTAAATTAAAAATAATAACATGGCCGGTATAAAATCGCATAAACGGATAAGTTCGAAAATGGTGTCCCAAATTCGAAGAACATTTTTGGAAGATCTTGGAATCTGGGTGGAACCTTATTGATACTGAAACAATGGAAGATTTAATAGCCAGGATGCCATGATTATATTTTATCATTGTCGATAACATATGTAATGAAATATTATTAAAATATGTTCACCAAGTATGCACGAACTGAAACACATAAAAGGGTTTGCCAAAGAAAAATCTTGACTTTTGTATGTAGTTGTAAGAGTTAAGAAGGTGTCCACATATTTTTGAGAATTCGGGGGTTTAAGAGCTTGGAGTTGAGCGATTTAGGAACTTGACAGTTCGGAAATTTATACATATATATATATAGAAATTCGTAAAACTGAAAAATTTGCAGAATCTGGTGATTTAGGAATTTAAATCTAGAAACTCAAAGTTTCCCAACTGGGAAACTTGATATTTCGAAGATTCAGAAATTCGGATGATTGCGAGTTTTGAAGCTCAAGAACTTGGCAGTTTAGAAATTCGTAAAATTGAAAAATTTGCAAGTGCCAAAATCTGGTTATTTAGGAATTTAAATCTAGAAACTTGAAGTTTCCCGGCATGGAAATTCGATAGTTCGAAGATTCAGAAATTCGGATGATTGCGAATTTGGAAGTTAGAGAGTTTGGGAATTTAGAAATTCCTCGATTTCGAAGCATGGGGAATTAAATAGTAGGCAACTAGGAAATTTAGACGTAATAGTAGCTCGTCAACATGCAAATCTAACAATTTGAAGATTTAAAATTGCTCTGTCCTATCCTCTCCAACTTTTTAAGTTGGTATCTACGGCATTACTTAAACATCGCACCTTTTAACAGCGTATATATACATCCTTGCAACGAAACACTACCCCAACCATAATATGACCTCGCACAAGAGTTACCCTCCTCTGTCAATCCTTTTACCTTCGTCGATTTCGAAGTTTGGGGGAATAGAGTTTAGGCAACTAGGAAATTTAGACATATAGTAGCTCGCCAACATGCAAATCTAACAATTTGAAGATTTAAAATTGCTCTGTCCTATCCTCTCCAACTTCTTAAGCTCGTACCTACTCCATTACCTAAACATCGCACCTTTCAACAGCGTATATATACGTCCTTGCAACGAAACACTATCCCAACCATAATATGACCTCGCACAAGAGTTACCCTCCTGCATCAATCCTTTTCTCTTCCATCGATTTACCAAAAATTCTTTCTTCTTCTTCAATTTCCCCGAAGAAAGTGACCAAGTTCTTCAAAATAACAGGAAAAAAAAGAAAAACTCGCTTCGAAGACGCATTCAGCAGAAAACAGGCATCCAGATCTCAGAACGTTTTCTATCCTCACCGATCGATGTTCAGATCACGATCCCGAACGAATGATCGACGGCGAAATACTCGAAGGAGCATTATAGCGTCGTGTATCGCGGGATCGGTTGCCCGATCGAGTGTAAGGTTAGGGTACGCTCAGAAAATAGCATGTTAAACGAGCCAGGGAAAGGCTGCAAGTACCTACTCGTGTACGCCCCGTGAACACGTACACTTGATATTACTGTGGCCGAGTATCCAGCTCCGTGGTTGCTTTCTGGTATCCTGCTGGGTCCTTTTTCTTTTCCCTTTGCTATCAATAGAGTCTTTAAAACAGACTATCGCGGATACGCGAAAGAAAATTCAACGACGTCGAGCGGAAGAAGAAAGGAAATCGAGCATGCGTGCACGATTCGATTCAACGTACGCTACTTTTTTCGATAACGAGATGGGAAATTGGCAATTATCGAGTTCCGAAGTCGCTGTGTCCGAAGGTTTTCGTATTTTTTAAGGCACGAGTCTCGAAATTGAGGTAATGAATCATGTGATTCATGCGATGCCTACGTATCACGTGGACCGTGTGGATCATGTGAATAATATGGATCATGTTAATTATGTGGAACATGTGAATCGTATGTATAATATGAATCATGCGATTCATGCGATTCATGTGTATCATGTGTATCATGTGTATCATGTGTATCATGTGTATCATGTGTATCATGTGTATCATGTGTATCATGTGTATCATGTGTATTATGCATATCATATGGATCATGCGAGTAATAAGAATCATGTGGGACGTAAGAATCGTGTGAGTAACAAGAATCATGTGATTTATGTGATGCATGTGTATCATGTATATTATGTGTATCATATGGATCATGTGAGTAATAAGAATCATGTGGGACGTAAGAATCGTGTGAGTAACAAGAATCATGTGATTTATGTGATTTATGTGATGCATGTGTATCATATGGATCATGTGAGTAATAAAGATCATAAGAATCGTGTGAGTAATAAGAATCATGTGATTCATGCGATGCATGTGTACCACGTAGATCATGTGGATCGTGTGAATAACATGGATCATGTGGGCCATGTGTCTCGTGTAAATAATATGAATGATTTGCGCTGTTAAATTCGGTCGTCTAAGTACCAAATGAATTGAAAAACCACGATTTACATAATACTCTGCCACATGTATATTTTCTTATAATCTCTACGTCATTTGCGCACCTCTGTTTCGATCGTTATCGTCTCGACGTAACACGCGTGCCAACTTCAGTCATTCGTCCGAAGAAAATCGAGTCGATTAATCGAAAGAGAATCATCCCGTCCCCGTCGTCGTACACCGAACGAATAAAGTCTAACATTTCGTGATCGCAAACGGCGATATAAGAGCACGGTAAGACAGTGGAACATCGGCGGAAAAAGAGAAAAAGAAAGAGAAAGAACCGGTGGGCGTAACCGGCCGATAATTTGCATGGAAATTTTTATCGGCACAGGCGAAGAGGCAATATCCGGCAGACGCGTTTAAGATCCGAGTCCGGATAATAATAGCCAGCAGAAATGGCATCGTAATGCCCCGGAATGGGTGACACAAGTAGGTGCCCAAGGTTGCCTATATACCCATTTAATATTTTCCACGTAGCTATCGGGCCGGTAATGCACAACGGGGTGCTGCAAAATCGTCGGGAACGTACCCACCCATATCGTGCTACCGCCACTCTGATCGAACAAAAAGAATAAGAAAAAAAAGAATGACACCCAGCCACCCTTGCTCCTAGCATCGTTAAATTATATATAATCTTTCTTTCGCCCTTGCTCGTTTCTTCTTTATCGTCGTCTTATGCTAATATTACTTCTGCTTCGCGCCGAACCCGGTTGCCACAACATTTGCACGCTCTTCGACGTTCTTTATTTTTTTCCTATCTGCTCGATGCGTGTCACGACGTATAATTACGCTTTTCTTTCTCGGTTCGATATTAACCCCTTCCCGTGCTTTCACGAGTCTGACTCGTGACGCACTCACAGCTCAAATGTAACAAGCTTCACTCAAATTTGGAATACTCCTCAACTTGGACTTTAGATCCGATTATAATTCGTGTAGTCGCTGAATATAAAATAATCGCACCATTTAAATTTCCTTTGTTCGTTTTAATATTATAGCTAGGAATAGTTAGTTCTGTCTGACGCACCTGACAAATAAATGGTACGGGAAGGAGTTCACACGTTGACTGCCACATGGGAGAAATTGAAAATTGCATTAGGTGGTATTTCCGTTTTTAACAAATTTTACCAAACATTTTCACGATACTTTGTTATATTTATTTTTCATAGTTCCAAGTAACTGATGCGACTATCTTCAGTTGGAATATTGAACAAATTTTTGATAATACAATTGTTAAATCCGTGTAGAAATTTGAGTGTCAGCCATATATGGCTGACACGGCAGTCAAAGTGTTAATATCGGTTCTAGTTTTTAATGAACTCGATTGCCACACGTTTTGTACATGTTTCCTCTTTTTTTACACTTATTTGATAACGGGTATTTGTAAGGATGTATACGCTTGTCTTATTTGCTCTCTAGATGATGTTACTTCTATTTCTTAATGAACTCGATTGCCACGAGCTTCGCACGCACTGTTTTGCTTTTTATATTTATTTGATGGCGAGTACTTATTAGAACATATTACATGCATCACATAAATTGCATGATTCATATGATCCACATGGCCCATCTGATCCACACGATTCATATTCATCACATACTTCACACGAATCACATAACTCATATTATAAATGTTATGCATAATACACAGCTATATGTATATATTCAATTATATAAATGAAGAAATACAAAAAATATATATACAGGGTGTCCCAAAAGTGTTGAAGGAGCCGGAAGTGGGAGGTAGGTGGGGTTATTCTGAACAATTTTTTCATTTGCAAAAATGTCGTATGGGGCTTCATTGTTAAATTATTAACGAAAAACACCGACCAATCAGAGCGCGAGAACCGCGCGCGCTCGGAGGCAGAAGCGTAGGCCCGAGTTATAATTGGCCGTGGTCGCGATCGTATCTCGTGGCGCGCGATTCTCGCATTCTGATTGGTCGGTGTGTTTCGTTAATAATTTAAAAATGAAGCCTCATACGACATTTTTGTAAATGAAAAAGTTGTTCAGAATGACCACACCTACCTCTCATTTCCGACTCCTTCAACACTTTCGGGACACCCTGTATATATGTGTATATGTTCAAGTATAGTTAACGATATATAAATGACAAAATAAAAAAAATTGGCAAGAACGTTTGATACAATCATTGGAAGCATAGAAAATGATAAAACAATGCAGGATGGGCGTCGAGATCGCAACGTCTGGCCTAAAGAGGGTGTAAACGATCGAACGATCGGTAATGGACGTTGATTTTAATATTCCGCAATCTGAACGGATCATATAACGCATCGGATCGAATCGCATCCTGATTTATGGCAAAGTACATAACAAAGATTTCGATGGCAAATCCAGAGGCGACACGTCCTTCATTCTGACAGGATTGAAAGCCGTAAAAATCCTTGTCGGACGAAAGGGTAGCCCGATCTAGGTACGCATGCGTTTGACAGAGTAGATATATTTCGATCATGGATTTTCGATAGGCTGCAAGGATTAGGGGCTACCCTCGGCTACCGCGTTTTGTTCGAAACAATGCTCGACTTAACTGATTGGCCGATAGTCTGGCCTGGTACCGCGTGTTCGATGAATAACAGAGTGACGATGTGGAGTGCGTACCAACGGATTACCATAATAATCTCCGTTAACGAGTATTGTCCTGTTAATTGAAAAGTCATTGCTATCCTGCGCGATCCTTATTACGAAACTATTCCTCCTCTTTCTTCCTACGAAAAATTATTATACTTTCTTCGTATGGTTTCTGCGTGATTAACACTAAAACTACCAAAGAGGTCCAATGACTCTTTCACAAATTTCCTACCTCGAACGAAGAAAATTTGTTAAGACGGTTTTCTTGACATCTGTGCTGATTGGTATCGAGTCAAAGAATCAATAAGTGTATTTACGTTTCATCGTCTGTTCATTTATTTTTCAACTTCATTTTTAACTTCAAAATAATTGTGCGTTATGCGTCGGTAGTTTAGTGTCAAGTATCGTAAATGATCGTAAATAATAGTGAATTTCGAAGAAATTGATTATGGAGACGTTTGCAGGCTATTTTGATTAAAGTTTTGTTAAGTTCGTTAAGATTACACTTTATTTTGTGATCATAGATTTATGTATAATCTCGAACTTACAATGTTCGTAATTCTGTAAATTTTCCAAATTTTTCGAATTTTATAAATTCTCCGAATCCCTTGAATTGTCCAAATTCTTAGAACCACGTAGAACCACGTTTCTGCTAAATTTCATTAAAATCGGAGAGTGACGCTTCGGTATTGTCCATTGTAAGTACATATAATATTGGATTGTTGTAAGTTCGTTCTCCCACGCACTACCGTCATACGACAATGTACGATAAACCACGTTCACCAACGTCTTTTCTCTGTCTATTCCGTCATAATCACTGTATCATCCTACCGGCGCGACCAAAGGTGAAATTAAACGAGCGCGTAATGCGCGGTCATCGACGGCCACCGTAAAACACTCGGATCATCCATTAACAAGCAATTAAATCGCTGGTAACAAGGTTCGATCGAGGCACGGTTATCCCTGGAAGAGATTAAAAGCTGCCACTTGCGAGTCCGAGCGAAAGCACCCTTTCACGTGTCTCCTTCTCCGTCCCGCGGGTTCTCTCCCTATCCCGTCTCTGTTCCCGTTTTCCACCCCTCGGTCGTCCCGTGCCACAATAGAGAGTGGGAAGCCTCTTTCTATGGATCACACAATGGATATAGTATATCAAACAAATTCGACCCCGCGAAATTATTGGCCACGGTAATCCCACGTTGCCGACCCTCGCGGACTATAGTTCTTCCATCGGCGTCGGCACGTGACCCACACCGGGACACCACAGGGGGGTGGGTGGGGTTGTTAACCAACGATGAAAACTCAGCCACGAAACGCGGACATGTTACATCGAACACTCTTGCGATCTCGGTATCGTTTCGACGAGATACATCACGAATATCTTTTATTTCCGTCGTCGTTGGTTCGATTCGAAGTATTTCGACGGAGACGAGCGTGGAGAACTCGCTTCCGGTATACTACAGGGTAGGTACATACGTTCGGGCATCCCGAATATTTTCATAATTTTGGTTCGGTCATTTGGAAAATTAGAGAGCTAGGAACTTCGGGACATAGGTATTTCGAAACATGAAAATATCGGGACCCAGAAATTTGGGAATTTTGGAACTTAGGAGTATCTGAATTTCGGGACATAGGGATTTGGGAATTTAGAAATTTCGGCACATAGCAATTTGGGGTTTAGCTATTTGGGGATAACCGAATTTCGGGACATAGGAAGACCGGGATTTTCTGAATTTCGGAACATAGGAATTTGGGAACCTAGGTATTTTGGGATTTAGGAACTAGGGGATGACAGAATTTCGGAACATAGGAATTCGGGAACCTAGGTATTTTGTGATTTAGGAACTAGGGGATGACCGAATTTCGGGATATAGGAAGCTGGGGATTTCTGAATTTCGGTACATAGGGATTCGGGAATTTAGGAATTTTTGGGTTTAGGAACTTGGGGATTTCCGAATTTCCCTACAAATGAATTTGGGGATTTAGCTACTTGGGGATAACCGAATTGCGGGATATAGGAAGCTGGGGGTTTCTGAATTTCGGAACCTAGGAATTCGGGAATCTAGGAATTTTTGGGTTTAGGAACTTGGGGATTTCCTAATTTCGCGACAAAGGAATTTGGGGATTAAAAAATTTCGAAACATACAGATGTCCGTATATAGTAATTTCAGAACATAGAAATTTGGGGGTGTAGGTACTTGGGAATTACCGAAATACGGCAAATTCCTGGGCCGTCGATTTCCTAACGCGCTCCCCGAACATTTCCAGAGATCCTCAACAATATTATCCCTAGGGAAGGAAAATTTGCTGGGGACTGTACGCGGAGATGGTCCAGGCAGTTACGGCATTATATACCTAACAGGAAGAAAGACAAAGCGAACAAAACACTGTCGGGGCGTCGCTCCGCAAACACAGCGCCTCCACGGTTGAAACGAGAAAGAGAAAGAGAGAAAAACAGAGGCAGAGAGAGGGAGAGAGAAAAGTGAGACGCGAAGGAACTAAAACTTGGAACAAAAGTCCTCACTTTTGTTCGGTGGAAAGTTTTTCGAATTATGGCCGCGGCGTAGAGAAAGACGAGGGCAAAAGGAGGACGATGCCGATTGCCGTGAGAGGACCTTCCGTGATTTATATCTCGCCAAGGTTTCGGAATTATTAAACTTTCCGGGCCACCACCGGAAGGCAGGAAAGCTGCCGGAGGTAAAGATGGCCACGACGGAAGAGGAGTTTCCGCGAGAGAGCTTGTACTGTAATTAAGCCGTTTTCTAATGAAGATTGATCGGTCAATTAGCACCGTACCTCCCACCCCGTGTCCTCACCGTTATTTAGAGCGTTGCGATCTACTTACTTATCCTGCTGTTCGTACCCACCACCCCCCTGTCGCCGTTTTCATCGCCACGACAGAATTCAAGATATCGGGAGACCAAGTTATCAGGTTGACAGTCGACAACGTAAACTATTCTGACACGGGGTGATTTTGTGTTAACAACATTTTCAATATTCCATATCCCTAAGTTTCCAAATTGGCAAATTTTCAAATCGCCAAATTCTCAGATTCCCGAACTTCGAAATTTTCATATCTTCAAGTTCCCAAATTTCAAAACTTTGAAATCTCTATATCCCCAAATTCATACATTCCCAAGTTCCCAAATTGGCAAATTTTCATTATTCCTAAATCCCTAAATTCCTAGATTCTGGAAGTTCTAAATCCCCAAATCCCTAGGTCTCCGAATTCCTATCTTCCGGAAATTCTAAATCCCCAAATTCCTAGGTCCCGGAGGTTCTATGACTTAAACTTCCAATGTTCAAAAATGTCTAAATTCCCAAATCCCTAGGCCTCCCGAGTTCCTACGAATTAAAATTTCTATGTCCCGATATTCCAAAATCCCAAAATTCCTAAATCCCAAAATTTCTAAATCCCCAAATCCCTAAGTCCCCGAGGTTTTATGACTTAAACTTCCAATGTTCAAAAATGTCTAAATTCCCAAATCCCTAGGCCTCCCGAGTTCCTACGAATTAAAATTTCTATATCCCGATATTCCAAAATCCCAAAATTCCTAAATCCCAAAATTTCTAAATCCCCAAATCCCTAAGTCCCCGAGGTTTTATGGCTTAAACTTCCAATGTTCAAAAATGTCTGAATTCCCAAATCCCTAGGCTTCCCGAGTTCCTACGAATTAAAATTCCTACGCCCCGATATTCCAAAATCCCAAAATTTCTAAATCCCCAAATCCCTAAGTCCCCGAGGTTCTACGAATAAAAATTCCTATGTCCCGATATTCCAAAACCCCAAAATTCCTATGACCGGAAATTTCTAAATCCCCAACTCCTTAGGTCTCCGAGATCTTACAAATTGAAATTCCTATGTCCCGATATTCCAAAATCCCAAAATGCGTATGTCCCGAAATTTCTAAATCCCCAAATCCCTAGGCCTCCCGAGTTGCTACGAATTAAAATTCCTATGTCCCGATATTTCAAAATCCCAAAATGCGTATGTCTCGAAATTTCTAAATCCCCAAATCCTTAGGTCCCCGAAATCCTACGTCCCGATATTCCCAAATCCCCAAATCTCTAGCTCCCCGAGATCCTACCAATTCAAATTCCTGCGTCCCGATATTCCAAAATCTCACAATTCCTATGTCCCGGAATTTCTAAATCCCCAAATCCCTAGGCCTCCCGAGTTGCTACGAATTAAAATTCCTATGTCCCGATATTTCAAAATCCCAAAATGCGTATGTCCCGAAATTTCTAAATCCCAGATATTCTCGAGGCCCAAAACCCCTCGAAAATCGTTTCGCGAACGTATGTCAATCGGGCGAAACGTGTAAACAGAGTCTCGAAATCGTCACGTGGCATCGAAACCGCTCTAGCACCGCCATTACGACCTCGACGACGGAGAACATCGAACGGAACCTGACTCGAAACAAGTTTCCCCATTTCCTCGAGGAATTCGCAAGAACCGTCGAATCGCGAGTTCGTTCGCGGCTACTCGGAACGATCGTTCGTCGCATCGTACGACCTAAATTAATTAATTCGCGGCCGACGAACGCACCGTTATTGATTGATGCACCGCGATAATAGCCAGCCAGCCAGCCTAAACGGCTCCGGAATAATTTTCAGCTCCAGGCGGTCGGTACTCAGACACGACATGATCGTTTTTGCCGATCGTCGACACCGTTCCTCGTTTTCCTTTTTGCTAATTTTTTTCCCACCACCCCCCGCCGCCGCCGCCCACGTTCCTTTTTTTTTTTTGTTTGTTTTTTCGGGGCACACCCGACGAAACGGTGCGAAAGGTAGAAGGAAGAAGAAGGGGAGAGACGGCGGTTATAGCAGGATGACAGCGGAAAGACACGACCACCATAGAGAGAATGTCGATTTCGTGTTTAAACGAACGCGAGGAAGACACGCGGAATGGACGTTGTCGATATCGTTTTCACGAACGACACGTACGTATAAGTTACGATGATGTGAGGGGCAGATCCATTAGACTATGCAATTGTCCACGTATTGCATTGTCAGCCACCATGGAGATTTCTATTCAGAAATCGCGGAAGTCCCCGGATGCATTGACGAGAGGTAGAGGATGATCGAGGACCGCTCTTGTTGCGAGAAGGAAAGAGAGAACGGCAGAGAGAACGGCGGACGCGATCGACAAGGATACTGGTTACTCGTGCTTCTCATTTTTTCTCCCTAATTGTCGTGCGTGATATCCCTGTCCACGGAAATCGATCTCGTACCCGTAGACACGCGTGCCACTCTGTCACTTTCGGCTGGCTCGTCTTAATTCTTTTGTTGTCGATCATACGTCCGCGTTTTTACCCTACAACTTTTTGCAACCCTTAACCCCTTGCGCTATAATAACGAGTTATGCTCGTGACACGATCCGTGTACGAATACGGTTTTCGTTTATATTTTTAACACGGCTGAATGTTCGATTTCGGTCTAATTTTCATTTGCACGGTCGAGGATCGCTGAATACTAGATAGTCTTCCTATTCGAACTTTCTTCGGTCGTCTTATAGTTGTAGCACCGTTATGTCTGACGCATGTGTCGAATGAAACATAGTGCAAGGGGTTATACAAATCGCGAAACCATTATGCGATGTATCGAACATCGCGAATTTGCGGAATCAGAGAATTTCGGATAATTTACGGAATTCAAACAATTTTTAGAATTTACGGAGATTCAAGATTTTTTAGAACTTATCTGAATAGAAGCACTTTGAGAATTTACAGAATTCTAAGAATTTGGATAATTTAAGGAATTCAACAAATTTGGAAAATTTACAGAATTCGAACAAGTTGGAGACTTTCCCAAGTGGCTGCGTTCAAAAATTCCTATGTCCTGAAATTTCTACGTACCGAAATTTCCAAATCCTAAAATCCCAAGGGCCCCCGAGTTCCTATCACTTAAAATTTCTATATCCCGAAATTCCTAAATTGCAAAATATCTATGTCCCGAAATTCCTTAATCCCTAAATTCCTAGGTCCCGAAATTTCTAAATCCCCAAATCCCTAGGGCCCCCGAGTTCCTATCACTTAAAATTTCTATATCCCGAAATTCCTAAATTGCAAAATATCTATGTCCCGAAATTCCTAAATCCCTAAATTTCTAGGTCCCGAAATTTCTAAATCCCCAAATCCCTAGGGCCCCCGAGTTCCTATCACTTAAAATTCCTATCTTCCGGAATTTCTAAATCCCGAATTCCCTAGGTCCTCGACTTTCTGTGATTTAAAATTCCTATATCCCGAAATTCCTAAATCCTAAAATACCTATATCCCGAAATTCCTAAACCCCAAAATTCCTATGTCCCGAAATTTCTAAATCTCCAAATTTCGACGTCCTGAAATTCCTACGTCCCGAAATTCCTAAATCCCAAAATTCCTACGTCTCGAAATTCCTAAATCCCAAAATACCTATATCCCGAAATTCCTAAACCCCAAAATTCCTATGTCCCGAAATTTCTAAATCTCCAAATTTCTACGTCCTGAAATTCCTACGCCCCACATTCCTAAATTCCAAAATACCTATATCCCGAAATTCCTAAATCCCAAAATTCCTATGTCCCGAAATTTCTAAATCTCCAAATTTCTACGTCCTGAAATTCCTACGCCCCACATTCCTAAATCCCAAAATACCTATATCCCGAAATTCCTGAACCCCAAAATTCCTATGTCCCGAAATTCCTAAATCCTGAACTTCCTAACACTCGAAATACGGAAATCTTCGAGTTCCTAGATTCCCGACTTTCTGCATAACAAAATCCCTATCTCCCGAAATTCTCGCGTCCCAAAATCCCTTGCAAAACCTTTCGCGACCGAATGTCTATCAGCGAAACGCGGAAACAGAGTCTCGAAATGGTCAAGAGGCCACGAAACCTCTTTAGCACCGCCATTACGACCCCGACGACCAAGAACATCGAACGGAAACGCGACTCGAAACAAGTTTCCCGTTTTCTTCGGAAACAAAAAAAAAAAAAGAAGAAAAATGTCTCGGGAGGGGGTGATCGTGTTTGTCCCGCGGCATTGTGTCGCTGATCGATCCTCCGTATCCTTTCTCTATCAATCAGCCGTTCGCACAATGGCGACACATTGTGTAATTCGAAATGAATGCAGGGCCCACGGTCTCGGGGTATAATTGTTTCACGGCAGGTTCGAACCAGGGAAAAGAAACGCGTCTCGTTGTCTCGACAATGGCGGCTGCGCGTGTGTGGACGCGGATATCTCGTTACACCGTAATCGACGAATAATCGATCAGCAAAGTTGTAGCACAAGGCAAATTGCTGGGCGTGGTGAGAACGATCCAGGAAACTCGAGAGGGCAAAAGACAAGGGCTGCGTGGCAGAACGTGGAAATACGAGATTTTTCTTCCTTTCCTCTTCGCCCGTGGATCCCATCGTCGTTTTCAACGACGTTGAAACGAGGAGGGCCGAGGAGGTCAGTCCTTTATTTTTCGCGGTCATGCAAAGAACCTTTTTATTCGCCCTCGATCCCGCTACGCTGATTTCCGTTCGTGGATCCTTCCGCCGGATTAATTAGGGGACTAGTTGGCCCACGGTGTACTTGGCTACTGTCACGGGGACCGGGACACAAAACTTGAGATATCAAAAATTCCTCCACTTACGATGTCCATAATTCCGTAGAAAGAGGAATATCGGGCAGAGGTTCGATACAGTAGCAACTTTCGATACACAATGATCTTTATTTTGCTCTACACAGGGTCTTATATACGTCTAGTTTTTAGGTGGAGGGGCCTAATCAGGCCCCAGGGTTTGTAATGAGTCAACGGAAGGAGCCAACTCCGGGATTTCTTAGGAGTCAACGGTGACTAAAAGTAAAGAGGGCTGGCGGTGACGAATCTGTTATCAGGGCATGACACTACCTTCGATGCAACTCTAATTTCTTTACTCGGGTAGTTGCATATTTGTGTTGTGATTCGATATACAGGCTCGACTTTCGTACAATTCGCTATTTCGCACATTTTAAAAAATTCAACTTTGCATTTAACGTTCAACGTCAAGGCTCCGACAATTAAAAATGTGAATGAATCTTAATTTCGATGCTGTTTATGTGAATTAATTATTAGTTGTCTGTCGGATAAAAGCGTAACTTTTCATCATTTTTTTTTCACTCTATTTCATATAATTTATAATAGCAGCATTATCGTATATTTTATAATAGAAATCATTTGTTGATTTAAAAAAAAAACTCATTTCGATGATGTTAACGTTGATGAATTACTAGTTGTTTGTCGAATAAAAGTGTAACTTTTCCTCAATTTTCTTTTTTCTTCTTTTTTTGTATAATTTATAATAGAAGCATTTGTCCTTTGGTCGCTCATTATACTTGTCATTTGTTGATTTTAAAAAAACCTCATTTCGATACTGTTAACGTTAATGAATTATTAGTTGTTTACCGAATAAAAGTATAACTTTTTCTCATTTTCTTTTTACATTTTTTTCTATGATTAATAATAGAAGAGTTTGTCCTTTGGTCGTTGCATATACTTGTCATTTATTGATTTTACAAAAACCTCATTTCAATGATGTTAACGTGAATGAAATATTACTTGTTGACTGAATAAAAGTGTAATTTTTTCTCACTTCCTTTTTACTTTTTTTTCTTTGATTTATAATAAAAGCGTTTGTCCTGTGGTCGTTGCATATACTTGTCATTTATTGATTTTACAAAAACCTCATTTCGATACCGCTAACGTTAATGAATTATTAGTTGTTTACCGAATAAAAGCATAACTTTTTCTCATTTTCTTTTTACATTTTTTTCTATGATTAATAATAGAAGAGTTTGTCCTTTGGTCGTTGCATATACTTGTCATTTATTGATTTTACAAAAACCTCATTTCAATGATGTTAACGTGAATGAAATATTACTTGTTGACCGAATAAAAGTGTAATTATTTCTCATTTTATTCTTACTTCTTTTCGTATCATTTCTAATAGAATCATTTGTATTTTGGTCATCGCATATACTTGTCATTTGTTGATTTTAAAATTCCATTTTACTATTACTTCTTTTCGTATCATTTATAATAGAAGCATTTGTCCTTTGGACATCGCGAACGAATCAAAACTAAACCACAATAAAACACGGCATATATCTCTTTCGCAATTTAATTTAGAAAAGTCAGTGTAACAACGTCGGAACAAGATCGTCGTTGTCCACGTCGCAAATTTGCTGTTTCGAAGCTGGTTCATTGTCGAACATAACCGGTAACGGTTCGCTGGAATAGTTCTTCAAAACGTACAGCATGGTCTCGACAAGTTGCGAGGGATTCGAGTAAAAGTATTTGTGTTCCATGTCGGCGTTCTTGTGCTTGTTGTAGGCTTCCTCGATGAAATCGCCGTCAGACGTGTAGAACAATATCCTAGGCACGTATTTTCCATCGGGTTGGAATTTTTTCTCCGACAGAATCTGCCGGCCGTTCAGACCCACTTTTATCATCACGAACCTAACGTTCGATGCTTTCGTCAATTATTCGTCTTCGTCGACATTGTCGAATTACATTGTATTACATCGCTGCATATGAAATGTCGGATTCTTAACTGAATATATAAAACTGCATATGTTTTTTCGAAAGCCGTTTATTTAATCAAAATGTGATCCATTCGCTTAAGCACACTTTTCCCAACGAGATTGTAATGTACAAATTATTGTATTATGGAAACTCTGATCTTTGGAATCAATAAACTCTGATATGGAATTTTTCAGACTCTCTTCGTTTTAAACTTCCGATGTCCCAAAGTTTCCAAAACCCCTTTCTAAATTTCCAAATCCCTAGGTCTCCCGAGTTACCATGACTTAAAATTCCTATTTTCCGGAATTTCTAAAACACCAAATCCCTGGGTCCCCGAGTTCTTACGACTTAAATCCAATGTCCCAAAATATCTAAATCTCCAAATCCCTAGGTCCCCGAATTCCTATCTTCCGGAATTTCTAAATCCCCAAATCCCTAGATCCCCGAATTCTTACGACTTGAACTTCCAATGTCCCAAAATTTCTAAATCCCCAAATCCCTAGGTCCCCGAATTCCTATCTTCCGGAATTTCTAAATCCCCAAATCCCTAGGTCCCCGAATTCCTATCTTCCGAAATTTCTAAATCCCCAAATCCCTAGGTCCCCGAATTCCTATCTTCCGAAATTTCTAAATCCCTAAATCCCTAGGTCCCCGAATTCCTATCTTCCGAAATTTCTAAATCCCCAAATCCCTAGGTCCCCGAATTCCTATCTTCCGGAATTTCTAAATCCCCAAATCCCTAGGTCCCCGAGTTCTTACGACTTGAACTTCCAATATCCCAAAATTTCTAAATCCCCAAATCCCTAGGTCCCCGAATTCCTATCTTCCGGAATTTCTAAATCCCCAAATCCCTAGGTCCCCGAATTCCTATCTTCCGAAATTTCTAAATCCCCAAATCCCTAGATCCCCGAATTCCTATCTTTCGGAATTTCTAAATCCCCAAATCCCTAGGTCCCCGAATTCCTATCTTCCGAAATTTCTAAATCCCCAAATCCCTATGTCCCCGAGTTATTGCGACTTGAACTTTCAATGTCCCAAAATTTCTAAATTCCCAAATCCCTAGGTTTCCCAAGATACCATCACTTCAAATTCCTATGTTCCGGAATTTCCAAATACCGACATTCCAAGGTTCCGGAATATCCCAAAAAAACGAAAGCATAAGTAAAACATGGTGACAAAAATTCACATGTACAGAAAATCCGACATTTCATATGCACCTACTTACCTAATAGTAATCGTACAAAGTATTCATTCAGAAAATACCCGTTAAAACATTTGGGTAATTGATTGCACGAACACTTTTGTACCATCGTTTATGACTCGTTTGTCGTTGAAAGTATTATGTATAATATACAAACATACATATTCGAATATAATTAATAATATAGAAAATGTATTGTTATTATTTCTACATTCCAAATGTCCCTCACTGTATATAAGTACATATTTCGAAATTTGTATGTCTCCGAAATTATATCTTTAAATTCAAATATCTCTAAATTCCTACATCTTCAAATCCAAGTATTCTCAAACTTCTATATCTCCTCGTGTCTGTCTCCCCCAATTTCTAATTATACTTAAGTACTTAAGAATACATTTGTCCCTCGCTATACACACGTGTGCACATGCAGGTGTTATGCACGTTAATTCACGTTGAATTAAATTAGATACGTTGTACGTCGAACAAAGCATTTACCGATCACTGAGATCCATCAATCGCATACTGTTCGGAAACCTTTCCTTCAGTTTGACACAAGCGGGACACAGGTCTTTATAGAGGAATAAAAGTACCGGTTTCTTGGTAACCTTTGCCTCCTTGAAGCCATCGTCGAAGGATCTCCATCTGTACAATCGTTCGAAGCCGCAATTCGAGTGATTCAGGGTAAGCAAATTGTTCGCGACTATGTCGTTCGCCAATGTAATGAGATTCAAGGATAGAAGATGCCTGATGTATTTGATCATAACTTCGACAGAGAATTTTCACGTCGTTCTGTCAAAACGGGCGAAACAAAAGAATCGTTCGCGATTCTTCGATCTTTGGAATTCTCGATTGTCGTTATCAACGCGAAAAATAACGTCCTGTAAATTTTTTATAGATCGTAAAAGGTAAACCGTGTGTTACGTTTTGATATAATTGAACTTCGCGTTCGTGTTTTTAATTCGAACGAGTTACTGCCACTTGTTTCGTAAAAAACGAGCACAAGGAACGATGATATATCGTGATTTCGTTAATTAAAAAACGTGGAAGTATTTTGAAAGAATCTCGAGTTTTTCGAATTTTGATTTATGCGCGCGTTTTCCGAAAACGCTACTATCAGCGCCGCCTAGCGAATAGATCAATAACTATCGGTAATAGTCGAACTAAAAATTGGGTTTTTCTCGAAAATCAATGACTATCACGCATTTCTGATACTTGCATAATGTTTTCTGACCACAATTTCACCGAAATAATATCATTATAGTTCCCTAAAATCATTACAAACGCAAATGAAAAAAATTGCATTCCATGGACACTAAAATGACCGTCCATCTAGCGGTGAATGTTGGTACTAATAAAAAAAAGAATTAGGTTTTCCTCGAAAATCAATGACTTTTACGCATTTCTGAGACGTGCATAATGTTTTCTGACCACGAGTGCATCGAAATAATATCATTATAGTTCCCTAAAATCATTACAAACGAAAATGAAAAAAATTGCATTTCATGGACACTAAAATGACCGTCCATCTAGCGGTGGAAGGTGGGAACTATTGGAACTAAATTTGAAATAATTTATCTTAAGAAATATTAATTTTTGTGACTTTTAGGCAATAATATGCTGCAAATAGCAGGGCTAAAGCGTTTTATGACGCTTTATATGTCCTTTCCTGTCGTAATTATCAATAAATTCCAAAGTTCTTTTCAAAATTTTATTTCGTTAGTTCTTACTTTTCACCGCTAGATGGCTAAGCATTTTACGGTCCATAAAACGTACTTTTTTTTATTTTGAAATGTGAAGCTCCGAGCTTCCTGTAAAGCCATTTTTCTGTTATTATCGATACCGCAGAACAATTTGCGATCATCGACAAAACCCGAACTTTCCTTATTTCACGGAAAATCGCAATTTGTTGTTTCGATTGTACCATAGTTGACCGCTAGATGGCGCTGGTATTGCTTTTTCAGGAAGCGCGGGATAATGTACCTTTTTCAAAAATATGCAAGACCGAAGATTTCAAAACACTTTCGACTTTTTATTAAATTATGTACTTTACAATGCACTACTGCTTTTTATGTTTTATTTACAAATGAAGTCGTTACTATTCTTTAATTATGTACATAAAATTTAGTAATAAAAGAACGTTACTTTACGTAAAACAAAAAAAGGAAAATGCCACTGAAAATAAAACTTATTTTAAAACATTTTAATAGTTGTTCAAACTGAATGTTAAAGATACAGTAGTCATTTTAGTCAAATCTGATGTAATGTACTTTGTTTCGTATTATTTATTACATTTTGGTTAAAATAAATCAACATTCTTAAATATAATACATTAACTTACATCGACTCCCTAATCATATTCTCTGTTGTTCCATGTATCCTTATTAATTAGCATTCATCTCGAATTTATAGAACAGAGTCGTTTCTCTAGGACGTTCGAAACATGCTTACACACTTTTACAATGATTATACGGACACATCCATTCCACGTTGATTCATGCGATTTAAAGAAGATTCAAATTTCAAAGTGCACACTGGCATCGTTTAAAAAACTGAATCGCCATACTCTCTGAGTATACTTGATTAAATTATATGGAATATTAATCACGACTATACCATTGATAGACCTATGTTGCCATATTCATATACTGTATATTTATATACTTTTTTTTATGTGAATATTTAATGCATTAGTATTATTCAATGAGTAATGAAACGTACAAATGGACTGGGCAATCTTGAACTTGCCATTGCACATTTTATTCGTAAAATAGATCTTGCACCATTTATTATCACAATAACGACAGCGTTGTTAATAACGATCAAGGATGCAAGTTTTCTCTTTTTGTTCATTTCCCTTGATAGTACTATGCCTTCCACGTACTCGTAAAGCGATCGTAATTGTATGAGGAGCTTCTTCAAAATAATTCCAACCAAGTATTATACATTGCAATTAGAATGTAGCTACTTCTTGTTACTCATACGAGAGTATCGTTTGTAATTAATGTTTTATGAACTTTGCCAAGTTATGATCCCAATCAGTATGGACAACACAACCACTCCAATAACTACGAGTACGCATTTTTTCTTGCGCAGTTTGTTCTGATAGATACTTGCTTGCCTTACATGGGAAGTAGCCTCATTGACTGATACTTCCGTTCTTTCTACAGAAGCTTCTATAGAGTCAATCACTTCACCCTGATCGTATACTAAAGCACCAAGATCTTTGAAAATCTGATTAATATCGCTAATATTGCTCTGCAAAAATAATAATTACGCTGTGTTTTATGTATCTAACAACCGATAACGCGTTTCTAGAGTCGAAATATTTACCTCCAGCTGTCTTATGCTTGCCTCCTGCTCTTCCAACATTCGTAAATTTTGTTCATCTTTTAACTGTTGTTGCTGTGTCTGTTTTTGAGTTCTGCTGTCTTGTAATTCTATCAGAGTTTCTTGCTTCTTTTCACAGAATGGAGCAAGACCTGCACTCGCTTTAGCTTTTCTAACCATTTCTTTTTCTTTCGAAGCAGCGAGTTTTTGTACTGCCTGCAATGTGATACGCGTTAAGTTACATATGCTATTATTATATTATAAATTAAAACGAATTATGAGTTTACTTGAAAAGAATTTAATGCGCTGGTAAATTCATCTTGAAGACGTTCTCTTTGCATTTTACGCTGTCTTTGTTCCCCAGGACTAGTTGAACCCGAATTATTAGCTAACATAGCTAAGTCTCTAAGGTGTACACTGGTATCTTTTGCCAATTGCTGTGTATAATGTTGTATTTGATGTCTGGAAAGAGTTACCATGCTTAGATTTGATATAAAATATTTATAAATAAAAACTTACAATTGATTACGTAGTTCTTGGGAGTCCGTAGAGCTGCCCAATTGGTTAACCATCTTTTGCATAGAAGACACTGTCCGATACAAGACAAATTGAGTATCAAGTTCATATGAATCAATTTAAGCTAACAAAATTTATGTACGTACCATTCTGAGATATCTTCAAAATCGATGTACCAATTGTTTGTGACAGCCTACCAAAATCTTGCTCCCTCGTAGGACCACCATTGTGATACGATGAGAATCCAATATCCATATTGCTTTATGTTTTAATTCAGAAAGATGAAAAATACAGATATACTGTTCACTGTGTCAAATAATAACCTCGTTGTTGGAGGTTATTCGTTCACTGGTTAACACATTAAGATAACCATTCGTAATATATCAGCGCAGTAATTATTTTTTAAATATTCGATTTAATAATATTGGAAATTAATTTGTTAAAGTACTGACTTTGGATATGGTGAACGATCGGCAGAACGAGAAATACGATGACAGATTAAACGTCAAAGATGGCAAAGAATGATTATCTGCCACAATTACACTGCTGTCAACAAAATGAGAAAAAAGATGATTAGTTCGCAAGATGACTCATACAATTACTATCGAAAAAATAATGATTTCTCTGGTACAAACTATACATATCCACCTTTATGTTATTCCTCGAAATGAATCAAGTTCACTGTGAGAAGCTCCAAAAGTTCGCGCGAATCGATAAATGAATATAGTTGTTGCCACAGCGTACACGTAGCTCTACACCACCATATCAAGAATAAATAAATGTCGCTTCTAAAAAATAAACGAGGCCATTACGCATGTGAAATCGTCTTTACTAATATTCGTGAGAAAATTCGAGAATAGACAGTACAATATGAAGCATAAAATTCTTCTCATAGTGTTTAAAAATGTCAAACAGCGGATAAATAAAGGGAAAGGCCTGTGTATAATAAGGTCTTTTATTAGAAACATTTATTACATTTCCCGTGTTTAATTGTTTACAAATTATAATTGTGTCTTACATGTAGTAATAAATACTTTATTCAAGTCGTCGGATAATCACATTGGTCGTTATTTCTAATTAAAAAATATGTACAAAAGTATTTACAAAGAAACAAACGAGTGTTCATCGCGCTAATGATGCAACTTACGAGAAAAAAAAACTCGTACTTTTAGAATCAGGGCGGGAAGCTCAATTCATAACATATGTTAATTATAAATTACAGAAATCATAATCAGTAAAACCGTCGTATTCACTTTGTACATAGAACGATTCTTAAAATGTAAGTATAACATTTTGTGCTTCGATTACGAACATTAAAAGCGCCGATATAATGCGATAGTTAATAAACAGGGATGTGCGAGTAGCTCGATATGTCGGATAACCGAGCATTCATCTTTTCTTTTAATAAAATAAAATATGCAGCTACGATTTCAACAAACACATTACAGTTTGGAGAGCACCAATCGTTATACAATTAAAGTATGAATCAAATCAAACACATTTTATCCTATTTCATTTAATAAAAATAGAAACATTCGCGAAAAAAGAAATCTACGTTATATAAAAAAAAATAATTATTCATATTTCACGAAATTATGATAACATAGATGAGTACGTATGAACGAAATAAAACAGCAGATGGTCCAGATATTTCTAGACTGAGTTCTGAAATTTACGGGCGTCGCTTTTAAATGGACACAAAAGCCATTCACATTAATGTCATGAACCTACGTTAATAAATACTTTGAACTAACTACGTTTTTGTTAATCGGACACGGTACATTGTACATTTAATATACAGATGAAACACGTCGTTATCATACACATGCATCGATATAAATAAAGCATTATATCAGTTTTGATTATCTCTCAAATCACTAAGCGTCGACTCATCGACAGCAAACAATTATCATCAGAAATATCTTTTGTCGTCGATTATTATTATATCGTACTTTCAGTGGATTGTTCTCTGTTTGCATTCTCCGAATATCTCCGTTTAAAAACTTTCTCACGTTATTTACAATATAAACATTTCAAATAGTCGAACAAAATAATATGTAGTAATCGTGATTAGCGAGGTTTTTACGTGAAACCACATTTTCTCTGTAAATTGATAGCTTTACATATTGGCAAACACTGGTATAGGATACATTAACACGTTGACTGTCGTAAATGGGCGACGATCGGACCTTCATAGGAATTCATTAAAAGTTCTTTCATTTACCTTATCAGAACTATTCGTATTAGGTACTTGAAGTTACGGATAATAAACGTAACGAAATATTGAGAAAATGATAGCTTCATAGTAGCAGTCAATGCGTTAACTGTACAGCATTATCAATAAAGCTGTCCTTACCACGCATATTTGTCATAAAATCATTGATCATTTCCTCTTATAAAAGAACGCTATCAAATTTCGTTTCACTCAATCCATAACAACGCTGCATATCATGCTATCCATAATTCACTGTAAACTCGATTACGTTTTCAATAAGTTGAGGTATTCCACATAGTACCGTAGCTGTTATCTACGTATCTGTGGATCAGTTCTTTGGTCTTTCAATGTTTCTTTGGTTTCTCTTCTGTCCATTTTGTGTACTAGTTTACATACCTAATATTTCACTTTGCACATAATCCCTTGGTCAACAAATGTACGTACATAATAACCAAGGTTATTATGATTATATCATATAATTGATTCGTGAAGAATTGATTTTGTCCTCTGATCACAAACTAGTCTCTTCGATGGAAGTCGTTCTCTCCAGTTGCCGTTCTTCATCGATGCCCACGAAATACGTCGTGACATATCCTTTTGGTTTAACGTACGTGTTTCCTCGAAGATGGCATTTAACTCCTTGCTCTTCGAGAACAGCAGCAGTTTCCGCCGTAACCTGCACAAATAAGGAATGAGAATGATTTTGTCCGGTATTATATTCATTGTAATGTAATGATAATGTGGCATATTCATCGAACCTGTATTTTTCCTGGAACCCCCGTTGTGTCCATTCTTGACGCCATATTAACAGCATCTCCCCAAATATCGTACAATGGTTTCTGAGCACCTACCACACCGGCCGTCACCTCGCCATGTGATATACCAATTCTTAATCTAAAAAATTCGTTTTTTCGTAAGCGATTAAAGTTTGATGAATAAACGTGTTACCTGGAAAAGTAGTACACACTTATACGGTTTGCATCTATAAAAAGATCTGCCATTTAATTTACTGAGGACTCCCATCATTTCCACTGCGAACTGGGCCATTACTTTTACCACATTTTCGCTGCAACTTTCTTCACTTTCTGTGCTGCGCATTGAATCACGTCGACTCGCTTCCAATCCACACGCTGCCATATACGTTGTACCTAAACAAAGTATAAAATAACTCATAATTTTAACTAAGAATTGATAGTGCTTATATCTAAGTAATTATTTACCGGCAATTTTAATCTTTTCAATCCGACCAACAAAGTACGGTTCGAATAATAATCTGTCGAATTCACATATGATCTCATTTAAATCCATTAACACGTTCCTTCCATCGATGGATACATCTGTCAATGATGCGAACATGACAGCAACGTTGTTGTGAGCTTCATGATACGGCTCGTTCTCCTCGCTTCTATTCATGTTTAAGTAGAATTCCGCTGTATCAAAGTGATGTAAGATATAATTACATCGATCGTTTTCAATATTTATACATTACTTAAGCATGGACGTACCAACATGTTCTGGCAAAATATTGCGAAGTAGCAGTTTATTGGCGTTCCTTGTATGAAACGCTTCATCCTGCTCTTCGGTTAATTGACGCTTCCATAAGTAATCTAATCTGCTCAAGTATTCTGCCTGAGTAAATTATAAAGAGAGTTTAGATACATTCACAGAGCGTTATTGAATACATCTGGAATGGGACGCGTGAAAACTCACCTGCCGATCAATAAGGTGCAAAGCAAAGGTGAGAAAAATAACACTTAAAATGTGAGCCACTCTTGGTTCTAGATGTGGATTCCATCTTTCACCTGACTATGAAACAACGAATTGCGTTAATTAATTTGTACTCGATAATTAACGTTCCAATGTCGGAAGTTGCACAACAATTACCTTAAACAAATTTGAACGATGTACCCATACATTCCACGAATAAAATACCACAACTGCGATACCTATCACTAGTTTTAAGAGATAATGGAGTCTCAGAAACAGGAAACTAGTCAGAATTGCTAGGGAACAAGTCTGCGTCATTTGCTAGAAACAATGATTGTACATTAAAAGTATTATCTCGATCGCTTATAAAATTAAGCTAAACAAAAATCTACAGTAACACAAGTACCTACTAAATAATCTTACCCAGGGTGTAGCTACACATTCGAGCTTAGATGCACCAGGATCTGCAATGCTAGCAGTTATGTTGTTGCTTGTCAGTTCGTCCACGTTCTTACATTCAAACTGAAATTATACAATTATTAAATAACAAGTTCTTTTTAGTAGAATGTTATGTCTTATAACGCAATCAACTTACAATCATATCGAACATGGCACAAGCAGCTAACATTATCGTCATTACCAAATACAGTATTGTTCTGAGAAAGGTACTCCATACGACCTAAAATTCGATATAAAACATACATTAAATAACATGAAAATCATGTGAAAAATGAGAAAGACGAAAATAATATAAAATACCTTTATACTAGTTTGATACAGGAAACATAATAATTTGTTACGAGGATGCGGAACATGTCCTTCGTGTTCATCGTGCGGATCTTTATATCGGTTCCACGCGAAATGCATCCAAACGATTGGTATTAACGCAATGAAGAATAATATTGCGACCGAGTAACTGATGGTTGTACTTAAATGCCATCTGAAAGATGATTACACGTCTCCATGATGTAATAACCCTAATCGCGTTTATTAATAAATTGTCTTATAAATAGAACATACTCAGAGACGGAAACTGCCGGTACCAAGTAAATGAGTCCCATGAAGATCAGAACGAAAACAGCGGAGCTGAGATAAAATTTGAAGAGAGGATCAGGTTCCTTTAGAAACGGTATCTCCCAATTCCACTGTTTAAACGTCAAGAATAATGGATTTATGTCTTTCCATCTGCACCATTGTCTGAAAAATTATTTTAAAAATCATTTTAAGTACGATGAAGATTGTATTTATTAGGTTCACCCCAGGTTCTTTCTCTATGTATTCCTTAGGCTATCGCTAGGTTTTTTTAAAGCTAAAGCTCCAGGAGCTGTTTTCCTTACATTTATAAATTACTAGATAGAGCAAGTTTAAGTTGTATGCGCGCACAAGCGATTTACCCAGGTCATTAACACAAGAGCGAAATCATCCGGTGATAGTACTTACTCCCACTTAGTGAGAGGCATTTGCTTAATAGCATTCTCCATCTCCGCATCTGCGGCTCTTAGCATCAGATGATAATCTCGCAAACAGGAGTCCATAAAGTGTGTACGCCGTCTATAAGTACCGGCGAACACGTCAACATGGTTATTTATAGTGGGGGTGAGCCGTCTGCTGTTTCTTGGGCCTAAGCTGTTACTAGTACGTACAGTACTGAATCTCACGTAATGCTTGTTAGCCACCGGAGGGGTATCCGGGCTTATGACTGTCAAGGTGTTCTCGCTGTTCTGCAACAAGGTTCGCCTGTCAACGACGCGAAATACTTGACGAAAGTTCGTTCAACAATTAATGATAATAACAGTGGCGTAGGAACAGCTCGAACGTGAATGTTAAATAGGTAAATATCCGTGGGCTTCCTACGCCACTGGGAAATACGCACCTGCGAAGTGGGTGCGTCAGGAGGAATCGAAGGTGTGATGAGATAGCTACGTATTCCGTATTTCTTCAGGATGTCGTCGTTTATTACGTCAACAGGTACGCAATCGTACTCACTGGCGTCCACCAGGTCCAACGTTTGCTGCGTAACGTGCACCTTGCCCGGTTTTCCTGTTTGCTCCATTTTATTAGCTATAACGACATCGCGTGACCATACGTCGTACTGCCATTTGTTTGCACCCAGAATTCCTGATATTATGTTGCCCGAATGGACTCCTATTCTCATATTTACGTCCACACCGCATTCACGGCGTACCCGCGCTCTCACCTCCTTGATGATCTTGATCATGTCAAGCCCTGCAATTTGTTCGAATTAAATTGTAATCATCGATGGTTGATAATAGCAGACTTTGAAGTATTCTCGATTTTATTTGCAGTTTAAAAGTTGTAAAAGTCTGAAATTGCTGTAAGAACTTGCTAGAGGGGAAGTCAGCAAACCGAAGCTTTGGATTAAAATATAAATTCTTAATGTTCTTGATGGACCATAATACCACGTGCGGTGTTAGGCATGGTTATTTTAGCTGTAGCAGTTAACGAATCGAACTGTACCCGCGTACGTCAAAGTATATTTACCTAAATCCACACAGTTTTTTGCATGCTGTGAATTCGGCGTTGGTACACCGCTGACGCAATAGTAACAGTCACCCAGGAACTTGATCCGTAAAACGTTGTGCCTTTCAGAAGCTTCATCGAAACTACCGAATAAGTCGTTTAACGTCTCTACTAATTTTCGTACAGGTAACGTCACGGTCAATCCGGAGAAATTCACGACGTCAGCGTACAATATGCTCACGTTATCGTGCTTCTCGACGCATAACTCACTGCAGAACAAACGATAACACGCATGAATTTATTTATGATTCTACGTTTTTATAACTAACAAAAATAAACGTACTTTTGCGGTCGCCCTTTCGGTGGAGGCTTCTTGTGCTCCTCCATAAATTTAATAATATCTCGAAAATCTTTCTTGATCTTCGCGGCTATATGTTGCGGTAATATACTGCGCGTAAGTTGCTCCTGCAAATATTTGCACCAGATGGTAAGTATAGTTTCGTTACACGCGCAGAATAAAATGTATTAATAAAAATAAACATACTTCTTGATCTTTCTCGTAGTTCAATTGTAATGTTGACTCGACGCATTTCCGACGATCGAGGAATGATCGTCTGATGACCACTTCGTTCATGAA
This sequence comes from Coelioxys conoideus, assembly GCA_947623535.1. NCBI lineage: Eukaryota > Metazoa > Arthropoda > Insecta > Hymenoptera > Megachilidae > Coelioxys > Coelioxys conoideus. Next base: position 7,549,821 of record OX392456.1, read on the forward strand.
TCTGAAGTATAATCCTAGCCCGTTCACGCAAATGAAATATATCGTGTCGGTGATAATCTGTACAAAGACATGAAAATAAAAACACTGCGATGTATCGATTAACTACATCGTACAGCTCGAAATAATCAGAGAATCATATTTCTGGCTGTAAGGCTCTTTGAACGCATAAAGGTATTAACTCTCTTCAAGGACATTAAAAGTGGAACATGTGTGCATGTATAGTGAAATAAGTATTTGTGTTCTTAGACATCTATGTATATTCGTAGATTCTTATATCCCAAGATACCTATATTTGTATATCCTCATATTTCTAATTTATCTTACAAACATGACCTTGATAAGCTCATTTGTATCAAGTGATAGACTAATTATTTCAAGCAATACGCCATCGTCTCATTTGCACAGTTGTTTTTGAACGGGCACTGCGTGAACGAACCGCAGGTGAATTTACCTTCGTCGAAAAATCGAACGTGTTTCTGTATGTGATTAACGATAGAGTGGCCAGGTAACATATGGTGGCTGTAACACCTAGTATGAAAGCGTGCAGATTTTCCGTGAGAGGTAGGAAGACGTAACAGGCGAGAAGCGCGTGTGTCGCGTACGCTGGCCTGTAAAAAGAAACGCAGTTAAACAGACATGCACGTGTAGAATGTATATATGTATTTTCGCGTGGTATAAGTACGTGTACACGCAATAAATTCACGGCTACAGGCTCGTTAACGGAAAAGGTAAAAACGACTAGCAATTAGCCGATTACTAGGCTCGATTTAATCATCAAAATTACACGTTTCTAATCCATATCGATCTATAATTACCACTTGCGTGTAAGGGTCATGACAAATAAAAGTAACGCGCAATAATATCAAGATTCAACATAGGCTCAATTCATTATCTCGCCTCGCTGGAATAACGAGGGATCTTATTTTAACTAGTGTATCAGCTTATCCACTTTTCAACCGAACGTGATTCACCGAAAGTGCAATTTCTAATTCGCGCGAACGTAAACGAATAAACTCGTCGTGCAATACCGTCAAGATCGAACGCAAAACAGATACGTTAATTTGTCCCGTTGGAACGACCAGAGACAACAATTCTATTACACACAGAAATTCTACGTAATTGCTAAATGCAATTACCCGAAATTAGAATTTGCGATCCGTATAAAGCAGAAAATCCAACCGATAATAATATCTCGCGAGACTGCTTGGAGCATAATATCGGTAAGTGGTTCGCCAGTATTTCGTAATTGCGGTTTTAGAGGAAGTAAATCGAAGCGATCGGTCCGAAACGACGAGAAAACGAACAAGGACAATGATAATTGAACGACGTCCTTCTACGATTAACCCCACGTTTACGAATACCGGGTCATTTTTGACACAAGGTTACAACGGAAAGTCTGTTCGTTAATAATATACTCTGATACGGTGCACTTCATGGACAATATTCCGGATTATAAGATTTAATTATCCGGATTGTAAATATAAGAATATCGAACACTGGAGGGAAAATGGCGATATAGAAAGTTTAATCGTTGGTTACGATAGTTGAAAGATACCTTTGTGCGTCTCTGCGCGTTCGATTATTACGCGGTTAGTTATTACGCGTACAGTTACCAGGCTTTACAACCCGTTACGCTCGAATTATGCATTATCACGCGTTACACTTGGACACGTTACATTACCACGCGTTACATTATCGCTCGTTGTTTCACCACGTGTCATATTGTCATTATTTGTACCGCAATACATTGTATCGTCGTGAATCGCAGCGCGATGCTATAACTAATTTCGCTGTGAATTATATTGCCGTGCGTTACGTAACCACGCGTTGTATCGCCTCCTATTAAGCGACCGTTACCTTATCGGTGATTTATCGCCGTTGTTGACGAGCGCGTAATACAACGGGACGGCCAAATCACCGACTACCAACAACATGACGATGAGGCAGGACAATATAACGGATAGATAGTTGTTTTTGGAGATGAGCTTCGATCTGAATGAGAGTGCGATCACAGGACACAGCAACGCGCTCATCACGCTGCAAACCACCACGTCCGGCACACAGTTCTCGATGTTGACCTGGAGAAAAAAATTGGGTCACGCGTTAAAACACTTGAGGATATATTTTTGGCGATACGGGATACATGTATGTATACATATACATATTGTTACAGGCAGCGTACTGGTGATTTTCATGTACACCGGTCGGCTCTATTAATAGGAGCGAAATGACCAGCCGCTCCTTACCAATAGAAAGATTATCGATTCAATAGGAGTTGCAATTGTGACGTGACCGAGGAAAAATACACGTATATCGAACGATTTCAATTGTGTAACAAGTGTTACGAACGATCGAACATGATATTCTGAAATCGGTAGCTTCTTCAAACGAGAGAGAATCGTCTCGGCATTAAATCCCTTTCAATAGTCTTATATCGAATGTACTGAATTTTAATTCAACGTATTACAAAATTGTATATTGACCAATCTATTTTAGTGTAACCGTTGCAATTATGGTAGCGAACGAAAGGGATACAATTAACACCTGGATGACGGACGATTTGTAACCCACACTTACCAGACGTATAGAACGGGACATCGACTAAAATTAAGCCCCCAATTTTCCAAATGAAAGACTTTTATATATCGGAAAATTAAGTTCTACTATAAACAACATAAATTTAGAAAATGAGTGCAGAATCGAATAATATATAAATTCTATAACACGTTAGGGTGCGGAATGTTTCGATTCCGCCATTCGAGGGTTACAACACGAAACTTGCTGCCGATAGAATAAATATTAGACTAACTTTATTTGTTATACAATATTAATGATAGAAATAAACTCTTCCTCAAATTTGTAAATTTAGTTTAACAGACGGTTTTCCAGGATATCGTGTAATTAAATATCGTTTCTAATTTAATTTCCTTCACGGAATTTAAGAAATTGAAGATATCACAGGAAATTACATTTCTCCGATAATTATATCTATACGGGTTTAAATAACCTAGTATCCCGCTACGACTGCTATAATTCCAAGAAGGTACAAAAATGGAAAGTAAAGTGAAATAAAAAATAATTATACATTATCAACTAATTAATCAGAGAACATATTCCGCAAATTAGTTATGTACACGCTATTTTTCCGGTACCAATTGAATTCCTCTACCGTAGAAATTCTCTCGTTTCCAAGCTAAAAAGCTTTTGCAATTTGCTTTTGTCATTCACGTCGCAAAATAACATTTTACAATTTGCAATGTGTTATTAATAATTTTATGCAGCGTCTCTCTATGAAACAGAAGTACTTTGCCTATCGCATCATTATTTATTTTATATTTTACTACATCCATTACTTAACACTAGAACTACCAACCAGTCAAAATGACTAGTTTCGGGTTTAGCATTTTTTATTACAAAATTTTATTGCCGTCCTTTTGTCAAAATGTCTATCATGTTTTATTGAGCCAATGAATGGTTGTATATGTTAGGTGATGCTGCAATATTTATTTATTTATTCATCGACTTTATTTTCAGTTTTGAAGTAAAGCACGCATTTAATGCCGGTACTTCTAATGTTAAGTTCCTTACTTCGAGTCGGTATAATAAAAAGACGAATAGAACGGTTGTATACACCTGATACTTTCTACATTTGCTGTATACTTCCTAACCGACCGTTTTCATCGAATGTACGTCGCTTGGTGTTTCGCTTCGCTTACCATTGTAACCAGAATCAAACAATACGTGGCTCCGAGGACCAATTGCAGCAGAACGAAGAGCGACAGATAACCATACTGAAGCCTTCTCTGGTAAACCGTGAACAGCTTCTCTAGGTTCTTGTATTTGAACTGTTTCTGAAAGTGAAAGCCTACGTGAGATTATGTATTCGACGTGTGACCGGTGATGTTTGAACTTTCTAGCCAGAGTTAACGTTAACGACGACGATCACGTGTATCGATCGTGTTAATTGATTTTACAGCTAAACTGTTCCGGTGTATAGAAGCCGCGTATCGTTTAACAAAAATCCATTTTAACTGTTTGCGATCCAAGTACACCTTCCGGGAATAGATAACAATAATATGTGGTTATTTGTCAGAGACGGGTTAAGACGTTTACGGGCCCCAAACGATTCGGCGATTTTCTCCGATACATCATTGCCGATTTACATTGTTTAACGAAGTTCCGTTCATCGAAATTGGAATACGAGATTTCGTGGGACTCGGGAACTCGAGATTTTTCAATGGCGGAATTTTGGAATTTCGGAAATTCGAGACTCAGAGACTTCGCGATTTAGGGTTTCGAGACTTTAGAGTTTTCGGACCCTGGGATATTCAGAATCATTCGAATTCGACATTTGGAGACTTTGAAATTTTTAGAGCTCAGATCTTTGAAATATTTATCTTTGGGACGTCAACTTGGGATTAAATATTTCAAAGGATGTAGTATTTAACCCCCTGCACTATAATAACGAGTTATACTCGTGACGCACTCGAAGTTCAAATACGGTAAACTTCGTTTATATTTTTAACAGGATTGAATGTTTAATTTTAGTCTAATTTTCATTTGCACAGTTGAGGATCGCTGAATGTAAAATAGTCTTCACATTCGAACTTTCTTCAGTCGTCTTATAGTTTCAGCACCGAATACTTCGTTATCTCTGACGCATTTGCCGAATGAAACATAGTGCAAGGGATTAAAGAATGTGGCACCACGTAAAATTTCCTGGTTCAACCCCCTCCCTTAATTAATCTCTAGATATCGCCAACACGTGCTCATTTCATCTAATGCTTTAATCCGTCTCTGCCGCTAATTAAAACAAATTCTGCGAGTAGCAGCGAGTTTCTACCAATTACAATTACTAATATTTTTACGTTTTGTCGAGAACGAGATAATCACTTTACTACTAACGCTCGGACGATGCATTTTTACTGGCGGACTGATACTCAAATCCAACTTTTGTTACGCAGTTATTTCGTTTCAAATATTAGTACCTATTGGTACATAAAACGCAAACGATTTCAGTACAACGATACGTTTACTTATTCTATTTTTTGTACCATCGATATCCAACAAATTAGCAAAAGGAACTAATTCGCGTGTAAATGTATATTGCAACGACACGTGTTTCTGTAATACCCGATATCAACTGAGTTAACATGTAAGCGAGTTTTCACTCGACCGAATCGTTCATTTATCAAAGCAATTAACTCCACAAAATATTATTGTTCCATATTTTCATTTTCTGAACGTTCTGTAATCAAGAACCGCGCAGGTTTCGCAAGTAGCCAGCCAGGAACAATGCGGAGCTTATTGTCTCGCGTGCCAACTCACCAGACGCGCACAGTACTTTCACGCGAAATAATTACGAAAGACACTCGAAAAGCTAAGCTAATCCCTTTGATCGACGAACGACTAAATCATCAACCGTAGAACGTACCTGTCCCGATGCTTCCTCGGCCAAGTTTAAAATGCGATCCCGAAGTGCGCGGTCGAAAAAGCAAGAAAAATCGTGCAAGATAAATACACGGTATCGAGTGGTCAAAAGTTTGGGCAGTCAAAAATAGCGTCCTGTTTGAAAAGCCGAGTAGTCGAGTGGGCGCGATCAGTTCGGTCGGTATCAATCGCTCGAAATAAAATCTATCCGTCCATCGCAGGAAGAAAAAGGATCGCACTAAACATCCACCAACAAACGAATGTTCCCACTTCCGAACGCAATAATTTCGGGCCACCGCACACGTGCACAATGTTTACATTCGACGTACAACAACAACGATTAACACAAAAATCGGAACGGTGTCGGGACGGTCACAAACAACGATGCTTCACAGAGATGATCGACAAGCAACTGATCGCGATCCGGCTCGAAACGAAGGAAACATCCTTCGACGTTTCCTACGCGACGACCAATATGGAATCATATGCAGTTGCGTCATCGAGAAATACACCATTCGCTCGATATTTGTCGCGGATAAAAGGAGAACAGCGAGGAGCGAATTGTCGCGGGTTCTCAGACAGCACCTCCTCTTTCGAAACGACGATCGGACGATGTCACGAAACTTTCGCGTCGCGAACGAACGATGTTTGTATGTTTGCGCGAGAAACAGGAAAAGCTAATTACGTATCACACCGAATAGCCTTATCCCATTGATAAGGAGGTCGACAGGAAACCCCGCGCGAGTTCCCAGCGTGCTTCTATCACCGCCAGTCACCGGCGGTCTGATGCAAAATCGGCGCCGAGCCGCGGCTCGTTGAACCGACGATAAAAATCGTCGGCCGTGTAACGCGGGGGGCGCAGCCGCGCCTCACAGAGCCGACTTCTTTTTTACGAACGGTTTCGCGAACGACAACGGAACGGAAGCTGGTTGTTTCGTTTTCAACGGGAGCCGAGCAAGGAATAGGTAGATCCGCGGCGACGCGTTCCGCGCGTGCGTTTTCCTACGCTCGGTGCAGCTCGTGGCTGCGAACCTTTCGGTCCGGCGAATATTGATCTTCAATCTCGAACACGGGCCCGAACGACCACCTTCTCTTTCCTACGTACCTTTTACTCGAGTAATCACCGCGAACGAATTATGCATGAATCCCTGGCTGATTTGTAATTCGTGCCGGCAAGCGGGTGCACGGATGGATTCGGCATTGCGCAAAATAAGCACGTGCTTCGGATATCGAGGGTACCGGGTACCTCGAAAATTTTCACCACGAGGTTTCGACGTCGATTACGTTCGTTGAGCCTTGAAGTTACCAAGTTTTACAATTTTTAAGTTACACCGATTTCTGTATCTCGAGATATTGGCGTTCCCCGTTTTTCAATTTTTAAGTTACTGTACCAAGTCTCAAAACTGACAATTAAAACTTTCATAAATTGAAAGCTCAAAACTTAAAGTTACGAAGTTTTACAATTTTTAAGTTACACCGAATTTTGTGTCTCGAGGTCTTGATGTACCACGCTTTTCAATTTTTAAGTTACTGTGCCACTAAGTCCCAAAACTGACATTTCAAACTTGCATGAACTCAGGGCTCAAACATTTCAAATTAGAAAGTGTACAAATATTAGTCTCACAATTCTAAAGCGCAGGAATTTCGAAGTACTGAAATCCCAAGCTCTAATTTTTACAAACTCAAAATTCTAAAGTCCTAAAACCTAACAATTCCAAAATTTCCCAGTGTCCAAAATCCTGAAGTCCTACGATTATAAAGTTCGAAGATTCTAAAACTCCAAAGTTCCAAAAGCCTAAATTTTCGAATTCCAAGGTCTAAACTCCCAAGCTCTAATCTTCCAATATCCTAAATTCAAAAAGCCCAAAAATTTGGAATCCCCAAAATTCTTAAATCTGAAAGTCCCAAAATTCCAGCGTATTCTTAAGAATATCGGGTCTGTAAAGGTCTTGGTTCGACCCTGAACGAATGTACATATAACAGCATAAGTAGATTGTTGGTTGCCTCGGTTCATCCGGAAGTGTACGAAGTGATATTGGGGATGAAGGTTGAACGGTTTTCGGGAAGAGATAATCCTTGATGAGTGGTCGAGAAAGTGAAAGAAATCTTCGTGAAACGAAGACGGATGAATGAGTCGTTAACAGGTTTTTGATGATGGGAGTAACCGTAGTCGGTGCATCTGGTTGCCTGTTTTATATAAAAGAGCGACAATTAGGAATCTATATCTACGCTGTTATATAAAGAGAAAAAAACTTGTATGTTTGTACACAATGATATGAAAATCTGTTGTACTAACCTTGATGAAACTTTCACGGTTCAGTTTTTTATAGTTCGTAAATTGGTCATAAGCTATCTAATTGTCATTCGAAAAAAAAGAACCATCCTGTTAACTTATACGCCTACGATATTGTGAAATTATGCGTTGCTCTTTGTAAAGTATGACTTTATCGTATCCTTTTTGAAATGTTTTCGAAACCGAAGAAGCCGAAACTTCGAAATTCGTTTATTTACTAATTTGCGGTTTTAGTATACTTCCCTAATAGATATCAAGGATATTACGGAACGATGAAAAATACGACGGAATATTTTGAAACGATCTATATCACGATACTATTTGGTGCATCGCGGAATTAAAAATTGTTATTTTCCTAATTCGATTAGATAAGCTTCCGTGTATCTAAATACAGAGTTAATAGTCAGCAGTATATGTAACTAAATAGAGCTCGCAGCGGAACAGGAGCAAACATTAAATCGATGCAAACATTTTATCGAAGTAAAAATGATGTCTTAACAAACAATCGCAGCGAATTGCACAATATGATATCCTTGATTCACTTTTACCAGAAGAAATCAGCACAAATATTTTGTCTCGTTTTTGACCGCGGCACAGTTAATCTAGACGCATTGTCAGCGATAACTTTCAAATAAAATCCATCTACCGGGTGGCTAAAATTCCACGGGCGAAAATACAATTGTCGTAGCGTTCACGAAAAAGGAAAGCTACATATTTGTTTCATAGAATCCGACTACTCGTTGAAACGAGCAAATTTCATGCATGTGCAATTTATTACAGAATCAGCAACGAAACTAAGAACTACAGATACTGGACGATATGACCAAGCATATTTGTGAAAGTAGGTTTTCCAGAAAGCAATTCATCGGGAAATTTCTTAGCGCCATTTTAAAGATTTCAAGGGGCACGCTATCAATTCACTTCGGATTACGCCGAAGGACGTAAACGAGATTGAATAATATTTTTTTTTCCTGTTGCGCTTATCGAACATTTGTTGATAACAACCCGATATTGCAACAACTAGACCATTCACGCGATCGTTCGTCGCTGAAAAATCGCAACTTTTCCGTGTAATCGAATTATCGGTATGGAAAAAAGCGATATAACACCGGACTACTCTTCAGATTGTTCGTCGAACGAGCGAGTGTAGTTAAAAGTCGTCGAGAGATCCACCTCGATAGATAAATCGGCGATAATCCAACAGCAATTTCGCGGAAATCTTCGCGGTTTTGCCAGATAGCAGCTCTTCTCGCGTACTAAAGTACTGCGCGCTCCTCGCGGTCTCCTCTTCCTTATAATTTAATTATCATTCACGCTGGGATGTTTTTCAAAACGTGCGAACCACCACTAAACGAGCTGAAACGTTTATCTATGATTAGAACGGCGAAGAAACGAGAAGTCATCGCGTTTACGCGCAGGAAAATGGTAGATAACTGTATCCACTATATTTATACTACAAAAATAACATTTTATACCTATAGATTCCTGTATATTTAGTATCCTGGATCGATTATGATAAACCTGTGCAACCTGTGCCAGAAAATTTTAATAACACGTCGACGCTATACTCTGTCGGTACCACTTCGCATCCTTATAAATTGTTCACATTTTTCCTTTAATTTTTACATATACAAATTTTGTTAGGCACGTAAGCGATTAAGTGACAAATACATTTTCCCGCGTTAAATGAGATACGAGACACGTCCTGATAACCGACTGAACCACTGTCCTCGCTAATAGTCTAGGATAATGTATGTCAACTTGTACACTTATCTTTGCTGAAGTTCTATGTTCATTTTTAAACTTCTGTCAGTGAAATTTGACAATAATTAACTTTCTGTTAGTTTAACAGATCTCTATACCCTTAAATTCCTAGTTTTGTATCTCCAGATCTCGACATTTCTAAATTACTGTCGCCCTACATCCCTAACTGTATATATTTAAAAATCCTTAAAACTCTATATCCCCAGTTCCCAATAATCTCAGAATCTTCGTATCTCCAGAATTTCTGTCCCACTAAAATCTCCACATCACTCGAGTCTCTATTTCCCTAGAATCTCTACAGCTCTCTGATATCCCTATACCCTATACTTCCCTATATCCTGTATTGCATAACAATGTTTTTGTGCCTAACGGATGTATGAAATGTTCAAGCATGTTTCAGTGCTCTTTCGATTGGTTTACGACGAAACGATATCTAAAATAAGTCTAATGAAAATATGTTAGCAAAAAACATTGTCTCGCAAAAAGATAACCTTCCTTGGAAGAGTATCAAATTAAGTAATAAACGGTTGATTCATCGAGTTCTAACTATCAATTTTATGCTTTTATGCTTGCGGTCTTTACGATTATTACAGGATAGACACCGCGCCGAAAGTGTTGGGTACACGTGTAACTTCGGTGAAACAATAAAAATGTTAAGTTACATATCTGTAATATCTCTAATTCTTTTAACAGTCGGACTATCACAAAAATTACTAACTTCGATAGCGGTTTTCTCAAGGGACAAAACAACATCGAAAGACGAAATTAAACAATTACAACAAAATATACGAACGAAAGAGAACGTTGCATCCTTACACCTCGAGGTATCTTTACTTTCTGCATAAATCAATTCAAAGAAAACCTCGATCCTCCGATTAAGAACGTATCAACGTCAAGAATCCATCACTCCTTGTTCCATGCACACCACAAAAAGTCCAATGCACGCATCATCATCACCATCATCATCGCCTGAGGTACTCTATCCGTTAAACCAAAAACTCTCGTCCTCGTACATTTCAAACTCCTCGCTTATCCTCGTTCGAACAACACATTCAAACAATTAGAATCCAAAAGAAAACATTCACTGGCCAAAAAAGCATGCATATATAGCGTGGTATAACTCACTCTCAGGCTGGACCAGGTCCACTCGTCGAGACTGTTGGGCGAGAGGATTCGGCCGTCGCCCACATTCTGAAGAGAATTCAAGGATGCCCGTGTAACTAGTTCGACGTCCATTGTTCCCCGAACGACTATTAACAGAGGCTGGATCCGATCAGAGGGACTCGACCGACGACCACGTAGGCGACGTCGACGACCACAACGACAACTTCACCGCTGTTCGATCCATCGCGGCTACGATCCACGGCCAGACTGATCGTACGTGGAAAATGACTCACCCTGAAGCGGCTCGCGCCTCGACTGACCGCGCTTCGTCTGCTTCTGTCGTGTCGCTTCTAAAACACTACCGTGTTAGAGCACCGCTTTATCGTGATAAGGGAAATGGGCCACTCTAAACGCCCCTTCTCTCTCCCTTTGCGAACTTGTTTCCCTGTTGTTCGCCACAATGGGATGCCCCGAGTGCACGGTCACCTCTACGATCTTTTGACGTTCCACGGCACCGTCACGCCACTCACGAAAGCTTTATCTACCTGACGTTGTCCAAGATCGGGCTAGATTTTTTCATTGTGTGGCTGCTTCCGCCTTGAAGAGTCGACAGTGGCCGTCACCGGTTTCTCCGAATTCCGCGAACGTCGACGATCAACTGTTCTACTCTTTCACGAAGATTACACGGATCTGAAATTGGAAGGAGTCACGCTGTTAGTTTGGTGGCGAGGAAGTCCGATCGGACATCAGAGATTTGGGATTTTAGGGATTTCGAGAATCTAGGATTCGGGATGTCGATGGCACGGGAGTTTGGGACATTGAGCACTTAGAAATTTGCGTAGAAGAGAAATGGAGAATTTGGAAGGGTGAAGATTTGCAAATTTGTGGATTCAGAACTTTGAGAAATTAAGAATTCGATAGTGCGGAGATTTGGATATTTGAGCAATAAATAAGGAAACATCTAGCTCCAGATAAGCGACATCTCAAGAATAGTATCTCAAGAACGCCCTGATTACTGAAGTTGCGAATCATTCTAATTACGTTGCATCTATATAAGTACTTTTACCAAAGTAGAGATCACTCGGTCACCAACGACATTTGCAATTATATTAAAAACTCGATCCACTAAGTGGAAGCTCGCTTCGTTTCAATTATTTCGTTGCCTGTCAAATTTTACCGCCCTATAATTAAATTCCTTGAAAGCTTCATTACGGTATTCGATGCATTGGTCTAAAATTACGTGAACCCGTTAGTGAACGTGATCTAATATACAGAATAAATAGAGTGTAAAAATGAAAAGTTAATGGATTCATGCTGGATGACTTTCTCTGTTGAATTCACGCTCGATGCGTTCCGTTATAACCGGTTCACGAATCGGAGACACGTTTCTTGGAAATATCAACGACCCAACTTTTATGAAATATACTCGGTCGCACCTATGATTCATTCCCATCGATCTTGATCCACGCAATCCCGTTCCCTGATAATTTCTTGACATTGAGACATCGATCGAATCGACCATGAAGTTTTGTACAAAGACACGCAGCTGTGTGAATCTTAAAACGTTCGTTCCTCGTGTGAGATACTAGAGATGTTACAAATTAAATATACTCGAAGAAACAAAAGGAATCTATTACTGTTTACGATAAGCGAGGAACAAGTTTATGAATGTTCGTTGCCGTGTTTCCAATTACCATCATCGAGCGTGAAAGTGACATTTACGAGCGACCACAGCTTGATCAACGTGTCCGATGTTGTCACGCCTGAGTACTCCTCGCTACCGGAAATAATGTGCGCATCCATGAATTAAACCCTTGTCAATAAGCGTGAACGTGCTTCAAACTTGCAGCAAACTGTTTGACTCGTGACAATCGAACATCAAACAACGACTTCACAGATGATTAATGCACTTTTGATTCTTGAACTTCTGTTTCTTGAAGCTGGATTAGCTTCAATATGAATTGATATCCTTAGTTAACTGTAACCGTGTTTAATACTGTTCAAGTATTTGCGAACCTTTATAGGTATAAGCTGTCTAAAATTGAGAATAATACGGTATTAGAATTAAAATATACTGAAATTTCAAATGTAGAAATTTCGAAGTTTTAAAGTGTGTAAATTTGAAAACTTGAAGACACGAAAAATTAGAAACTTAATATCGCAAAAATATAAAAATGCTAACTCATCAAGTTCTCAGATTAAAATACCGTCGATCCGTAAGTGACCACAAGCGCACGTCATTCGCACATCCCATCATGGTCTACTGCTATCACGCACGATGCATCAGAAATTATGCACGATGACTTCAAAACATGAAGGCCTCCCACCGCGTTCTCATCCAGTCGCACATATTTTAATCGTCCAATCTTAATTACATCCTGCTTTTGCTCCTTCGTATGCAAGAGCTGGCGTGAACACTTCATAACACGCATCCTTCCGGATCGTTTTAACGGCCAAAAGCAACAGATCCATTAGGCTAACGACTCCCGAAGAAAGGTTACCAATCGTCTCGTTCGTTGCAGAACGTTTTGCTCTTAGCGGATAAAGTATACAAGACAACACGATTCGATTTAAAATACATAGAGGATTTCGTTTGCTCGTGTAACCTTGTATACGCTTAAATATTTTCCAATCTTGTAAGCGAGCAGTCGTTCAACTTTACTGCCACATTAAATACACTGCATCTCGATGCTTCTTTAGCAATTATCTACGAACACGATCGACTAATTACTTTGTTCTTTACGTAAATCACACACACGATCAAATTCGACAAAACGATAAAACTTTAGATAGGAGAATCGATGGTCGACCGATGCAGGCAGTGTTAGATTAAGAATCAAAGAACACAGCATTCCACTGAATCATGCAATTGATCGAGTCTTGTGATTAATTACCGTACAGAAAAAAGTCTCTCCCTCTTTCTTTGCAATTTTATGAGAGAAAGGTGGGGGGGTGCAAAAAAACCTGTTACGACACCGAGAGATGGATAATCTGTTCGCTCGGTCGGTGATTAGCAACGCGATGATACGAAGGAACGTTTAATCCTATCATTTAGTGATTGCGGCGTTGTCCTTCGGACGTGTGCAAGTTCAACTTATAAAATAGATCAGCGGTCAAATAGAATGCAATGAAAGCTTTAACCCTTTAACCGCGGAAAATGTATTCATACGCCGGCATGTGACTATTAATATGTATGAAAGGCGTACACGTATATTCAATATATTCTGCGTTAAATATTGAGACTCTTATAGTTATAAAAATTCAAAATTTGATAATGCAACGCGTGACCATATAATGCATGGTAAAGCAACAAATGTCGATACAGCGCTAAAAATTGGAGGAACGCCGCGAATTTAGAAAGTTGATCATTTTGAAATATGAAACTTCAGAAAGTTGGCCGTTTGGGAATGTAAGAATTTTGAAACCTGAGAAACATGAGAATTTAGAAATTGCCCAATTTTTGTGTTAAACTCGACGTAGTCAATGGGTTAATAGACACGCATACTCTCCATGTGCAAGAGTCGCTATCGTTCTACGGCCACAAAATTTCGAAATTTCTAATAATTCGAAATTTCCTTCGTACATTCGTATCCGAACGATTCGAATCGCTTTATGGCTCTTTATAAGTTACCACGCAAGGAAGTCACGTGCTCACGGAATTAACATTTACGCCAATGATGATATCCAGTAAGACAATAATACACACAGCACACCTGATAAATGAAAACAAATGTTCTGAGATATGAATGGACATCGAGAAGTATCACTATTCTAAAGATATTTCTATCTTTACAAGTCTGACGATCACTTACCGCGATTAAACAGGCGATACCAGGACCCCATAAAACTTTTGTCGAACTGCACTACAGCATGCACGATAAACGCATATCCGTGATTTGGATATTTTATTTAGTCGTTCCGTAGAATTTTGACACGTCGAGCCGCCGCGAGCAATATGCCACTTTTGTCTGACGAAACTCTTCGCTAGCGATATCTCCATGAAGCATGGTAAGCTTGACAGGTACACAGCAGAGCCATGGACATGGGTCGTACACCTACGGCTCTTTTTCGATTCGAGTCATGGTGGAGATCTCAAGGACGCTCGGCCAGCATCAACCACACGATGTTCGTGCACGTACTGGGTGTTCAAAAATTTGAAGGCTTCTCGGTTTTACGGAAGCCCTCCACTAACTTCTTGGATACTTCAACAAGTGTCCAGTGATTCAGAAATTTTCAGGAAATTGCTGAAAATATACAATATTATTAGTATCAAGTTTAAGTCAGGCTGTGGGACATTGCACTTTTTGAATTTTCGGAATCGGATATTCTGAAGTTCCAAAATGTTGGGATTTCGGACTTTGGAATTTGAGTCTTCAAGATTCCCGGATATTAGAAAACCGCAACTTTGCAGCTATTTTTAACTCTAAAATGTTTGATGTTTCGTATTTGGAACGTTGGGACGGTGCAATTTTTTAATTTTGATGTTTCGAAACTTTATAAAATAGATGTATCGCGATCGAATATATCACCATAAATGATCAAATTGAAGATATGTCTCCCCCCCCCCCCCCATAGAAGTTTGGGAATCCCTACTTTAAGCGTTAACGATAATGCGCGCGATATCGAATAAGAAACACTAAATATCTCTTACCTATTTATAAATTTTAACTCCTATTTGCGATTAGAACAGATTATCTCATCTATGACGGATCTAAATAAAGTGGTCAGATAGCAACAACAAAAAAATTATAAATTAATTTAACTTTTAAAGAATACAATGCTAAACAAAGAAAAAGATTCAGAAGTTTCGATACACCGTATACGCATGTCGGACGCATACACCTGTGGGTTAACACACATTTGATGATGAATGACTAACTCACCCGGCTAGGTAATACGAAAAGAACCTCGATAACGCTTTATGACTTCCGTTGTCTCGATGTCAGAAGGTCGTCGATCGGCAGGTGAGTATCTCTGTATGATACGAGTTAAACGGGGCATCATCTGAACGTGAAACTCATTATGGCGGTACACGTATCCGGAACACTTTCTCCAAACGTGTTGCACGCTTTATATAAAGTATACTTCATATTTGAATCTTGACATATAGATACACGAACGTCCCCTCATTTTGTGGATCGTTTCGATCACGTGGTCGCGTCAAATCTATTCGGTCGATAACAACGAATACCTTCTTTTTCAAGTAGTTAGATCGATCTGTAATTTCGCATCTTTGAAACATGATGGACTTCTGCAAGGTAGACACCGATATGGAAGCGAACGAATTATTTTTATGAGATTCACTAAATTTTCGGATTTAGATATGTATCCATTTCGTTTCCCGAGATTGTACACAAACGATGAAATGTTTTTCCCCTACGCTTGTTCTTAGCCAAAGAAAGCCTAGTTTGCATCCGAATGTATACGTAATAATATTCGTACTACTGAACATTGACCTAAACTTGAAATTTCTGATAGTTGTGTATGCAACATTGGATATGTGTTGTATTTTCATCACCACGTGGACTTTTAAGTAAATTGACGTCATCGTTTGATACTATTTCAACTTTGAAGCACATGTGTGCTCCTCTGAATCAATTGATTGAAAATAATGTTTCCAAACATGTCCTCCGATGAATCGATTTCATCGGTAACGATGAACTCGACTGCTCGTTTAAAATTCCTTAACTAGCACATCACTTAATATAATTATTAAAACATACACGTAATCCGTTTCAATCTATTGTCACGAGTTCTGTACATGAATCCATTTATTAATATTGTGACGATAATTTAAATTAAGGCCTCGTATTTCCAATAGTCTTCGTTACGAATGTTTACAGAAACATATAAAAGTTGTATTTAATGTTCACAGGCTAACATCAAATGCACTTGATTAATGAGACGTATGTTCGATAATTTCCTATAAAAGTATGACAGTCTACCGACTTATCTCGTCATTGTAGATAAAGCATTAATATCATCGGATAAAGCTCGATATCCGAGTTTACTAAGACACGAATGGTTATTTTACATTTTAAGACTCAAAGTACTACCCGCGCTATTCCAACAAAACCAGTGCATACCTTGTACATTATTGTACTGATAATACTTGAGTCAATACATGTTTTAATGAAGCAGTTTTACAAGAAAAAGAAACGCAAGAATTTGTCAAAAGGGTATAGTACAACAACTTTATTTTTCAAATATTACATTTATCTTCAATGTATACATGCTATACTTTATGCTACACGTAACATTATGGGATATAAACAAACATAAAACCTAAATGTCAAAATGTCCGCTCTTTCATATAACATTCTTTTAACGTCTATAATTGTAACAAATGCGTATATTTAACAAATTTCGAAATGTTCAGTTGCCATTATTTGCAACAATGATTTAAATAACTGTACTGACTAAAATATCTCAAGACACATTTTAAATGCTGTAACATCATACAAGCCTGTTATAAAAAAATGGAGAGAATTAATCAACGGACTAGAATTTAATAGATTGTCCAATCGTTATACGTATCATCTCATGAATCGAGCATTTCTACCACATAATTATGTCACTATATAGTTTTATGAAATGCGAATACCAAAAATAGGCTTAAACGGAATACACTGTTTTGTTTGATTAATTGCACTTAGTCAAATGGCTGATATTATACATCTTGAGCATAAATGGAATAAGACTCCCCTCATTATGATAACTTTTAAATAGTGGACATGCGTATAAAATTGTAAACCATTGTAACTAATAAAAGTGTGCGAGTTACTAATATCTCGGTCTTGAATCGAATCGGGTAAAGTCGGATGGCTTTGAATGGATAACCAAGAAATAGACCCTCAGTTAGTTTCAAATTTAGAAATTTGTCAGCACGCCCTTAGAAATCTCTCGATATTCAAAATTTTATTCGATTCGAAATTTCGGCCGGCCCGATTTTCTTGCGCATCGTGCGAATCTGATCGAGTTTCCCAAGGACGTGTATTTTCAGTCTTTACACGAATTCATCCGACTTTTTTCGATTGAATCCGATACATTAGATTACGCGCACATTTCTAATAACTAATAATGAAAATTTTGTATGTAACTTAACATTATCAGACACAATTCGTTGATCATTTCCTTCATGATAACAATATCTTCACTTATGAATCTCCGAAACAATAATAACTGCTTGTATTTAATTTCAATTTGGGATCTAGCAAAATAGACTCTGAACGTTCGTTTGAATTTCTACTGGGAGCTCAGCATACATAGAATTCCACTCATTTGGAAAATCTCGCTGTGCGGATTTGATGAATTCTATAACAAAGCTCTTTGCCTCTATATGAAAAAATATAAATGTTCAGTTTAATACATGTCATGGTAATATCCTAATAGCTTTACGATTATGTTAAAATACAAAAAAGGATTACGCAACATACCATCGTCAGTAGCTTTCTCTTCATGTAATACACTAACCGCTATCTTCAGCAATACGCACATATGAGCTTGTAAGATAGAATGACCAGCCTGATACAATGTCAGTATGCTTCTAAAAACTGCTTTGTTTTCTTCAAAATCCTCCTTTAATGGCAACTGATTAACAAAGACTAGAAATACTTGCTCAAGAGGTATATTAGAGTAATTAGCAATGATAAGTCGTGCAATTGCACCGACCACGTTATCACGAGTTCCTGCGTGAGTCTCCTTAGCGATCGCGACTGATAAAACTTGCAAAATATCGGGGTAATGTCTGTATATTTATTATTAAGGACCATCAAGAAATATACTCTTCTGTCCAAGATTAAAATAACACATTGAAAGGATACGAATACACTGCTTCTTTTCCATACAGTGCAAGTTCTCCAATTCCATAGATTGCATTATTACGAACTTCAGCACTTGGGTCATTTGTGAGCGCCAAAAATGTAGTTAGTAAATCAGGTAAGAATGCTGCTATTGTATGTTTAAGCCCTGAGAAACATTCTGAAATTGTACCAACTACAAACGATCTTTGGGCTTCAGATTTATTTTTTTTCTGAAAATATTGGCTAGTTTTCAAAATGCAAATATAATATCGTAAGTGTAATTACGAAGAATCATACCAATCTATCCAGAAGCCACGGCAATACAGCTTGGAAATGAATTGCAAAATCTTCCGGTGCGATTACTTTTCCAAAATTAGATAATACATCACCGGCACATTCGATCAATAGTTCATCTTGTTCAGCTTCTGTATCTACGTCTTCTGCGTCCTCCAGGTCTTGGCATACTGTCATACCTATCATAAGACGAGCAAGATAATGGTTGTTACAATATTAAAAAAACAATAATTTGATGTTACGTATTCACCTGACATAACGTCTGTAACACAATTTATTATGGCATCGTTATGACCTTCACCAACAAGAACATCCGATTTTATTTCTTTGAGGAGCTCCGTATAAGCATCTAACGCGCTGATAGCTACTGTTCGTTCATCGCCTAATCGTATTAATTCCGACAATTTTGGAATAAATACGGAGAGAGCTTTTAATAACGCTTGCTTTCCTTCGCTGGTATTAATCTTGGAGAAATTAATACAAAATTGTAAGAGTGCATCGATAGCAGCTTTGCGAATATCTTCTTGTGGATAATTCATTAATTTGTAAGTTTTTTCGAAAGAGTTTTCAAGATACGGAAGAAATGCTTCCCTAAAATATTTTATTTGTAAGATCAGATATTAAAATTATATATTAGATGCATAAAAATTAAATATTTTACCCTGTATGCTCAGCGATTTCCTTTAACGCCAAAATTGCTTCTTCTTTCTCTTCGATATATGCATTTTCAACACTATATCCCACAACATCGTCGTCGTCATAATCCTCTTCGCTGTCTGTATTCTCAATATCTTCTTCTTCATTTTCATTTTCGTTATCACTAATATCTTCATAAACTGGAAACGCTGATGTTTCATCCGCTATAAGGTGAGGCTATCAAACACATAATGATATGTTTGTACATATAATTCACAACCTTGTATTTACTATCTGTGTAATTTACGTACTACAATGCCTTCTGAACTCTGTATGCTTGATATCATGTGATCAATGATTTCTGGAAGAGCTGCTGCCATTTCTTTTTTCATTATAGTACTAATCGAAGCGAACAATCCGTAAATAGATTTTCTCAAATCTGGATCTTCGGTTCCATTCAATAATTCCATTCCGAAATTGAGAGATCTACCAGCCAAGGGTGCAAAATTTTTTTCACCTATTGTTCTCGCAATTACTCCAAGAGTATCTATAATTTTAATCAACCATTAATACAATTATTAAAAATTATATCAATTGGATGATATGTCAAACACACAGACCAACTGCTTGTACTTGAAGACACATCTTTTCTTCTGGTTGTTTCTCCGTAAGATACCTATCAAGAATAACAATGATTTTCTCGAAATATGGTAACATGTGCTCTTTACTTGCCATGGCAGCCGAACCTATAGCACTCAAAGAAAGTTCTCCGACATGTACTGGAGTATCTGTATTTAGAAGTTCAAAAAGCCTTTCCATCAATGTTGGAAGGTACGGCAAAAGACTTTCGTTCAAGTTTTCACAGAATTTTTCCAGAGCATAAAACATACGATCGACTGAAGGTGGCTCTTTCTTTTCTTGCCTGATATAAGCACATATTTGACCAAGGTATTCAAACAATACTGGCAACAATTCAGACGAATATTGGGAAATGTCAGGTTGTAAATGTTCAGAAAACTGTCCGAGAGCAAAAAGTGCAGCGTTGCGTACCACAGGAATGGTATCGGTAATTCCTTGACAGATACAACGTAAGAAAGATTCAAGGTATTTTGTTCGGATATATTCTGAACAACCTTCTGCTAACACTGCCATTGCTAAATACGATGCTTTCTTTGCATATATATCTGTACCTTGAAGACTAGGCTCGATGTATTGCAACTATAAATGCAAAGCAAAAGTATATATTACGGCTTTGTATATTACGGAAACAGTTACTAAAAGTCTTTCAAATCATACCAATTGAGGAATTAATTTCTCTGGTGGCAAATTCAGTGCAAGTAAGTCTAAGGTTTGAGTAGCACAAGTTACAGGTGTATTGTCTTCGTTATCACCACTAAAATAGACTTCGTCGTTATCGTCCTCCGGTCGTATCGACATAAGATTGAACAACAATTCTATAAGTTTATATTAAAAGATTAATTTTTATCTATGTAGCATAAGAAATTGATTACGATATTACTATAACATACCTAGAATAGGTTCAACAAGTTTATGTTTGATTATAGCTTTCTTTTTCGTCCTAGCTAACCATCCAATAAAGCTAACTGCTTTAACTCTAAGAGCATCATCTAATGATTTATTACTAGCAATAGAAAGACACATAGTGACAAGAGGTTTTACATGTGGTGCTATTACAGTTACTGCATTCTCGCACAGCTCATCTAACAGTTCAAAGCATTCAATAGCTTTATCTTCATTACTGGCAGTAAGTGCTTGAATTGTATTCATCACCAGTGGTATCATTTGATGATAAGCATTTACCATCTGTAAAGATGATTTATTATTAATAGAGTTATTGTTTCTTGTGAAATTGTAACAATTATTTATGACCTACCATTTGATTACCTTCAACCAAAGGAACAAAGTTCTGCATTATTTTTAAAATATAGTATGCAACAGGATGTGCTAAATCTTGTAAACTGCTTAATGTTTGTCCCAAAAGAACTGCGAGGGAACCAGCATGATTAACATACGCATCAGGTGCAATTTCTGTCATAATTGACAATGTATATGTCCCCAACTATAATACAATATATTATATCAAACTATCTAGAAATTTTACAAAAGATGTTATACTTATTATACCTCTTTCTCGTTTAAGTTTTCACTAGTAACTAATTGCTGTACAAACTGTAACACCTCTGGCCATCCATTGTTAGGTAGTTCGTGTTTTACAATTACACCTATCAATTGTGCAATTGCATTTTTTACAAATTTTTCTTGTTCATTTACCAATGCCTAAAGGACAATACAAGCTGAATATATTATTAACAAAATATTATTCCTAAAATTATATTTTCTTACTTGTAAGATTATTGTTTTAAATTCAGTCTGTACATGTTGCGGTAATTTCGACCAATGCTTTCCTTTGCTATAACGTTTTCTGAGTAATACAGCCGCGTACTGCCGTATCTATTTAAATATCACCATTTTGTTATAAAAACTGACAACAGAAGGTACACATTTGTATGGAAAAGATAAAATACCTGTGAACTGGTTGAAGAAACAATAAGTTGACATAATGCCAATGTACTTTCTGGCTTTTTAAAAGCTTCCCTAAGCTCTGTTGTTCCCTATAATCATTTGAAACATAAAATGTAAAACTTTACGAGAATAATCTTGAAAAGTGTGTGTGCTAACGAACGAAACGTACGTTCATCCTTATTTAACAATAGAAAGGATTACATGGTATGCATATTAAAATATAAAAGGTACAAACAGCAAAGAAAGAGAGACAGGAAATGAGATATTTTATTCGTTTTAAATATATTGTGTACATGAAAGAATGAACATCTTGTGTTAAAGATTATAACGCTGACTACATAAAATAACTTATTTTAATTTGAAGTGGTTAACAGCAGAAGCAAACACGTGTTTTGATTGTCATAAGATTTGTTTCAATTATTTACTGTCATTTCCCTAATCATACCTCTTGAATCGATGCGTTATCGGCTACGAGTAACTTTAATAATATTCCCTCCATTTTTCCTGTATTACTGATAATAAAATATGAATTTGGCAGTACTTTGAAGTAAAATAGCCGGCTGTCGACTACCGCTTTTCTGACCTGTTGGTGACGTCCGTAAAATACCGCAAAGCGCGTGCGTAATACCGTAATACTGTAACACCATCGACTAAAAATATAAATAGATATGCCTTTAGTCTCTGAGGCGCATGGAATGAGGTTCGAGAACCTCATGTAAGTAGTAGATTGCAGTAGTATCGGCAGGCCTATCTGTTTTACCCGTTTGTCTTTTTCCAATACGGTTTACTGATTTGTCTCCTTTTCCCGCAGGACGTTAGAAAATAGTAAATTGTTTGTAAGACACGATCTCCTATAGTACACGACCTATATGATCGTCAGTCTTTAATAATTTCTATTTAATAGTATAAATAGCAGTTTAAAGTTTGTTAAAATGCTGCACTGCGAACTGTTTCACAATTCTATGCTAAAATAGAGCAAGCAGCGCTCGTTTCAGGGGCCTTCGAAAGCAAAGGCATATATCCAGTCTTCTTATATCTGTAGTCACTGCCGTAACGTATCAACCGCAAAAAAGATTTTATACGTCAATTGCATTTGTTATAAACTACTTCAATTATTGTGAAACAAGTACATTTTGCGTGAACGAAACTGTATTGATTCAGAGAAAGAAATATTTCTCGAGTTAGACGGATTTCATTCTATGTAACCGTACATAAGATCATCATACAGATTAAAAAATTTTGTATTCAACTGTACAATTAAATGTTTACATCCTCTGAAGATTTATGTTCTTAATTAAAACGTTGTTACTACGGAAACTGTACAACAATTAGGGAGAACATTGTGTTACTGCAGAATCGGTAGATTATTGATCTGTAAAACATTCTGTAAATATTAGTGTTACATTATTTTTAATTTTATATAACTGCGCGCTAAAAAAAGCGATACTATAGAGTGATAACCATAATTCGTGGCTCTCCCGCTAGATTGTGCTGATAGTAACAATTTCAGTGATAAAGTAGAAAATTTCGTATAGACCTGTTTCCTAGCCACTAGATGGTACTATGGTATGATTTTAAAACGTGTAATCATAGAAGAGCTTGGCACAGTGTCATTAGCTTGTTAAAATAATTACTGAAAAATTTAAGCTGTCAGACATGATGTTACTATGTGGGAATGTTTCAATTTGTTTAAGAGGATTAATTTGCGTTAGTATAATTAGCTCGTACATATGTATAAAATTAAAATTAATTTTGTAATTTAATGTGAATATGGCACATATTTCAGGTACTTGGTAACATGTATAATTTAGAATTGGATTTTCTTCCTGCCTGTACAACGCGAGTTGCAAACCGTTCGCCTGTTTTTGTCTAGCCTCACATCGCATCGTATAGTTTATTATTCTAGAGCGAACCCCTTCCTTCAGTATCTACACCTCTCTTTTTACTTCTTGTCCACCCTTCTTTCCTCCGTTTTTGTAAATGCTCCGATACGAACGCGTCTTGAGATAATGCAGTCTCTCGAATTCCTAGATTTCTATTTTAAAATTTCACGGTGAAAAATTTTCAACGATCGATAGGTTTATATTCCTTTTGAATACAATACAAATTTGCTATTTAATATATTCTTTTTAGGTCGAGAACGTTTTACAGCGTCGTAACTAGGATCGGTCCAGGACTAACCTAGTTTAAATGAAATAAACATGAATTCTTATATTGCTGCTAGTGAACATACAAAATTGTTTACATTTAGGTAAATGAGTCGACTATATTTTTCTAAAAAATAAATTTACATATATTCTATATCTTTTAAAAAAATCATAAAAGAACAAAAAATACTTTGTCGAGGCAAAATATATCACATCGGTTGAAGAAGCGTTGCAGAAACACGAAGTCGAAGGAGCACAGCTAGAAGACAGCAAGATGACCTGTCAGCAACGTCGTTGAGTGACTCCTCTTGCACCTCGTGTACATTCGTCGCCCGATTTACAATACTTGCAATCCAAAAGACGACGAAGAAAAATGGCCTTTTTCCCGTACCAATTTAGTATCTGGCTCACCGAACGTTAATAAAAAACAAAAAAGAATCGGTTCAAGAACCACCGTTACGAAACAAGATAATTTCAGGATAACAAGATAACGAATCGTAGACGTCACACATACAATAATCACGATAATTAATTATAGAATTGTAGAGTCGACTAAATACTTAAAGATTTATGTGCGTTAATACGAGAGCCGATATTGAAATGTGCCGTGAAGTAAATTCGATCACGTTCGTCTCGACGCGTAAGGACAGGTCTTATTGCGTTAAAAAATCTTAATGCGAAATTAATGTCCGTTATGAATCTGTTTCGTGTAAGCCGACACCATACGCGACTCACCATCTCGTAGACCACGAGAGTTCTTCAATTTATTACATAAGCAATCCCCTGTGCCTCTTAGTTCTCTAAGGCGATTCAAGGAAATCGATAGGTGGCTAAATCGATGAAACAAAGAAGCATTTTATCTTATAAATGGCGACGGTGCATCGAAACACGAGACCGTAATTATTGGCATACGTATTAACGGACATACTTTATAAGAACCAGACAATGAGAACATTGTGATGTAGCAAATTTTCCGGTTTTTAAACTCACGAATTACCAAATCCCCCTGTTTGTCGATTTTCAACTTTTCAAATCCATCAATTATCTACTTGCAAGTTTCTGAATATACTAATTCGTTCTAAATGTTCTTTAGATTTCGGGAAATTCTGGGGGAAGTCTTAACTTTTCTCTTAACAACGAGATACAGCCAGGAAGATCTAACGTAGCAGAGTAGAAACAGACGAAGAGAGTAGAAGAAAGTGTGGTCGAATTTACCGGACTGATTCATCGGTGAATTTCCCAAGCACGTTCTTTATTTCTCTTCCTTTACCGCGATAATGAGATCTGGATCGAGTGTCACGGTACTATTTTCGGACATGACAGGATCAATAACCGGACCACATTTCCGCGAAGAAGAGGTGCAACACATGATTTTATAGGAAGTCCCCAAAGGAGCCGACAATATTTGAACACGTGACAGAAGGAACTCCATATTACTCAAATAAGTATATCTTGTCTAACCAAAAGGACGGTCCCGAGATCTGCCCGTCAGTTTTATGACTGTTTCAGGCAACAAGCTGTTCCAATAGAAACTCGTTGGGCATCGCTAGCAGTAACCTAGTATCGTTCATGGTCTTCTTTATAACCTCCCGTGGAGAATCTTCCGCCACTGACTCGTTCCTTTTTAATTCTTCGGTAGAAAATCTTCTTTCCTCTGTCCAGGAAGAGAAGACAATAAAACGACCAAAAATACATGTCTGGGTCTCAGAGCTAGAGTGTACGAAGTCATATTTCACAGCTTCGAAGGAGAGCAAATGAATGATCCAGAAACCTTGGGACGCGATTGAAAAACAATGTTAAATGTTTAAACACGGTAGAGTGAAAAGGTAAATTACATTTACCGTACAAATAATAAATAATTTAATATAAGAAAGATGCAAAATTTATTACGACAAGCTGACATTATACACTCTGTCTGACCAGTTGAAAGTAACGCAGATTCTGTTCGATTGGCGAGCCAACTCATCGGATACGTACAGTATGTATAAGTGTCCATAAGTTCCAGCTACTCCGTAGCCTGTTGATTCTATCGAAAGTTTGAATTAGTAAAACATATTTAAAATAAAGAATCACGAACATTGTAAAGAGTCCAAACAGTTTTATTGCACGTAAGGAATGATCGAAGCTACGGAAGAGAGATTGTAGCGACAGAAGCGAATAATCATTGTATGATAGCTAGAGGAAAGCGTATCTAAGTAGTCGTATTTTGCCAGGCGACGCTTCAAACTGTCTGACGAACCAGAAGAGTTCTCGGAATTCGTTCGTGAACGAGAAGCAAGGGAATAGGAAAAATCTTGCTTTATCGGTAAAAGGTTCTTTATCGTCACCGCAAAACTAGCGTCATTCCATTAATGTTAACTCCATTCGATTCGGTACATACACGAGACAACCGTAGACTCTCATTACGCTTATACGTCTTATTCTGTACACGGTAATCCCTCGTTATATTGCAGACGTGTTACGTATGGCGGTATGACGCATGGTATTTTAACGCGTACATCATCGAGAGTTACAACACGTAAAATTGATTACGCGCAGGCAACTCTACCGAAGTTTCGCACAGAAGTGGCGATATAACGAGAGTCGACCATAATTCAATTCGCAACAGACAACTTAATTTATCGATATTTATTCCAATCAATATAAATATAAATAGGAGCAGAATGTGCGCAATCATCGAAGCGGCTATAAAGAAAGAGGCTTCTTTAGCGTGGCTCGCGTCGCATGTACAACGCTTCACAACGATTCTTGAGCACACGGTATAGTTCTTTTTTTACAACATTGTACATACACGTTCATGTTTCTTTTCTCGGATAACAGAGTCGTCCGCCCGCGTCCGATCAACACTTGTATCAACGTTAACAAATAACACGTTACACTTTGTTTCAGATCGTCGCACGTTTCACATACTGTACTTGATCTGATCGTAATACATCGTCGTCGATGGCGTCGTAGTCGTGTGATGAATGTTCGAGGAAACAGTACCGGGTATGTTCGATATACTCAAACCACCGATGTTGCTCAAGTTGAGCGAGCTTAGGGAGCTTAACGAGCTCAAGGTGACCGATCCAGCTGGATGACCGAAGTACGATGGTTTCCTGTCGATCAATCCACCCCCGGAACTATTCGAATTCGAATTCGAACACTGCATCTTTATACCTGAAACAAGAGAACAAAAACATTAAACTATTTTTCTAAAATTCGTATCTCTTAAGCAGCTTCTGCGGATGTTACAAATGCGTAGTAATTGTGTTGTATACAAGTCAGGACACGGTTCTGCGTGATGTATATGTGTATGTATGTATGTATACTGTATGTAGTATGTGTGTACACCGTACTTTTCGATTGTAGCTCATTACGCATTGTCGCAAGCATCGTGATAGATGAGATATTGTCGTTCGATGCACTACTAAATTTTGTTCTTATTAAACTTATACGCTACAATCGATATAGTGGTTAAAACACGTTGTCGAGGAGCGATTTTTTTTTTAAAGACGTTACCGGTCAAGACCACACACGACGATAACGAAAGAAAACGAAAGAAACAGGAAAAGATCTCACGATACGAAATCAGTCCTTGTATAGGTACTATAAATCCGAAGCTCCGCCAGCTCTTGAAGAGTTCTTCTTCAAGTGCGCACTTCACTCGTGTCTCGACCGTCGTCTTTGTCTTTCTATTCCGTTCTCTTTCGTTTTCGTCTTCTCCTCGTAACGTTGCGCTTTATAGCCATACAGTCAGCCTTCGCGATGATACGTTTAATAATAAATTACAGATTTACTGACGTACGTATACGTGGACGTAGATACGCGGTCGTACGAAGAAGGGGGCGTAAGAATCGCGACGATACAGTGATTTATGTAAATGGAGTAAATCGAAAAGCAACCGCGGTCTCGATAGCAATTTGAATCCGGTATAATTCGACGTCGAAGGCAAAGTGTAACGAGGGTCTTAAAACGGCGTCGTGTGTGGTCCGAATGGCAGTGCCGTCAGTCAAAATCTCTCCTCTCCTCTCCGCCGTTCTAACGAATCCGAAGTTTCCTGCCTGGTTGAGCAATCTGTTCTCGCGCGCGAAATTCTTTCTCTTTCTTTCGCGTACGGTGTACGCGCACGTCGAGAACGATGGCAGTAAAAGAGCACAGAAGCGGTTTCCGAGCGAATATCGGAGCCGTCGTACCAACAACGATGCCATAGTCGCGCGAGTAGCGAGATCGCTCCAGAAATACATTCCAAAACACGACGGGGTAGAAGAAAAAGGAGAAAGAGGAAAACTGGGGCCAACCGAGACGTCTGCAGATTGATCTCGTTTACACTTTACTGACTGAACACCGGGGGCAGGAAGGAGGCAGGAAGGGTGCGTGGGTGGTACGTTTATCCCTTGCCGATTCCACGGTGTGTCGAGGTGGAAAAAACGAATAGATTGTACTTATAACGGGAGTGCCGTACGGCAACGATCCGTTGATCCACATTCTGGATATATTTCGTGTACTATTATAAAGAAATCGAACGAAATATACGGCGAGTTAAATATACTATTGACCGTTTGCGTTCGGAAGCGTTCTTGCCGTTAGCAAATAGCGACTATTAAAATTAACTTTCTGGTTAAAAAGTTTGATACATTCTTTTTATTATTAATCGCGAATATCGTCTGTTCCAACGTGTTCAGATCACGGGAATAATACTGTAAATGTGATTAAAAGTTATTTATTAAAAACTTTTGTGTTAAATCAGACTGCGAGTGATATAGTTATACATGTTAATATATAATTAATATCATGGAAAATATTGTTGCTTTTATTTCTTCATTCCAAATGTCCCTCACTGTATATATTTCGAAATTTTTTGCATCCTTGAAACTTGTCTTCGAGTATCTATGTCTTCAAATTTCTATGTCTCCGAAATTATATCTTTAAATTCTAATATCTCTAAATCCCTACATCTTTAAATCCAAGTATTCCCAAACTTCTATATGTCCTCGTGTCTGCCTCCCCAAATTTATATGCCCCTAAAATCCTGTATCCCAAAAAGCTTGCGTGCCTAAACCCCTGTACACAATCTGTATCTGCAACCCCCGCGTCTCCGTGTACCTCGATCTGTCTTAAAATAGACATTCAACATTTCAAAGCACACAAAATTACCATTAATTTGTTAAGAGGAATGTTAATGTTTGTTAGTGTACAGTTTGTTAGAGATCAGTGAACTATTAAGCCGAAGTCGGCCTCGCGGAGAGGTTTAATAAACGAACAGGCTAATGTTTGAGGTGGCTACGTTCGATGTACTTAGATTAAAGAACATCTTGTTTACTCCACTTGTAAATGTTTACGCGATAAGCGATTTGAGACCTCACTTACCAGCACGCGACTACCGGTAACCGATACAAAAAACCGTGTATTTTCGTTCTCCGCGATCATTTGTTTATCGCACGATTGAAGTTATAGTACAATCTTGCGTTTCGGGACGTTCATTCATAAATTAATTGCACATGAACGCGACGTGCACCGACTCTTTTACACTTCTTGTATAATATGTATATATGAATGAAAATAATCAATACTTTGTTGGTACAATTTAACCTTGCTAGGATTTTCAGATCTTCAGAATTTCAAATTTTCAAGTTTTCATATTTTCGGATCGTCAAATTTTTAGATCTTCAGAATTTCAAATTTTCAATTTTCAGATTTTCGGATCGACAAATTTGTAATTTTCAGATTCCCAAATTTTCAGAATTTCAAATTCGCAGATTTTCAGGATTTCAAATTTTCGGATCTTCAAATTTTCAAATTCTAAAACTCCCATATTTTCATAATTTTAAATTTGTCAAGTCTCATATCACTAATTTTTCAATATTCTTATTCCCTAATTCGCTAATTCCCAAATTCCCAAATTCCCTAATCCCCAAAAACCTTAAATCCCAAAATTCCTAGATTCCAAAAATCGTAAACTTCTGAACTCCTAAATCGAAAAATTCGAAGCGAACGGTAACTCGTTATAAGCGCTATTTCATGAGATATTCCAGCCATATATCGTAAAAGTTTTACTACCGGAGAGAAAGGGACATTTAACGAGCGTTTAATTGTCGTCCGTTAGTTAACTACAGGTCTCCACGCTAAATTAATCCGTACGTCGAGATTCCGTGTCGCGCCGTGTTACACATGTTAGCCTACGAGTTACGAATTATGACTTCTCGCATGAGCGTGACAGGGAATGTCACCCCGGCTAATAGGTGCTGTCAGCTACGGTGATTTCGTGTCTGTCGGCTACGCGAGAAGTGTACTCTCGACGTCGCTATCCTGCGAGAACCGTCTTTTAAATTTACCCCTCCAGGAAGTTATCGGTACCGTACAAATATTCGTTGTTCTCGAACAAAACAAAAGGTGACTAATTATAACCAGCGACGGAACACGAACACGAATTCGGAAAACTTCAATACGTTCGATGATCGCGCGACCGTGAGACGTTCGGGTTCTGTGCAGAAAATGGCGATTCAAGGAGAGGATTATGTATCTAGATGCATTGATACTCGACAGTTAGGATTTCGGTGATATAGCAATTTATATTCGTACGGATATGCAAATGTGAGAATTTGACACGTTGACTGCCACAGGAAGCAATTGCATTAGGCAGTATTTTCATTTTCAACGAATCTTATCAAATATTTTCACGATACTTTCTTATATTTATTTTACATAGTTTCAGATAACCGATGCAACCATTTTCAGTTACAAAACATATTTTGAATAATATAGCTTAACCCTTTGCGGTCGTCAGTATTTTTACCGTAAGCAAATAGCAACTGTAAAACTTTCTGGTCAAAAAGTTTGATCAATTTTTTTCAAATAATCATACTTTTATTATTAATTGCCAATATTGTTATTTTTTAAAAATTGTTGCACCAAATCAAAGTGCTAATAATATTGAATCTATGTAGAATTTTGAGTGTCACCCATTTATGGATACAGCGGTACAGGAATGTGGAGATGCGGCGATATACGTAGAGATTCAGGGATACAGGGATTCAAGGACACAGTGACTCGGTATAGGCATTTTTGGGATAATTTCAAAATATACGAATTCCAAGATATTCACCCGCGACCGTAAAATGTGGCGAGACATCTTTCGAACGAGAAGTCTACGGTTTTAAGGTGGCCGGCGCCCGTGCGCTCGTAAACCGTCTGCGATATTCCACATGGCCATCCCTCCACCGTCCTCGATTGTCATTGTTGTTTTCGACTTCGGGATCTAACCTCGTCAACATCCAGAGATCGTCCACCGCCCAAATATCTCCAATTTGCAACTTCCGTTTCAATTATTATTATATCGTATAAAAAATATTTGTTCAAATTTCTCTATCGGATGAGATGGCGAACGTGAGTCGCCGTTCGAGTGCAAAGGATTAAATAAAGCAGTTGTATATGTCGCAGGAAAACTATGAAAATAGGGATTTGATCAAATCTCTAAGGTATACGATCAATTCAGTAAGAAATTCAGGAAGATGTAAAAAAAACAATTCTTCAAATACAAATTCGTTCTAATATTTTTTTTAAAACGAACTTCATCCTCTACATACGAATTAATTAAAAAGTTTCTTATCAAAGTTTCCTTACAAATTTTCGAGTCTTCGAAATGTCTAAACTTTCAGGAATTTTACAGACAATCCCTAAATAACAGAATGTAACTGTACACTCACCGTTGTCGGTGACAGGTGTCTGACAACCGCTGTGCGGTGAACTGACGTTTCCCGCAGGGCTGGTGTTCCCGGGTTGTTCCTGTATTCCCTGTATGGGCACGTTGACGTTGCTGCCGGCGTTACCGACCCCGGCTAGCCCGTAGCCCACATAATAATCCTGTCCGGTGGCTTGCGTGGTCGGTGCCGCATTGGACGGACACTTGTACGACATCATGGTGTCGTTTTCCTTGTACACGGTGTCCGGATGATGCTGCTGATGATCCTTGACGTTGAATCCGTCGGTTGCCCTGTACGCGAGCTGCTCCTGGCTCCTGGACGCGTATCCCGGCTCGCTCTTGAACGCCACGATCTCCCCGTTCCTGTACACCGACGGCTCCCCAGTCTTGTAGGTGACCTCCGTCGTCTTGTAGGTGACCTCGGCTATGGGCGGGCTCTTGTAGGTGGCTTCGGGATAGGCCCAGTCGGCCGATACCGTCGCCCCGGGCGCGTACATCGCGTACTCCTGGTAATTCTGGTACTGGTTCTGGTAGCCGTTCGGGTACTCCATGCTGCCGGGGGTCAGGTTCTCGTAACCGGGTGCCTGGACGGCCACCGGGCCGCTACCCGAGAAGTACTGGGGATACTGGGGCTTCAGGGCCTGGCACTTGCGACGGAAGCCCCTCGGCCTGCGACGGAAGCTACCCTCCTCGAACATGTATTCCGTGGATGGGTCGATCGTCCAGTAATGACCCTTGCCAGGTCTGCCAAGACCCTTCGGTAGCTTGATGAAACACTCGTTCAGGCTCAGATTGTGTCTCACGGAGTTCTTCCAGCCCTGATAAGCACCGCGGAAGAACGGAAAGTGTTGCTGCAGGAACGAGTAGATCTCCGACAGGGTCAACCTCTTGCCGGGGCTCGACTGTATCGCCATCACTATCAGGGCTATGTACGAGTACGGCGGCTTCTCCTGGCGACGAGCCCCGGGCTTCCTGGGCAGCTCCGTGCTCGACGGGTTGCACATCAACGGGTCCAGACTCTGTTCCTGACTCGAGTTGCTGGACATTGACAAACCCGTGCGCGGCACCACCGTCGACGAGTTCGCGTGCCCGACGGAACTCTGCTCGGCCAGGTGCAGGCTGGCGTCCGACTCGTTCTTCATGATCCTCGAGCTGTCCACGGTGGTACCCCGTGGGGTCGACGGCACGATCACTGTCTGATCCATCGGGTCCCGATACATTCGTCACGCGGCGAACATTCCGAATCCGTTCACTTCGCGAACACGGGACCGAACACACCTAAACGGAAACACCGAGGTCGGCCCTGACGAAAACGCGCACCGTCGATCTTCGTATCCTCGCGAAACGAAAACTCGGTGTACCCTCGCGATAACCAGCGACGTGTGACGTTCTCGGTGTATTTACCGCGTAGAGGAATTCGCGTGGCGGCCACGCGTTTTCCACGGTAATCACAATAAGAAAGGAAGAGGTATGGCGTTATTTACAGTGCGGCCGATGTAAATTGTTTGCACGGAGCGGCACGGTGGGGTCAATTATTTAGACTTGCCACTTGCCAGACGTTTCGTTGATGCGCCGCTAAGTGTTTTCGGATGACTGGACCTCGGGATCAACTTCGGACCTGGCGGAAGCTTGGTACGTCGCGATGACGCGAGCCACGCCGTCACGAGCCCCGTCTTCGTCCCCGGTGGGCGTGTCGCGACTCGCGAACGCGTCCGGCCTCCCCATTGGCTGTCGGTCGATGCGCGACCTTAAAGCTCTCCTACCGGACCAATCGGAATCGTTTGTCCCCGTCGCGGCACGCCCGACAACTTCGAGCTTCGGCAACAGGAGACAACGAGACAGCCTCGTTGCTTTTGCCGGAGATTGTAATTGATAATGACCGCACGAGTTTCTAGTTTCTCGGTTTTTATCATTGCGGCGAGACGTTGAGGGTGGTTGTCGGATCATTGGTTCGTCGAGGTGTTCGTCCCGGGACGAGTTTGGTAGACTTTTTAATTATGCAACCGTTTTCACCTGGCTATCGTGGACCAAGTACTATTACTCGAGATGGAAGATCGATAGATTTCGGAAGGTTTCGAACCTGAGGTATTGAATACGACAGCGAGTCGAAATAACTTGATACTTTCGTTAGGATATGGATTCGATGTGGTGACGTTTAAAATTTGTTACGGTATTGATATTACATATTCGTCGAGATTCGTCCTGAAATAATGGAAAGCGAGTGAATCTTTGTACGAGGGAACAATGTCGATTTGGAATAATGTTGTTCGTCTGGGAGCATAGTTATTTTAATCCGAACTTTGTATCCGTAGTAATTTTTTAAAGATATCCTGAGATCCGTCGAATAAACCGAACATCGTGTTACGAAAAACGGTGGCAAGTTTGAGAGGAAAGAATGATTTAGAAGTAAATGCTATCCGCTTTAGTACATGTTGTTAGTTCGCTCGGAAAAGTGATTGTCCGTGAATAACGAGTTTAACAATTCGGGAACACGGTGTACGAAGACGGTTGGAAAAAGCTCCCTGAAACGATTGGTCCACCTGTTGACCAACGAGAAGGCGGATCGGCGCTCCGCCCGCGCGACGGAACCGCCCTCCATTTTCCGTCTCGATCTTCTCCCCGAATCCGTGTAACGTCGGTTTATCCCGAAATCAGCGCCGATTATCTGGAAATTTTGCCAATGATGTCAGTTTTCGAGTAAAACTGCGCGTCATCTCGAATCATCGGTTCGTCCGATACAAAATGTCGGCTGCAATCATTGCCCCTCGATCGGAGATAAAATTATTAATACGGATAAACATAGTTGTCGTTGCCGACCATTAAACATTGCCGATACAATTTAGTTCTTAATCTGTAGAAGTTTTTTAAACGTTAGGAACTTTCGTTGCCGGGCGGTGATATAACACGTGGCAAAATAATTTGTCACGTAATGATACGGCGATATAACGAGACATATTTTGTTACATTTAGGTAGGACACATGGTAATATTATCCATGGTGAGATAACGCGTAGGTTTTTAACACGCGTTGATACAACTCGTAGATTATCTGATGTTTGGCAATACAACGCGAGGTACCGCAACGCATAGCAAACTGAACGCGTAGAGATTCTAACGTATGGCAATACAACGCGAGGTACTGTAACGCATAGCAAATTTAACGCGTAGCGAGTCTAACGTGTGGCAATACAACGCGATGTTATTGCAACGCATAGCAAATTTAACGCGTAGAGATTCTAACGTATGGCAATACAACGCGAGGTACTGTAACGCATAGCAAATTTAACGCGTAGCGAGTCTAACGTGTGGCAATACAACGCGATATAATTGCAACGCATAGCAAATTTAACGCGTAGATTATCTGACGTTTGGCAATACAACGCGAGGTACCGCAACGCATAGCAAATTGAACGCGTAGAGATTCTAACGTGTGGCAATACAACGCGATGTATTTGCAACGCATAGCAAATTCAACGCGTAGAGATTCTAACGTATGGCAATACAACGCGAGGTACTGTAACGCATAGCAAATTTAACGCGTAGCGAGTCTAACGTGTGGCAATACAACGCGAGGTACCGTAACGCATAGCAAATTTAACGCGCAGCGAGTCTAACGTGTGGCAATACAACGCGAGGTAATTTAGCGCATAGCAAATTCGACCTGCGGCAATACAACGCATAGCAAACTTAACACACAGCGAATATAACTTATGATAATAGCACACATAGCAGATCCAACGTGTGGCGATATAATATGTGGTAATAAAACGCGAAGCGAATTCAACGCGCAGATATAACAACGTTTTTACTTCAAAAAAATAATTAAGTTCTTTAACCCTCCTCGAAATTTTCAAATTGAATTTCCTGGAACGAATATTTTGTTAAAGTCAAGGGTTAATGGACAATGCCCTATATTATTCTCAGGGTTCTATGAACTTTCGTTTCTTATCGCTCCGTATTCGATCATCGCTGTGGTAAGTTTACAACAATCCGCCTGTCAATTAGATCGCTGATTGGGCTCGATCGAAACGCTATGTTTATTCGGCAAAGCACGTGACGAGGTATCGTGTAACTGGTCCAGAAGGACGCGAAGAGATTACGTCTTATCAGGAATCATAACTTTCATCGTGCTTGAATTTCTGATCGAACTGCGTCGTACGCGTAATTCAAAATTTTCCTGTGAAATCGATGAATCGATACGTATTAATCGATACCGATCCGAACAAGACGATCGTTCTCCGAGTTTCTTACCCGAAATTACAGAAGTCGCGATACATCCCGAATTAGTTATTCAACTTTATTAATCTCATTTAGTAATTAAACGTGCACCGATTGTTTTTGTATTAACGACGTTTCGCACAAGTTAGTACTCATCAAAGAGGTTTACGTTTAGCTTCTCTAGCGAAGAGTTATTGGAAACATGCTTTCAGCAGACCGTAACAGATATTCTCTTGCACTTATGCTTATAAAACCTTAAACATCGATATAGACCTTCCTCGAAAAGGAAGCGAGCTTTTATTGTAATATAAAAATGGCCGATTATTCGATTTCTGTTCACGAAGTAATTTTCCCTCGATCGAACGTGAACTTAATAATATTTTATTTAACCCTTTGCACCCGAAAGTATTTTTACCATTGGCAAACAGCAACTGTAAAACTTTCTGATTGAAAGGTTTCACGAAATTTTCGGAAATTATTATTTTTATACATTCAATCGCTGATACCGTCCGATTAGTACATGATATTAGGGTGTCCCGTAAATTCCTTCCTTATTTAACAAAAATATTATATATACACAATATTTATTGTTTAAGATTCGATATTTGATACTTAAGGAGTCGAAACGAGAAAATTTCATAGATATATTAAGTTGTTCGGAAAGTAATTTCGTTCTTTTTAAGAAAATTAGTGACGATTTTCATCGGTTACTTTTTTTCTTGCTTGTAATGTAAAATATTCCGGAAACGATGTTTTCCACTTTCCATATTTAACACTAGGTTTACGGAACCCATCAAAATGACGGATCTTAGATTTCTTACTTTCAATGACGGAAATTATTAAAGAGCCTATGTCAAAATCCATGTTAATCTTCATCGTGATAAAGAATCTTTCTATGAATTGGTTTATGTATTATCCAATATTTATTTATTTCTATAGTTCATTATCAGTTAGGACGTAAGTGGTCGTTGAAGTTCCCTAAATCTAGTAGGGTAATCTATTATTAATAAATAATTATTAATAAATCTATTAATGGAGTACCAATAACAAACTACTGCATAAAATCGAACGAACTTTTCCACGAGCGAGCCTGTTGCGAAAAAAAAGGAAATCGCTTTCCGAACATCCGAATAGAAATTCGATGTTGAAGATCGTTCAACGAGATGTTCCGGTACTACACGTAAATTTATGTTCCAGGAAACGGAAATTCCGTAACGTGGCCACGTAGGGGCAATTATTTAATGTCGTACGACGTCCGTTTGACGATATCATGTGCCCTGCGCTCCTTAGCCAACGAATTCTCAAGAAGTTTGTTTGCCTTACAGCGAACGATCCGACGAAAGAGAAGCGTCACGGCCATCTTGTCTTTGCTCTTCGAGCTGAAACCCCGCAACGGCTGTTACTCCTCCTCGATTAACTCTTCGTGGTATCATTAAAAACTCTTCGTTTCTATAAATTAACCACGCGATAAAATTATTTCCAAACTATTAACCCTTTGCGCTCGAATGGTGACTCGCGCTCACCGCGTTCTTTAATATAACTATTTGGAGTAGGTATTTTTCAACTAAATCCGTAGCGTTGCACATACGATGCATTAACATAATGAGGTAGTTAACAGTGGGAATTAATATTATGGAGATAATAACTAATTCGTCAAATTTTTCAAGAAAAAAGTTTTAAAGTTGCTATCTACTACTAATGAAAATACCTTCGAGCGTAAAGGATTAACACTTTGTATATCTTAAAATGAAAATTAAGATAAAATTAATATGATATACGTATGGTTTTTTATGGTGGCTGAGAGCAGTCATACGATCGCACAGGGTTAATAAATAGCTTTTACATTCGTAGTATTACGGGAGCGTTGTTTGAACAATAGCGAACCGGCAATATCGGCGATTAATAATAAACAAATAATAATTTCCAAAGAGTTCAACGAAATTTTCAACAGGAGAGTTTTATGAAAGAAGGTCGCCAAGCTGTTCGGTAAATAATCAGATTTGCAACAAATGATATTTGCCAACGATTGGAGATTCTATCGAGCGCAAAGGGTGAAAAATCGATGAGTTCCAATAATGTTATATACTGGTTCGTTCTGCAAAGTGGTTCGTGAAATTATGATTCCAGGATCTCCGATTTCTCGAGAAGCAAGGGATCAAGGTTTTTCGAGTAGGAGACTCTCGATCGTGGACCTCGTGCCTTAAGGGTTGAAAGTGAAGTGCTCGGAGACCACCCCTCTGGAGATACCGGCGCCCAACGCTGTTTACCATTTTTATTGCTTCCAAGATTTACCCGTGACGTTTTCTGCGACAGTTTCAAGTGGCCCTTGAAAAAAACTAATTGAGCCCCAAATTGTCCAGGGAGGACGCTACAACGAAGAGAGAACGACCAGCACCGTCTCTGCTCCGAAACCACAACGTGTCACTGTCTCTTCGTACAATTCTGTTAATACAATTTTATTAATACAATTTAATTGGTTCGATTCTGTTAATATAATTCTTTTCTTACAATTTTGTTAGTACAATTCTGTTCATACAATTCTGTTAA
Source organism: Coelioxys conoideus (assembly GCA_947623535.1). NCBI lineage: Eukaryota > Metazoa > Arthropoda > Insecta > Hymenoptera > Megachilidae > Coelioxys > Coelioxys conoideus. The sequence goes on from OX392456.1 coordinate 7,588,280, forward strand.
TACAATTTTATCAATACAATTTCATTCGATCAATTCTGTTAATACAATTTTATTAATATCATTTTGTTCGTACAATTCTGTCCATACAATTTTATTAATACAATTTAATTCGCTCGATTCTGTTCATACAATTCTGTTCCTACAATTCTTTTCTTATATTTCTGTCAATGCAATTCTGTTTATACAATTTTGTTCATACAATTCTGTTCATACAATTTTATTAATACAATTTCATTCGTCCGATTCTGTTAATACAATTTTATTAATACAATTTAATTCGCTCGATTCTGTTCATACAATTTTGTTCCTACAATTCTGCTCATACAATTCTTTTCTTATATTTCTGTCAATGCAATTCTGTTTATACAATTTTGTTCATACAATTCTGTTCATACAATTTTATTAATACAATTTGATTCGTCCGATTCTGTTAATACAATTTTATTAATACAACTTACTTCATTCGTTTCTGTTAATACAATACTGTTCTCACAATTTTGTTCGTACAATTCTGTTTATACATTTTTCTTCGTACAATTATGTTAATACAATTTCGTTATCGTACGACAGTATCGTACATCGGCACGATACAACAACGTCATTAGCAAAATCAACTTTATTTCCCGTACATCAATAAATATAACAAGACAAATACGCAATCTCTCGGTTATCCAAAGAAAAATAAGCTCTCCCAAGGGTGTATCTGTTGGTCCTCGAAAGGTTTCGCATTGTTCATTTTCCAACGAGGATCCGAAAAAGTCTCGCGACAGTGCGGGCTTGTTTTTTGAAGATAAAACACGCGGCCAGAACGAGGCAGAGACAGGACCACCCGAAGAAAAACCCGGCTTTTGTCGCACGTGTTCCCGTAGGAAAAACCGCAGACCGGAACCAGACATTGCGTCCCCTGTGTCTCGCGTGCGCACCAGAACGGGCCTTCCGTCTGTTTACATCCGGCGTCGTAACCATTTTAATTCCGAGTGATTCGCTTTTCGTGAGTAGCGAGAGGATCGAATCACCGTTTCGTGCTTTATAGTCCCTGACCAGCCATATTGTGGGTTTACCGGGTTAACTACGGCCGAAGGGTTGCGCAACTTCCTTCGTTCGTGGAACTTCCGTTTCGGGATTCACGATGATGGCCCGAGTTAATTTTGGGAGGATCGCGGTAACCCGAACGGTTACAACGCTTACAAATGTTTGGAGATCGGCTTATTCGAACGTGGCGAACGGTTGTTTCGAAGCTGCTCGCTTTTATGGAGTCGCTTATGTCTCGAGTTATACGGGTTCGGGGATTTAGGGAGCTTGGTAACTTGAAATCTTGGAATTTTTTAATTTTCAAGAAGTTTCGGGTGATGGATGCTCGGAAATCGAGGATTTCGGGGGCTGGGTACTTTGAAATTTCGATATTTGGGATTTTTGGAGGTTCCAGGTTATAGAAATTTGGATGTTCAAGATTTTAGGAGCTCGGTATTTTGGAATCTATGGAGTCGCTTCGAGTGTTTCGAGTTATACGGGTTCGGGGATTTAGGGAGCTTGGTAACTTGAAATCTTGGAATTTTTTAATTTTCGAGAAGTTTCGGGTGATGGATGCTCGGAAATCGAGGATTTCGGGGGCTGGGTACTTTGAAATTTCGATATTTGGGATTTTTGGAGGTTCCAGGTTATAGAAATTTGGATGTTCAAGATTTTAGGAGCTCGGTATTTTGGAATCTATGGAGTCGCTTCGAGTGTTTCGAGTTATACGGGTTCGGGGATTTAGGGAGCTTGGTACCTTGAAATCTTGGAATTTTTGAATATTCGAGATTTTCGGAAAGTTTTGGGTGATGGAAGTTCGGAAAACGAGGATTTCGGGGCTGGGTACTTTGGAATTTCGAGATTTGAGATTTTTGGAAATTCGAGGTTATAGAAATTTGGATGTTTAGGATTTTTGTAGCTTGGTATCTTGGAATTTTTCAGGTTCCGGATTTTTTTTAAAGTTTTGGGTAATGTAAGTTCGGAAATGGAGGATTTCGGGGGCTGGGTACTTTGGAATTTCGAGATTTGGGATTTTTGGAGGTTCGAGGTTATAGAAATTTGGATGTTTAGGATTTTTGTAGCTTGGTATCTTGGAATTTTTAAGGTTTCGGATTTTTTTTAAAGTTTGAGGTTATGGAAGTTTGGAAATGGAGGATCCGGTGATCGGTACTTTGGAATTTTGAGTTCAAGGTTATGGAAGTTCTGGAATTTAGGGAGAGACACTTCATAATTTCGTAATTTTGCAACGTCGATGCTTACTCATTTTTTAATTTTACAGATTTGACGGTCCCCCGTTTTGGAATTTTACAATTTCGACTCTACATCATTTTTTAATTATACAACCTTATCGCTTCGTCATTTTTCAATTTTACTATTTCGTCGCTTCGTCGTTGTTGAATTTTACAAATTCGACAATTCGTCATTTTTCAATTTTACAAATTCGACACTAAATCATCTTTTAATTCTACAACTTCATCGTTTCGTCATTGTTGAATCGAATAACTATGTCGTTCCCAGAGTTTGGTAGTTTGAACTTTCGGTGACCGCGGAACTTCAGGACTTCAGATGGCGACGTTCATCGAGTATTTCACTGAGACTCGGACTTCCGTTTCCGATTGTTCAGCGATTTACTCGATCCGGTTGTTCGAGGTCGCAGTTAGAGCCTGACTGCTTGTGGAGAACACGTGAGCCTCTGACGGCCACCCAAGCGGCCATCAGACGCGCCGACGATATTCTCTGTTTACACGATACCGTAATTTTATACCGCTGATCGTGGCTGCACGTTACGAGCCCTACGTTCCTGTCGCATCTTTAACCCCGTATTCATCGCCAGATTTGTCCCTGTACCTTCGCAATCTCTCGCTGGAACAATAAAGACCCTCGTTTCACCGCAATCGCACATGCCTCTCCGCATCTGCTGCACCTGAATAACTCTTTGCAACGCGGTCAGATATTAATTTTTTCATCACAAATTAATCAATGCGTATCTGCACATTTTTTAAAACTCTACTCCGTTACACCGATTTTGAACACGGAGCGAACTCGAAGTTTATGTAATTGGGACAGGAGAAATATTTGACGACAATTATATTGTATATATTTTTTTATTTATTTATTTATACATATTTATATTTATTTTTATATTTGATGACAAATTAATTGCATATATGCACATTTTCATCGCTGTATTTTATTATGTCAACTCTTTTTTAATTGTACAAAATATTGTAAAATATCCATTATATTTATGATCACAATTATATTTAAGTTTGTATTCATATTTGTGTCTGTATTTGTATTCGCGTTCTTATTTACATTTGCATACATTTGCGTATTTGCATTTATATTCGTTCAATGAACAGTTGAACAAATATTTCGAATTATTTCGACAACATCATTATTTTAACATCGTGTTAACGATTGTTTCGAAATTTTTGCAGCAATAATTATTCATGGTTCATAGTGTTTCACGGTTGAACGCGATGAAAGGTTATTCAAAAGATTCGAATACAAATGGATGGGCATAGTTTGGTATACGCCTGTCAGACGTTACCTGAGGCACACTCGAGGTGCAAAAGACTCGGCTTCCTTTGAGGAAACGGATATCTTTTCACTGCTAACGGGCCACTGTTTTCATTGGCTTTTAAACTGTATTTAAGACAAACAATTTTGTCCCCTCCCTCGCTTTGCTTTTGTTGTCCCTCGACCCGCGTCAGAGAACTTGACGACCAGACGAACGGGTAAAATGGAGCAGCACGTGGTTGCCATACCCGGTGCCTTATGTTTTCAAGTATGTATCACCATTTTTCAGATCCGGCCAACTTACATAATTATCCGAATTACGAATTAACCGTACAAGGAAATTAATTATCTTGACACGACAAAATAAGTTCGAACAATGTATTACATTTTGATGAAGATAATTACGAAATTAATTATTGTCTCCTAGAAAAATAACTTGAGACAATGTATTATACTTTTGTGGAGATATTTATGAATTTAATTATCGAGTCACGACAAAATATGTTCGAACAATGTATTACATTTTGATGAAGATAATTACGAAATTAATTATCGTGTCATAGAAAAATAATTTGAGACAATGTATTACATTTCAATGAAGATAATTATAAAATTAATTATCGGGTCATAGAAAAATAACTTGAGACAATGTATTATACTTTTGTGGAGATATTTATGAATTTAATTATCGAGTCACGACAAAATATGTTCGAACAATGTATTACATTTTGATGAAGATAATTACGAAATTAATTATCGTGTCATAGAAAAATAATTTGAGACAATGTATTATACTTTTGTGGAGATATTTATGAATTTAATTATCGAGTCACGACAAAATATGTTCGAACAATGTATTACATTTTGATGAAGATAATTACGAAATTAATTATCGTGTCATAGAAAAATAACTTGAGACAATGTATTATACTTTTGTGGAGATATTTATGAATTTAATTATCGGGTCACGACCAAATATGTTCAAACAATGTATTACATTTCTGATGAAGATAATTATAAGATTAATTATCACGTTAGGACAAAATAGCTCTAAACAATGTATTATATTTTTGTGGAGGTAATTACGAAATTAATTATCGTCTCACGATACAATAGTTTGATACAATGTATTACATTTTTTTGTAATTGAAAAATACGTAATTGCAGAGGAAGGTGTGCGTGAGTGCCGTTTCACGTTGCTGGCGACACATATTTCTCACGGGCATCCTCGAAATGTCGTAAAGTCTAGTACGTAGACGTTGGGGCGGAGTGTTTTCAGCACTTCAGAAAAATCGTCTCGGTCTGAAGAGCGACAAGCGAAGGGCGAGATGTCTACTACGTTGGTGGTATAATGATCCACGATCGATCTATCCAGAAGCTCGTAAATTTCGGTGAACGCCGTTCGTCCTGGTTTCCTCGAGCACCGTCTAATTTCCCCTGGATTTCTGCAGTCCATCCTTGGCGTACAGTGTCTGGATAGTGTTTCTTTTGCGTAAGATCAGGCTTCCACGGTTCGAACGTTCTAAAGAGGAACGGAGAGGGAACACCGGCTCTCAAAATAAGACATGTTTATCCGCCGATGCTGCTATTTTCGAAAGCGCGCAAGTCCCTCTCCTGTACGTGTAAGTTTCTATCAAGAATCTCCCCTTGATTCCCTCCGATATCCCCCGACAAATCTCGAATTTCACCATTTTTCGACCTTCCATCTTCGCCGATATAACCTCGCGGACCGGATACTCCTTCAAATTTTTGCTTCGATCCACCACTGATTCACGGAGAATTTATTCGCACTTCGAAATGCAAAAATTGTAAAAATTATGTGCAATGTACTTGTGTGAGGAGACGTAACTTTGAACTGCGAATACCGCAATTCGGACCTTCGCGAAGATTAAAAAATATTCTGCCAGAATTTATTTAGATTTTGCGTTCGTTCGTTCGATTCGTTGCAATGATTTTAAATAAACAACTTTCATCGATATTTATAGTAAAGCGGGCAATATAGACGAGTACTAATAAAACAAAAATTTCAGACTAGTTATTTGTAAAAAATCCTTACGAGTGCAAGGGATTAAAACGTTAGAATTACATATATGGTTCACTTCGTGCAAGAAGATGTAATCCAGAATTGAAAATACAGGCGGTGAAACTCTGATAGCAATTAAAAAATGTTTTATTCGGACCTTGTAAAGCTAAGGCAGTGAAATTATATAAATCACTCATTATGCAAGGAGATGTAACATAGAATTAGAAGAATATATGTTCAAACACTCGTGTCGACTAACAAATATTTAGTTAGAATTTCTTTCAACTTTAAATACCAAAAATAATCAAATTATGTAAATTTACTTCATCATTCTTAAAGATTTATTGAGACTTTACAATCTAGAAAGATGAAATTGCATAAATGAGTTCCTTTGTACAAGAAGATGTAACCTAATTAAAAAATATTTTGTTAGAATTTCTTTAAACTTCAAATATCAAAAATAATCAAATTACATAAATTCGCTTAATGATTGTTAAGAATTTATTGTGACTTTACAATCTAGAAAGATGAAATTGCATAAACGAATCCCTTTGTACAAGAATATGTAGCCTAATTAAAAAATATTTTGTTAGAATTTCTTTAAACTTCAAATACCAAAAATAATCAAATTACATAAATTCGCTTAATGATTGTTAAGAATTTATTGTGACTTTACAATCTAGAAAGATGAAATTGCATAAACGAATCCCTTTGTACAAGAATATGTAGCCTAATTAAAAAATATTTTGTTAGAATTTATTTAAACTTCAAATACCAAAAATAATCAAATCACATAAATTCGCTTAATGATTGTTAAGAATTTATTGAGACTTTACAATCTAGAAAAATGAAATTGCATAAATGAGTTCCTTTGTACAAGAAGATGTAACCTAATTAAAAAATATTTTGATAGAATTTATTTAAGCTTTAAATACTTAAATACTTCGTGTTCAAAGTTTGTGCATCGATCGAAAATTTACGGAGACCACGAAGAGCCGAAATAGTAAAATCGCATAAATCGTTGGGTTCGCTCACGGTTAACCTAGAATCTATCAGGAGGTTCAGTAATTTTAAAATAATCATAATAAAGTTTCGTTGCATCAAAGGTTGATTATTTTCGCGTGAAAGCTCGTTGAAGGCACACGGTGTAATAGCGCTTGTCTACGAATGAACGCCTTCCTGCTGCGTAGAAATTTTTCACTAACCGGGACGCACCCCCGTGGTGCCTGGTTGTTTACGCAACGTATGTACCCCACTTAATCCAGTGTTTTAGTGTTTAGATCTCGACTACCGTAGGGGGTTGCTACGACACGACCTCTCCGAGATTCCGTCCCTACGGTTTTTTGACCCTTTTTTTCCTTCTCGCCCTGTTCCCTCGTACGCGGAGAAAAAAGGCACTAGTACGTTGGATATTGGGAAAACGGGATGTTCTGGAAGATAGGGAATTTAGAAATTTTAGGGATTCGGAAGTTTAGGAAATCAGTGATTTGGAAATTTTGAAATAAGTGGATTTCTGAAATTTGAGAATGCGAGAATTTAGGAACGAGGTAATTTAGGGATATGGAAAAAGGGATTAGGAAATCTAAGGATATGGAAATTTTGGAATTTCAGGATTTAGAAATCTGGGAATGGGTGATTTGGAAGTTTAGGAACTCGACGATGGAGGAATGTAAAAATGGGTGATTTGATAATTCAAAGATCTGAAAATGTAGGAACTCGACGATTTAGAAATGTGGAAACCAAGAAATTCGGGAATTTAAGAATACGAAAATGTAGGAACTCGAAGATATAGAAATCTAGGAACTGAAGGATGCGGAAATCTAAAGATACGAAACTTTAGGAATATGAAAATTTGGAAATCTGGAGGTTTAGAATTTCGGAAATTGAACGAAGCGAAACTTTGGCAATTTGAAAGCTGAGAAACGTGGAAACCAAGGGATCCGGAAATATAAAGCTGCCAAACTTCGGAACTCGAACATTCAGAAATATGCAAAACCAAGAAGATCGAAAGCTTAGAAAGTCCAAAATTTATAAACCCGATCAATCACAGCCACAAAAATGTCGACACCACAAATTTCGAAACGTAGAGTCTCGAAGATTTATAAATCACAAAGATTCAAGATCGAAACGTTCACGAAATTGAAACCGTAAAAATGATCAAGTTTCCGAAATCCAACATTTGAAAAGCCCATAAAGTACCCCAATCAGGCATCCCGTCAACCTCGACGTAACCGATCACGAAAATTAGTCGTAACATCGTAAATATCACGGAATGACGTAAGCATCGGTATAAAAAGAGCCGTAGGGCTCTTCGGAAAATACTGATTCAACGACGATACCGGTACGTTCGATAGGATTTATTGTTCGCACCATCGCCACAATGTTTAGACGATTAGAATCGGGTCTGGCTCGGGCCGCTTTTCTCCACGTCGTTCACGGACTAATATTCTCTCATAACTTCCGAGTAACAGCTTAACGCGTCGAATACAAAACGCGTGGAGGAAATATTGCGAAATCTACGGCATAAATTTTCATTCGGTTCGATTCGGCCTGGTTGGTTCGCTCGCGATGCTAGAGAAACGAAGAGCGTTACAGCTGCAGCCATCTTGCCGGGCCGACATTTAACGGCATCGTTAAATGTTAACGACCGTTTGTCAAAAGGCTCGGCCTACCGGAATAGAAACCCGGCCACCGTGAACACGCTGTGGCCCGTGTTACGAGTCGATGATAACTGCACGCGATTTTTCGATTATCGCGTTCTTCGACACCGATCCGAAAACACCGACACGACGACGAGTCTCGTTAACGACTCCATAACGCTCGGCAACGAACAAATAAAAAAAATTAATGTTTAAATACGTTTAATTTTCGGTGATCTATGTATCTACAGATCTGGACATGTAGCTACGTCAATATTTAAATATCTGGCTATCTACTTAAGTACGTATTTGGAGACGTAAGTAAGTACCTACGTATTTAGGTATCTAGGAATCTAATTATCTAGGTATCGAGATATTTAGGTATTCTATACTTAGGTATAGGCATATACAAATATAGGAGTCTAGTAATGTAGTAATCTAGTAAGCTAAGACTCCAGGTATCTAGGTATCTAGGTATCTAGGTATCCAGATATCTAGATATCCAGGTATCCAGGTATCTAGGTATCTAGGTATCTAGGTATCTAGGTATCTAGGTATCTAGGTATCTAGGTATCTAGGTATCTAGGTATCCAGGTATCCAGGTATCTAGGTATCCAGGTATCCAGGTATCTAGGTATCCAGGTATCTAGGTATCCAGGTGTCTAGGTATCCAGGTGTCTAGGTATCCGGATATATAGGTATTCAGGTATCTAGGTATCTCTGGGCATCCAGGTATCAAAAAATCCCGGTATCCAGGTATCTAAGTACCTAGGTATGTAGGTATCTTGGTATCCAGGTACCTAAATATCTCTAGGCATCTAGGTGTCTATCTATCCAGGTATCAAGTTATCCAGATACCCAAGATTCAAGATATCCAGATATTTATGTATCTGGGTATCTATTAATCCGGAGATACACGTGTCTGCAAATCTATGAACATGAATAAAGTCTAGGACCCGTATGAAAACTTAAATTTAGTAACGGGAGAAATATGCAATCATGCGTCAATTTAAATGTGACCCATGTTTTAACGATGTAATTTGTAATTCAGGCATTGCTACAAGACAATTGGTTTAATTTTCTGATTGATTTTGAATCAATTGTTCGTGACAATCGCGAGACCTGCGAACCGAACGCCATCTTCTAAGAAGCTTCGTCGACGAACCGGAAGTTGTAAATCTTAACTCTTTCTACCACCACTCGCCCTTTTCATCGATGGAAATCTTTAAGGTCGGTTTTCTGGTAAGATACTGGCTGTTCCACGACGAAGGAACAGACAATACTTTTACCGTCTTCCCCGTGTTTACAAGACAGAGTATCGTTACGAGCTTTCGGACGTGAACCATCTGTTTGGACTGTCCAGCGGGTAGATGATACCAAAAAAGTATCTTTCTCTTGTACGTCACCCTTTACGTCACTCTTTCACAATCTCTTTTCAGGATTTCTTGAATTTCTTATTTAAACGAAGTTAGTATCATCTTCCAATTGCAATGATGTTATAAGTCGTCGTATATGGACGTAGAATAGTAAAATTCTGTCATAAATATAAATGATCATTGTTTAACAAGTTGAAAGTACGAAAAAACAAATTGCATAAAAGGCAATATAATTACTGTTATAGGTATAATAATAACATAAATTTCAATGTAGAAGTGGGAAAGTTCGATTTGCAAGATAACGGGTGCAATTCCGGTTTATCGATCATTGACATAATAGATATTTCATTGATCTAAAAAATTATGTACGGTCGATAATATGAGAAAACTGTAAACAGTACGTATCTACTGTCGGCAAAGTAAGCTTCCGCTTTAACGACATATCCCACGCAGGAAATCACTTTATCGACAACCGAGAGTGCAGATCGTAGTGTTTTCACCTAGATGTCGCTGTTCGTCCTTTAATAGGAACCTTATTTATTATTTCAATAAATTTTATCGAGTAACCATTTAAAAAAAACAATCTTGGTTATTATCAAACATAATATGAATTGTGTACCGTTTAAAAAGCAGATCCGAAGGTTCACAAACTAATTGAAAGTCAAAATGATTTATTGTAATTCGAAAATAGTCGAGTTTGTTTTCACTGGTTTATTTGAGGATTACAAGGTATTGTATCACGATGATTCATAAAGTTACATGATATTCGATGCAATACACGAAACCGAAACCTTAAATACTTTATTCTAGACTAAATAAAAACATCGCTCGAACCCTCTGTCCCAACCTGTTCACCGACTGATTTCGTATATTTTCTGAATCAATATTGAACCTTTCGCGTGACCTTGGCACAACAGGTAGGTTAGTTAGATGAAAACATCTTAATCGTCATTTACTCTCTTAACGCTATTTCATTTTCGAATCGGACGAACTACGGACTTAACGGCAAACTTTCGGTCGAAAGTTTCGACTTACCGATCGATGGGCCAACATTCAACACCCGAATGATTCTAATGTGCCATCCGATTTGCATATCAATAGAAATATGATGAGTCGACGAAAAATATTTTTTCAGTTGTCAGGTTGCAAGTTTGCTCACTGAAATAACCCTTCGCGTTCCTTTTTCGTTCACGTCCTTATCACAATTTCTTTTGTCGTATCGTCTGTAATGCATGAAAAATACCGCTATTGTTCGATAAAAATGTTTATCTCGTGCAAACAAAATTTTGGTCACCAGACGAGTAATTATAGCACCGTATTGCAACGTTAAATTATTCGTTGAACGTCTTATTTTCAAATTTAAAAAAGTCGACGGAGGAACTCACCACCATTTTCTTTTGATTTCCGGGAAAACCTTCCGAGAATCTAGGGAGAACCTACATTAGGTAGAACATACGGAGAACCTAAACAGAAACTAGAAAATACCCGCAATAAGAATCGAAAATTGAAAATTTAACGCGCGTTGTTCGTCATTCGTATTTTCCTCCGAATTTTCTCTTTCCAGTTACAGTCTGGCGCCATCGTTATCGGTAATTTTCGAAAAAGTCGTAAAACGATGGAATGTTTGTATTCGCTTCGCGCGTTGAGGACAATTTCGACGAAACGTTGAAGAGTTTTGTTCCGAGCGGTAAGGTGATTCCTTAGGTAAGGTTGCCAGGAAGGTCGTGGTGAAAAAATAATCGAAACGTCTGTGAAGCTGTCACAATTAACGTGGCTGGTAATAAAATGGAAAACGTACGAGTATACACGTCACGGCGAATCCAAATATTCGATTTCGGCCGCACCCCACTTGTGATCCTTCGAGTGTTCTCGCACTTGAGTTAATGTTGCCACTTAAGAGACCAACTTCCATCACTTTCTATTTCGAATGGATTATTTTCATCCTATTAGACTTATTCTCGTATCGTTATAAAGAATGTCAAGGATAGAAATTTGAAAAAGAACGTATTACGCTTTCGTTTTTAAATAAATACCTTCTTCCCGCCAATTTTCGTAAACGTGCTCGATTTTACGAGCGACTGTGATCTTAACCTTTTCGACCTTCGTTGATTCCCAAACTGCAACTGTACCTGCGTTCTTATCAGCAAAAACAGACGTCGCCGTTGTTACATTTGTTTAACGGCGTATGCCTGTCTGTTCTTATAAAAAAAAAACGAACTAATTTGAGCCACGGAATTCGGTTTCGGTAAACGCGCGCCGCAAAGAACATTTGTTTCGGCTTAGAAGGGGGTCTACACCCTTGTAGGTGGTTGCCACGAGAGAACCTCAACCCGCACCATCTGGAACGACTTAAAACAGCAAGAACGAGAGAGAGAGAAACAAGGATGAACCTTTTCGAGTCCTTTGCGATGTCCTTTTCTTTGGCCTCGTGCCCCTTTTCTTGTCTACCTTCAGATATACGTGCACGGAACGGGACGAGTCGGATCTGAAAGGGACGGTCAAGACAAGCCCTGTCTTCATTGACTGTATGCCTAGATTAACTCGTAAATAGGTCGAGATTAACCTGTGGATTATGCGTTCTATGTTAAACAACGCCACCAGTCACTCAGCGGGAAAAAGGAGGAAACCGCAATCGTTCGGACGTTGCCATTCACTAAAATTTACATTAATCTGTGGATTATACGGTTTAGATTTGAATAACGCCACCAGTTAACCTGACATGGATAATCGTTTTGTTCGTGAATTTCCTGCTCGATCTGGAAAGTCCAAATCCCGACTTTCGACGTACGTAGAATTAGTCGAACGAAAGGTAATATATGAAAATTAGTCATACTTGGACAACGTGAACTCAGATGCGTCCATATTCCCTTATCGAATTTTTTTCTACACCAGATTTCTCGTTTATTCTAAGCTATTGTAGTTACATTTTTTACTTAATCAGAGATCATACGCGATTTTTTTATTACGCGGCAAGTAGGCGTCCTCGACCCTAACCTTTGCCTTATTCATCCCGTAACGCTTTGAAAACTTCGATACGATAAAACCGTTAAAAATTGACGTAGATAATATTTCTAGTTTTTACAAATTATTTCTACGATATTTCTAAAATCCAAAGATAGTCTCAAATATGTAAGAAAAGTAATTATATTTTTATCGCGTTGTATTATTGAACACAAAAAGAAATTTGAAAAATGATTGTTGCGAAAGCAGCGAGGAACAGAGGAAGTGGAAGAAGACGGAAGAAGAGAGAAAGAGACAGTGAGAAAAGAGGCGGGAAGAACGCGAAGAAGGAAGAGGGTTCGATGGCGAACAACATCAAAGAGAAGCGACAACGGATACGCGTAAACCTTGAGCTGCAAATGCCGAAAAACCGACAGAAGTTCGAGGTAACCGCGGCGTTCTCGGGAAAACTCATCAAAGAGCCGTGAACGGATAAATGTAACCGGCCGTTTAACGCGAACGCCTCGCTAATTTTAATTGCCATCTGATTTACGTCTCGATACGTTCTTTTTTTCACGCTTTCCTATTTTCTTTTTCTCCCTTGCTACCGAGAAGGTCCGCTGTTCCCGAGCTTTCAGCGCATATACGGCCGAAAGAGAGCCGTTCGTAACGCGACCCCTCTGCCGGCCCGGTGAAAAAATGATGAACGTCTCGAAGACAAACGGATACGGATTACCGTGATTTGTCGGTACTGCAGGAACGACAATTTGTCACGTTTAATCGCGGACGACGCCAGCGTCCTCTTGCGTGTTTTACGACATCTGAATCGGTAGCACAATCTGCTGTAAGTTTTTGGTTTCCCTCGTTGTCACTTGCATTCATTAACACTAGAACTACCAACCAGTCAAAATGACTGGTTTCAATATGACATTTAATATTACAAAATTTTATTGCCGTCCTTTTTGTCAAAATGTCTGTCACGTTTTATTGAGCTAATGAATGGATGTATATGTTAGGTGATGCTGCAATATTTATTTATTAATTGTTCTACTTTATTTTTAGTTTTGAAGTAAGTATGCATTTAATGCCGGTACTTCTAGTGTTAATATCAACAGAGAATCTCGTAGAAGCCTCGAAGATAATATTCTGCTAATATTTCAGCGTTCAAAATATTTATCGAGAATGTTGAAACGTTAAAAATATTGTATCGATAGTATATCTAAGAGATAATATAGCTGCAAAGTCATCTTTTAAAAAATGAAATTCACATTTTATTTACGTGGGTATACCTATAATTAAATAATCCAATATAATGTCGAGAGGAAGGCGGTAGATATCGTACCTAAAATATTTTTATATTACTATGTACCCCTAAATGTACCAATTTTTTACAGTTCATTATCATCTCGCTATCGTTACAATGGATGAATCGGTGTCATAGCTAGCCAGAAAGATCGACCCCGCGGATCGATATTACCAGTTCCACCTCCTTGTTCGTTCAGGTACGTGTCAGAACTAGATTCTGTTCTCCTTTCTGTTTTCACGGCAATTCCACCTTTTCTCTGTATTCAGAAGGACACGGAAGCGACGTAAGTGTGGACGCAATATTCCGTTTGGTTTGATGCCACAGTCCGTCACCCCCGGGGCTGTTTTCACACAAAACAAAGAAACCCATCCCTTTTTCGTCGATATTTCCTCGTTCCTGTTCTCCTCTTCCCTTCTGGAAGGGCGGCTCTGGCCACCCCACCTAGATAACCTATTCTTCGTCGACCTGCGCTTTTCTTCGATCGTGCACGCGGAAGTTCACGGCTGCGAATATGGATTAGGGGAGACGAGGTAAGCGACGTTACCATTGGTTCATTTGGTAGGCTTTCAATTACGAAAATGGAGTTCAAGGAAAATGAAGAGAGCTCAAATGTCGCTCTTTACGACGACAATGGATGTAATACGCTTTTCTTCGTCTTCTTAAGTAAGCTTTGGGTATTCTGTGCCGCTGAGGAGTTATGATTCGATCGTCGATCAATTTCATTTATTTATTAAACACGGTGTAGGTTTATCGTTTATTCGTTATACACAGTATGCATCCTAGATGCACAAATTTTAAGCCGACAATTGTACATCGTTTCCGATAACTACCGAGGAGGTGAGACATATTTAAATAATGACAATCGAAACATTGCGTTACGTACATCGTTCCTAAGTATTTAATTGTACAACTACGCGCTATAGGAATTTAGTCTAAGCCGTATAAACGAAACGATACTAGAAACGGAGCAAGTAAAAGGATCTCGACGAACCGAAGTTTTTTGTGGCACGGTCACTTTCGACCAAATTGCCGAGATCTCCGAAATACTTTCGAAAGAGAAGGAAAGAAGAGACGACTGCACTCGTCATGCGTCGCCGGAGAATGCCGTCTTTGGCAGACAGCGTGGCACCGAACGATGTCTATCCTCTTCTTTTTTTCTCGGGCGTGGCAATAAGGAAGTGGGCCCGCTGCTTAAGAAAACAGAGTGCCGCCAATATCGGACAGGGCCTGGCCCGGCTGCCTGAGAAAACAGTGAACCGTTTTCGGAATCCTGTCGGAGGATACGAGACTTAGCTTTCCGTCATGAATGAAAATCTGGCTACTCACGGATTGTCATGAAAAGCACCGAAAACGTCGTACCGACGGACAGAAATACACTTGGCTGCGTCTCGCACGAAGCACCGCAACTTCGAACGCGTTAAATATAAACAATATATTCATCATGGATCAACAAAGTCTATCTCTTCATATACTGATCGGACCGAATATTTGTACCTTCCAAGTACAGTCCTCGTCGGTTTACGATGAACGTATGTTACCAACAAAGACGAAACGTACACGAATTGATTGCGCTTTATTAAAAGACGTAACAGCCCCGACACGTTAATTAACTAGGAGAAATGATACAAATATTTCTACAGAGTTTACGTAGAAAATGAACCGACAATTTTCTCTCCGGGAAAGATGTAAACGATCGTCTTTCTGGACGGTTTGCCGCTAGACAGCGTGGCACCAGTGGTCAGATGATGCCTCCCTAACTCCTAGGAGCAGGCGGTGACCGCTTAATTAACGGCCTGACGAAAGGCAACGACAATTAATACGACCCCAGCTTCCTTTCGTCCTCCGGCTGGGGACTTGCACGTGTGAGATGCCGGAGGACCGTATTATTTGTCACGCGATATTTTTTTTCACGGTCATTCAAGCCTGCGTCGCAACGCGCTTATGTACGCGTGAACACAAAACAATGCGGCGATTAGGTAAACAAACAATGACAGCGAACATACAACGCCGTACAAAGCATCCGTGTTAGAATGTTTCCATTTTGAAACGGAGTTGTTTGTTTTCGAGAGGGTTCTTCGGACAAACCCTGGTAACGCTAACGATCGCGTTAACCGAGGGCAAATATTTAACTACCGATACTTGCAATTATCTCTCGGACGTATCAATTTCGTTCGGAACAGAAGCATCGTTTATTTTACGAAAAACGAATTAGTGAAAAATTTGTGTCCGGACTGAAAAAGGTATCGTCGCCTAGAGAAGTCCGTGCAATTAAAGATCCAACGATCCATTTTGAACGGCCTATCGATCTGGCCCACACAAAGCGAGACTCGTTATCGTTCCTTGAGCGATGTCTGTCTTTCGGTTCTAACGAGTCTCGGTGCAAACGACAGAAACTTCTCTGCCGCGAAGGTGCAACGCGGACATTGTGTACCTTTCGCGGGGTGAGCTCATAATGGGTCTTAATGGAGCTGACTGTCAGTGCCACGGTAGCAGCCTGTGACCGGGACAATGTGTGCTTGGTAGCTGTGGCTGCTATTTGACAGGACGTGTCCACATATACGCGGACACACACGCATCGTCGTGCGTGTGCGGCAACAGAAACGCGATGCTCGCTGGAGGTGAAACGGC
This sequence comes from Coelioxys conoideus, assembly GCA_947623535.1. Classification (NCBI taxonomy): domain Eukaryota; kingdom Metazoa; phylum Arthropoda; class Insecta; order Hymenoptera; family Megachilidae; genus Coelioxys; species Coelioxys conoideus. Next base: position 7,604,726 of record OX392456.1, read on the forward strand.
CTGTGACGAAATAGTTGAAACCGTGCTGTCAATTGTGACGAGGTGATTGCTGACGTGATGTTTCGAATACTCGGCGAGAAATTGTCGCTGACGGTCAATGGTAAATAATACTAACGGTAAGTGGAATATTAATGTCTCTCTTATTTTACAGAGAGAAGATTTTGATCGAAAACGAACATTGCAGGTATTTGGGAAAATAATGAAGATAGAAGGCACATGATCTAGTGTACGGAGAGTTTCAGTTACTTCGCTGTGGCTGACGCATTTGCCAAATGAAGTGCAAGGGGTTAATTGTCGCTGTTAACTGTTACATTATGTTTAAACGTCATATGCGTAGAATCATAGGTTACCGAATGGCATTATGATTTTTTTGTTGTAACTGGTGCATCGGTACTGTGACAAAGTCGAAGTCAAGGCATTCAGAGAGGGTCGATGTTTTGACACGATGGCACCTCCGAGGATAATCCTTTAAACGGCCCCGACGGGTGGTCCTCGCGAGTCACCTTGCTGACCAGGACCTGCCTCGCTGCTTCCGTCCTTAATCCCGTGGGTCAATCCGGCACACGAGCACTTCCTGCCGTTCACGGACCAACGAAAGTCTGCGGTTAATCCTGCGAAAGTCCGACAGCCCTGTTGCCCGCCGATTCTCTGTACCTTCCACGTATTAGCGTGCCCGAGAGCGTGGATATATTGATTAGCGAGAGAAACTCGAGATGTTTTTTTTTGCTTCTTCACGGTGATACGAAAAAGCGTCGAAAGCGAATATCGGACAGGTGTCTATCAATATGTATTCACCGAGGGAATACAATGCCATCGTTGTCCTATGAGGCTTCCATAACCCGATATTCGAACAGAGACCCAACTGTCGGTCCAAGAATCGTAGAAACACGCGATGCCTCCGGCGGAGCCATTAGGCTCGATGATCCGTAGATCGAGGTCTAGCGTTTCATCTGGACGTCACCTAGTGTGTATCGTTTTTTAACGCGTACAAAATGTCACCGTGCGCGTTGTAGAAGGTCCGTAAAAGGTCCGGGAGAACGGGAACTTGCTTAACGCGTTGAACGTCACACCATAGAAGCTATCGAAAATTAATATTTTCTTTTTTGATAAAACTTAAGCGAACGTTTTCGCGATACTTTGTTATATGTATTTTGTACACTTTCAAGTCAATAATGCGAGTATTTTTAGTTAGGAAAGCGAACAAATTTTTGACGATGTAGATGTTTAATCTGTATAGAAGTTTAATGCGTCAACCATGTACGGGTGATACGGCAAAGTGTTAACCTCTTGCGTTATATCGACGAGCTATACTCCTAACGCATTCGCAGTTCAAACACGATAAATTTATCACGTTGTTGTAGTAATTTAACGAGTAATTATGCGAAATCTTATATTCATCGAGTACTTTGATCCAACAGTTTGTTCGATCTTCTTATACGAAAGATCAAAGAAAAAGGACGAGACTGAATCTATCGGTCATTCGGCCTTCCCAAGGTTCTCGTCTATTCGGTAGAACCTTTGTCTTTAATTCCTGGCATCCGGTTCCGGTCCTTATCTTATGTTACACATGTAACCTTCTGCGCTATTTGGCCCATTGTTGGCCACATGTGCCACGTCTCAAGAGGTTTGCTTATGTTGGCCCACCTAACATAGCAAAGCTATGCACAGACTCGAGCGTAAACTTTGCCGACAGACCGATCCTGGAATTCGATTGCATCTAATCGCTCCCTGCCAGTGATACGACTCTATTTAAGTACGCAACAGAAGTTCGGGACATCTTGAAGAACCTTCTATGTTTTCACGAAAACGTGAAATTATTTCACCGTAAATATATTCGCCATTCTTTCTTACCAATACGGAGTTACAAAAAATATAAAGAGACTGTACTATATAATATTGTAAATGGTCGATTTATGAGCGATATCATCGAGATGATGAGTTAGCTGAAATGTCAAAAGCTGTCGAGTTTACCCATATCCGAATGATGAATGAAGTTTGATATATGTTCGTTATTATAGTCCCAAGAATTCGACAATTTTTTGATTTCATAATTTTGCAACTATGTAAATTATCATTTGTAACGGTTGTAAGATTATCATTTCGAAAGTACATGACGCAAGCTGATCATTTTACAATTGTACGATGTATGATCATAATTTTACCGAAAATGTTAGGCCGAATGGTGTCTGGATCGAAAAATTATTTGTTGAATCTGCTTGTCAGCCTAACGTTAAACGATCCTGTAGCTTCTGGTATACTTATCCGCGTAACGAAGCACAGTTACCTAAAGCGCATGTTCGTGTATACGAGATGTCATCACAGAAAACAAGATTTCCACGAGATTCGCGATCCCACGGTTTCCGGATCGACGGAGCGAACGGCGTTCATCCTCGCGTGAGTTTCAAACTCTTCGAATCTGGTATAAATTTTCTACCACCGTCGAGTTTCCCGGAAAGCGTCCGCGTACCAGTCGGCCGTCAAATTAATTGCCTGGTTAATCTCTGAGAGAAACCTTCCCCGATCGCGAATCGAGCGTGATTCGTTTGAACGCGTCCATACCGATTCGTCGATTCGCGATCATCCTCGATCAGAAAGGGACTAACGCGCTCGTCGTATTCGATCGGAAAGGTATTAAACCGGGGCTCTTCAAGGTGACAAGAGCGGCACAATGGGCGGCGAACGTCGAATCCGTCGGAGGCTGCCGATCGGTCAGCGACATCTAATAAACGAGTAAATAATTTCGGTCACGTAGCACGTTAGCCGGTACAGTCACAATGGCAGCTCCTTAAATAGGATTATATTAAGCTGTTTCACCGGCCACGAATGGCGAGTCAAATGGAGGATGTTTTGGTAGGCGCGACTACTACGTGAGCAGTCGACGGCAATGCCGATGCTGTGCCATCGGGAAACGCGCTGGCACACGAAGACGAGCACGAAGACGAAGAAGAAGAAGAGGAAGAAGGTAGTTGACAGGTGAATGGTCACGGGCAACCACGTCCTCCCTTGTCCACCGGCTTTCCCACGTCCTGCCGGGTCCAACAATCGACGTCCTTTCTTCCTGCTTTTCACGCCCTTTCCCTAGTCCTTCCAAAGTTTGCGCAACTTTACGAACAGATTATCGAGTTGTCGGTACATTCGAGTGGACAGTGAACAGCTCGTTGATCGTGAAATAGGTGATCTTTCTCTGCCAATCACGCTGGATCACTTAATATATTCAATTAAGGATCGATAATTCGCGGAGAGTTTTAATACTTTTATTATTCACACGGATTGGAATTACAAAGAACAAGAAAATACAATTGTGGTTGAACTACGACTAACTCGAGAATCGCAGACTCGGATCTTTTATGCACTTTCGGGATGGGATAGTTCAGAAGGGAAGGAGAAGAGCGTTTTGCAGGCGAAGCGTTAGGAACGAGTAATAGCAAAGTTTGGTGACTGTTTAGAGATTTTGGATGAGCCAGAAAATATTTGTGATGAGTGCGTAACAGTTGTAGACCGTTGGATAGTGGCTGTGATTTCGACGTTACGTGGAATTAATTTAATGTCGATGAAACGATGAAACATAATACACTTATAGATTCTGTATCTTGATGACAATCAGCATAAATATAAAGAAGACCAGCATAACAAAGTCGGTCACTTGAATTAGGAAATTTGTAAAAGGGTCATTTCATCCCTTTGGTAGTTTTAATGTTAAAGTAATCTGAATTTATCGTACGTACACCTAATGTCGCGAACGAGAACCGATTTCCGCGAATCATCGGATGCCACGATGTCGAATTAGCTCGCGACATTTGCGAGGGAAACGACGACACCCGCGGTTTCATATATCAGACCGTGTTGCACCGTTAAACTTTCATTTTGTAGCGTACTCTGTTGCTCGTTTGCTCGGACACGTACGTTTCAATTGAACCGGGTCCCATAAAATAAGGAGGGCTTTCATCGGATACAAGGGAACCGAAAATCTCGACGGGACTATTTTGGATGCCGGCACAGTTTAAAAAGCCCGCCAATAGGAGATCGTCGAGTGTCGGACCTGTCGTTGGATCGCCTCTCTTTGTCGTCGAATTATTTTAGCGGCCGATATTTCCATCCGTACTGCCACCTAAGCCAGGCTCCGGGCCAAAGTCAACACAGAACGCGCGTCCTCCTTCTCGCTTCCTTTCACCCCCTTTCTTTTCGCCTCGCTTTGCTCCTGTAAACTTACAGTCAGTCGGTAGATCGCATAGTTACCAACTTTTACTCTCGTATAAATATTGATGCGTACGAAATGTCGGATTTTTCATTGAATATACAGTAACCGGCATAATAAAGTGACCATTCTTCCATAATTTGCACTAGCGTGCGGAATGTATCCTCACCGAATAAAGCCTCCGAGTTCATAGTGTTGTACTTATTCTCTCATCCGGAATTGAACAAACCAATTTAAACAAAAAATTACTATCAATTTTTGCACCTCGCTGAAACTTTTACTGTCCGCGAACGTGTTAACCCCTTAACTTATCATTTTACCGGCAAGTGCGTCAGGCGGAGCGATTCAATTATCGTTGTAACGTGAAGATGGATAGACATTGCTCGAATGTTAGGGATATTTTGGATATGACGATAATCGGTGGACAGGATCAAATTAAAATTGAGCTCCAATTTCGATCGTGGTGAAAATAGGGGCCGAATTTGTCGCGTTGCAGTGGTTGTTTGCGTTACGCGTGAAAGATGTCATTATAAGGCAAAGGGTTAATTGTATATACTAAGTGAATCCCCTATACCTTGGATTCGATATCGAGGTATCGAAGCAAACCGGGCATGACGGTACGAAACGTTCAAAGAGTTTGACAGATGGTCGCGGCAGTTCCGTTCAGGATTCCGAGCGAATCTATATTTACCCCGATTACGTCGATCGTCGATCGTTTTAAAATAACCTTGCATTTTGTCGCCTGTTAAATCGGCAAAGTTTCCGAGAATAGGGGGATAGCTCGTGACGCAACCGGCCGCGTGTCCTTCTTATTCACCGTCGCGTCGTCGACGGTTTCGCCGTCGCTGACGACTCCACGGGCCCGTCCCTCTATCGGGACGATCATAAATCGGTCGTTTGCCGTGTTCCCGGCCGTACAGAGAAAGCAAACAACCGATAAATCAACGATAAAACGTTCCGCCGATCGACCAATCGACCGGAAGAATAATAGTTTGCTCGTCGTTGCTCTAGGTGCCAAGCTGTCTAGTTGGTCCGGCGAACGCGAAAATAAGAACAACGATCACGCGCGACCAACAAACTATCCCGGGATTCACGGTTTCTTTTTCTATCGACCAACTCGTCCGGATTTATCGCCGGCACGTTTATTTGCCGGAACTTTAACGGGGGATGTCTATGTAGCAAGCCGAAATCGAGCCGATTTTCAACAATTATTTTGGAGGATAAGGAACGAACAAGTTTTGTGGTGGTTTTTGGACAATTTAATTAATACTTTGTCTTCATTTTGCAATTTTTTTTGTCCATGCACGAACGAATTTTATTTATGGTGGGACCTCTATGTAGCAAGCCGAAATCGAGCCGATTTTCAACAATTATTTTGGAGGATAAGGAACGAACAAGTTTTGTAATGGTTTTTGGACTATTTAATTAATACTTTGTCTTCATTTTGCAATTTTTGTTGTCCATGCACGAACGAATTTTATTTATGATGGGACCTCTATGTAGCACGCCGAAATCGAGCCGATTTTCAACAATTATTTTGGAGGATAAGGAACGAACAAGTTTTGTGGTGGTTTTTGGACAATTTAATTAATATTTTGTCTTCATTTTGCAATTTTTTTTGTCCATGCACGAACGAATTTTATTTATGATGAGACCTCTATGTAGCACGCCGAAATCGAGCCGATTTTCAACAATTATTTTGGAGGATAAGGAACGAACAAGTTTTGTGGTGGTTTTTGGACTATTTAATTAATACTTTGTCTTCATTTTGCAATTTTTTTTGTCCATGCACGAACGAATTTTATTTATGGTGGGACCTCTATGTAGATGCCGAAATTTACACCGTTGGTGTATTAATCCGAAGTCAGACAACAGCGAAAGGGTTAATTTCAGTTTTCTACATAGAGGTACCCCTTTAACGAAATTTTCGCCGAATTTCTTCGTGCGACTTCACGAGATATATCGATTTCTTGGTCAACACGAGACAGCACCGTGTATTCTTAACGTCGAATCGTTGAAGCCGCGACGAGCCGAGTCAAAGCGATTCGAGTGCCCCCGCGAGAAAGCAAATATTTGACGAGGAAAGATGAATTCCAATGAAATTCCGCGTCTCCGCAGACGGCACGGCACCGTGTTCGACGACGTACCGTTCCGATGTTCGATTTCTCGATTCGATCGAAATATTTATTAATCGGTGAATCTAATATAATATGGGAAGCGCGGTTACAAATATTATGGCAAAAATTTCCAAATCGGCCAATTCAGGGTGTAAATAGCTGTGGGTGCTCGGTGATCGAGCAGAGGGTGCAGCGTGGAAGGATCGCAGTATCCCATTGCCGAAAACTCGACTATTCGACGACTCACGGCGCGTCTATCGTCCCGATTATTTATATTATAAGCAAAATAGCCCGGCTCCCGGACACTCGGCTCGTAATTCGAACGGGAGGATCAACCGTTGCTGGGCTGTCAGAAAACGAAATACCATCCGGTCCGCTTCGAGCCTCCACTCGACGAGGATGGTATTATGAATGAAACCCGACGGGAAGAACGGGTGCAGAGAGAGAGAAAGTATAAATGAGAGAGAAAGAGAGCGATTCGAGTCTCTCGAGCCTCTCCAGACTCAATGGAACCGAGAGAAAAAATCCGTGTGGTCATTTTTCGATCGGACAATGAGACTGACCGCGAGCATCGCCTCTCGTTGCTACCTTCTCCCGTTGTTCCCGTGTCTCCGTGTTGCTGCGTCACAACACTGACACACGATGCCGAGATTCCTGGATGCGAGGACGAGACGAGGTGGGCGGCGAGGAGAAACAGAGAGAAATTCGTGGCGCACAATGTGCCTGCGGGACGATGACTAGCATCGAGGAAGAGGAGCCTCCGTTGGGTTATTTTATGCGATCTCATTCCGAGACGAGGTGACACGGCCGTGTCTCGTAAACAATACGGTCTTACGAGAGAAGAATGTCCACTGATTCGATTAACGGGGATGATTGGTTGTATCTTGGCCCTGCTACGTCCTACCGGGCTCCTCGATGACTCTGACGAATAACTCGTTCACGTTTTATGACATATTAGGTTGGTGCATATGAAATGTCGGGTTTTTTAGTGAATATATAAAACTGCCTATCTTCTTTCAAAAGCCATTTATTTAATCAAAATATGATCCATTTGCTTGAGTACACTTTTCCCAACGAGATTGCGCTGTATAAATGACTGTATTAAGGAAATTCTGATCTTTGGAATCAGTAAACACTGATATTTAATTTTTCTGACTTTCTTCATTTTCACAGAGTTTTACCCGTGACGACGGTTCTAAATGTTTAAAAAAAATGAAAGTCGGCTGACGAAGCATCTGATAAATAAGGGGGGACAAAATTATTCGTACACCTTGAACGTACAAACAAAAACAATAATATTTTCTATATTATTAGAAAATATTTTTAAGCATTCTTTATATTTCTATATTTATATTTCAATATGTATGGCTGTATATTATACGTAATAGTTATAACAAAGATGTACACGAATGAACATCGGCTTCACGATGAATTTGAAAGATATTAACATTGTACAATGAAGTTACTCGATGATGTGGTGGACACTGAGATCCTAGAAATAAATATAAAAATATTAGAAAATATTTTTAAATACTTTATATATTTCATTGGACATGAATATGTAAACACGTAAATGTCAATGAACATGTAAAAATACACGAATGACCACCGGCTTCACGATGAATTTGAAAGTTATCGACATTGTACAATGAATTCACTCGATATAGAAGTAACATAGAAAATATTGTTGATTACTATGTTCCACGTATACAGGGTGTCTCACAATTATGGTACGAGCCGGAAAGGGGTGGTAGGTGATGCTATTCCGAACAACATTTTCCTTTGCAAAAATGTTGGATGAGGCTTAATTTTTAAATTATTAAGGAAAGAACACCGACCAATGAGGGTGCGAGGATCGCGCGCGCTATTACGCAGAAGTGTATATCCCGAGTTTTAATTGGCCGTGGTCGCGATCGAATATACAGCGCGCGCGATTCTCGCCTTCTGATTGGTCGGTGTTTTTCCTTAATAATTTAGAAATGTAGCCTCATCCGACATTTTTGCAAAGGAAAAAGTTGTTCAGAATAGCCCCACCTACCACCCCATTCTGGCTCGTACCATAATTGTGGGACACCCTGTATACCACCAATGTTGTCCCTCGCTCGAAATAAGTACCATATTTATTAAGTACGTTACACGTACATTTATCGATACTCGAATTAACGCGCAACAATCGGCGAAATACTTCGTGGTCGTTAAAAGTTCGTAGATAAGAGTTGTTCGGTCGCGTCGAATGCCACCCGGAAAAATCGTAAATTTGTCGAAATAGAGGCGAGTCACGTAAAGAGCCGAGTGTATAGCCGTTAACTCGATCACGGAGCATCCCGATCGATCAACGGGACTTTATGCGAAAGCGTGATCCAGACGGCGTTTCGAGAATCCTTCGTCGATCCATCGGTCAAGTCGTTGACACGTTGACGAGGCGTAAGAAACGTCTGGCGTCACGTAAAAAAGCCGTTCGTCTTCGGGAACGCATCCACCCACCGTCGACAGGTCTGACGCCTCGCGGAGGTCCGTTGTCGATGTGTGTGCCACGTCTTACACACACGCTGACGCTCAAAAATATGTGGACACTTCCTTAAGGGGTAACGCCATTCTAGAATTTTGAAAACATCCATTTTTTTTTTTTTGCTTAACACTAGGACTACCAATTAGTCGAAATGAATGGTTTCGGGTTTGGCATTTTTTATTACAAAATTTTATTGCCGTCCTTTTGTCAAAATATGAATGATTGTATATGTTACATGATGCTGCAATATTTATTTATTTATTTTTCCACTTTATTTTCAGTCTTGAAGTAAGCATGCATTTAAGGCCGGTACTTCTAGTATTAAATGATGCTATACTAAATGATGCTAACAAAATAAAAATCAACTAGAAACTAGAAACTGTTGGATATCTTCTTTTAGAACCATCCGTTAATGAAAAGAAGATTTGATGCCACTGCATTAGGTAACAATTAACCAGTAAATTTGATTAATTAAATGCGTATACCTTTTACATTGTATATCTTTTTTTCATTGCGTATCCGATTTGAGACACTGTTTTCGAACTTGTCCGTCTGCGTGATCCTAGTGTGCACATACATTCGAGTATGCACACACACACGCGCACGAAGTCTCTTCAGCCACGATGTTTCGACTTTCGAGATTTAATGGCTGTTAATTACATGGCCGACGCAGTTAATTTCCGTAATTAGGTCCGCTCGTCGGCCGTGATTTGCGTTGCAGAATAACGAGTAGCTCGATGTCATCCCCCTCGCGTCATTTTAATTCCTCTTATACGCGCAAATTAACGAATCACGTACGGGTGACGAGATACATCTCGTTTTTAGCGAGTCGAACATTGTCACTAGATATCACGCTTTCATAATTATTCGATCGAATCGATTAATTATCCTGTTAATCGCGAAATAAACTAATAATTTGTTAACGTTAATCGCATCGAGATGAAGACTATACAATGACGAGTATACGAGACTATTACAAGAAAAATGCTTCTATTATAAATTATGCGAAAAACAGTGAAAAAATGAGGAAAAGCTGCACTTTTATCCGACAAACAACTAATAAATCATTCGCATAAATGACATTGAAATAAAGTTTTTGTAACAACAATCAATGGCGAGTATACGAGACTATTACAAGAAAAATGCTTCTATTATAAATTATGCGAAAAACAGTGAAAAAATGAGGAAAAGCTGCACTTTTATCCGACACACAACTAATAAATCATTCGCATAAATGACATTGAAATAAAGTTTTTGTAAAATCAACCAATGATGAGTATACGAGACTATTACAAGAAAAATGCTTCTATTATAAATTGTACGATAATGCTTCTATTATAAATTATGCGAAGAAGAGTAAAAAAAAAATGAGAAAAAGTTACACATTTTTTCGCTAAACAACTAATAGTCCGTTAACGTTACTGCATCTAAACGTGTATGCACGTCGAACGCGGTTAAACGTCGATTGCTGCGTTTTGTGCACTCGCCACACCGACAGATTCCACTAATAACTCGGATCAGAGCGAATCTCGACGTCGATCAAAATCAAAGATCTCCTTTGGAAAAGTCCGCGTATCAACAAACAAAGCGTCATTCGTGTTTCGTCTGAAGCTCGCGAGTCCTTGGAAATTATGGTGCTTAACGGGAATGCGGTATAATAGCCAGCGCGGTAGTACGGGAAACGGCGATATAGGGAAAGGAGCGTCGAATTTTCTGCAACAGACTGCCGGATTTGCTAAATTTCGGAATTCGGTGATTTGGAGATTTTTGGGATTCGGGGGTTCGCGGATTTGGGGGTTTCTCGATTCGAGATATCTAGGGATACGGAAATCTAGGAATTTTCCTGCTGTAGGAGCTTAGAAGGCACCGAATTATCAACTTAACATATTCGTAAATATCGGATTACCGGAAATTTGTAAACTCTTTGAAAATTGTAAACCGGATTCGAGATTTAGGTATCTGAAGATTCCAGAAGTCGGTGACATGGGAATTTATGAATATGACGACTTGGACATTTGGTTAATTTACTGAATATATCTATCCAGCGATATGTGATCTTGGGGATTCCAGAATTTGAACACCTTAAGATTCTTTCAAACTCCTCCATTGCGAAAAATTGAAATATGTTCGATGATCGGAAACTTTCAAGGTTATGTACTTGACCCTAACAAATCAAGGTCCATGGACTCCATCGTTATTATCCTTATCCAAAAAAGGCCATATCATGCCACTCTGCGCGTATCGCAATTATTTAAAGCCGCATTATATCTCTCCGGTCGTATAACAATTATTCGAACGATTTAAAACCTCGTCGACCAAATTACGCGGTCCAACTTCAACGGCATCGAATTTGACACGAAACAGCCTATCGTTCAACTCGTGAGGTATTAAGTTTCGCCTAACCCACGTACGTCCAATGAAGGAGCAGATTGAAACGCCGGGACCGAAGAAGTCGGACGTTCACGAATCTAGAAACACGAACGAAAAAGTTGGACGGTGTTTTTTGTCGAAACGTTAGGGCAATCTTTTGCGAGAGCGTCGAGGCCGTTGCCAATAATAGAGCAATAAGAAAGGCTCATTGGACGACAGTGGCGCGTTTCAAAGCGACGGTAATGGGGCTTGAAAGCTCTGCCGGCTAGGAAAAGGAAGTGGCAGAACGAGAAAGGGGTGACGTTGAAAGAAAAAAAAAGAAAAAAAATATCGGGGGAGAGACGAGAGACATTTCGTCCGTGAAGGCGTTCAACCGTTTGATAGCGGAACCACCCAGCGTTGACACTGTTTTGCTCTTTTTCCGTACTGGAAATCGGCTGCGACTGTCGGAAACGTTTATTCCTCCGACAACCAGAGAAATCGACATTTTCACGCGTCAGACATGTTAATGAACCTGTCACCGGTGTATCGAATCGAACGACTTTCTTGCGTCCACGTTGAAACAGAGACCACGGATGGGTCAGACTTCCTGAAGAGACAGAAGAGAATACGGTGACAAAATGATAGAAAAAAGTGTCTTAACCCTTTGTTCCCCGGCGTCGATGCTTGCTCGTCATTTGATTTTTTGCAACAATTTTAAATGAATAACTTTTAACTAACTCGATAGTTGTGTTGTTTGAACACATTGGCGATTAAATCTTTCACTACGAAAGGCGTATATATACGCAGTCTGTATTTTTGCAATATAAGACCTTCCCTATTTCATCGACTGATTCACAATCGAATGCGTTAACAATTGTTTCGAGGTATGTTCAGCCAATTTTTCGTCATACTTGTACTTTTTTAGGTTTGTGCGTTGATCCATGTTTTAGAATATGTCGCAAGCAAATGAATTATTAGATTGTTTCTATTATCTTTTTATTATGTTTTAAGTTCATTGCGTTAAAAGTTGCTGTATATCGATTTTGGATTTTTTCTTTATATCATTGTTATCGAAGAAATACGCGAGTTGAGTAAAACGAGTTAAAATAACTTGCGAAGGTACATAAAATAAATATAAAATAGGTATCTCTAATTTATTTACGATTAATGAATAAATAATAGTTTCAAAAGAATTTATGAAACTCGTGAACCAGAAACTTTTACAGTAGCTATTTGCCGACGACAAAAATGCTTTAGAGCGCAAAGGGTTGAACAAGTCGCCAAGCTGTTCGGTAAATCATCGGGCAAACGATAGTGTTTATACAAACGGAACTTGGTTTCTCGATCATGCGCTTCCTGAATGGGGGTCAGTTACGAACGACACTTTCCTGCCAGGCGAAAATCAGTGGGCGGCCACCAGGAATCGCTTCCGGTGCTCGTTAACACCCGACAATTTATTCCTAACGACGGGAACAGACTCGCGAGGATATAAATTATACGGTACCTTAATTACTACGTTCGTTACGAACCGTTCAAAAATGTAGACACTTTTTTTTATCTACATTTTTTGGGTCCACGATGAAGGGTACAGGATGAATGAGGACCAGTTATCGAGATTAGGATGTTTGCACTCGAAGGTGCTTTTACTGATTGCAGATAACAGTTATAAAACTTTTTGACTGAAAAGTTTGATGAATTGTTTCGAACTTGTTATCTCTCTGTTATTAATTGCCACTACTAGCTGTTCCATTTCGGAGCAAATTTACAAAGACGATATTACAGTCGATATCAAACTTTAAAATTGATTTCCTCGAAAACGGAGCCTCAAATGCGAAAATGTTATACCAAAATTTTTTCTTATTTTGTTACGTAGAATCACCCCTTGCCCGATTGTACTACGATTTCCGGCCCACCCTGTATATGTATATAGTTAAAAAATACCTATTTTAAATGGTTGTATTAAACGGGGTGCTGAGTGTGAGTCACCTTTCGAGTGTAGAGGATTAATCGCGAAAATGAGTGTACGATCTTTGTTGCGTTATGATAAGCCACGTTGGTCACCCAACAGTGATTCGCTAACACGATCCGAGCGAAATTGATACTTTTTTAATTACCTGTCGTTCGCCTCATGATCCCGTTGGAACGATTATTATTTACCTCCTGGACCGTCTAATATTCTTGATCCACGCACGACCTATCTGTCATAATACGTTTGTAACGTGCAACAAGCAGCCGTGACAAGTTGTGTTGTGCTAACACAACTCATTGCCAGCATCAACATGAAGCTGTAACCGCTTTGGGTGCGTGTCCAAGATGAAAAGGATTATGCACTCGGTCTCGAGACCGTGGAACCGATACACCAGTTTCTACTTTCATTGCCACGGCGAGAACCAGTTAATCGCGTTATAAAATTACTATCGTGTGATCATCGGTCCAACTGTGGAAGTTACGCCACATTGAAATAATCAATTAAGGTCGAGTAACAGCGAAAAGATTCGTATCGAGTCGAAATCGGTATCAAAGAACGTCGACGCGATCGAACCAGCGTGGTCCGCCATTTTGTGTTCGGTGTACAGTTGCAAATGGACGCTCGATCGACTCTCGGTTACTTCACCGTAACTGAATCGATTCAAAAGTTTGATTAAACGCCGAGATAAGTCGATGAGCGTGTAATTGAATGTTTTAAGGAGCAACAGTGCTATTTAACACGTTGACTACCACACGAAAGCGATATAAAATTGCATTTGGTAGTATTTTCATTTTTAACGGTTGGCAAAAGGTTCGGTGAATAAGCTGGATGTTGAAAAATTTCATGTTTCAATTCATTCAATTTCGTAATTGTTTTGCATGAAGTGTGCAAACCTGAACGATTAATAAGTGACAATGAAACAGTTTTGAGAAAATCTTTGTTGAAACGTGACTCTGACAATGGACTATAAAGGAGATTATGTCAGAAACAGAAACATAAGGAGAACATGGAGACAAACATTCCCGTGCGAAGAAAATCCAACATTTCGTCTGCACCGACTAAATATTAATATTTCAATTATTTCGAAATTAAAAATAAAATTGAAAAATAAATGAACAAACATGTACAAATGTTAAGAAAACATTTTGTCACTTTAAGCAGGAAATTTGTAAAATGATCATTTGACCCCATTGGTAGTTTTAGTGTTAAATTTTTATAAGGGTCAGATTAACTTCTTATTTTAAAATTATTACGATCGAATTATTTTTTCGTCGCGTAACAAGATTTAGTATCGATTTTCATTGCTGAGCAGGATTACTGAAAAATTTCAGTTACGTTGCATTTGCGTGTAGCACAGGTCGACCTAACAGACCCACATAAACGTCCCGAGAACAAGAGCGAGGAAGAAAAAGGAAAAGCAAGCTTCGTATGCGTCTACGTGATTATTTCGAGAAGTCAGAGCGTCGAGACGTGTCCGCGTGTCTGACGGATGCCGCTAACGAGCATCGTTGACGATTGACAAAATATTCTCAGTGCATGACCGAATGTAACTATGCCTGGCTCGACGATGCGTACGAATACACACGCTCTTGCAATTCCGAACCTGCGACGATCACCCAGCGAAATCGAAACGGAAAACTGAATAACTTTATACGTTAGTTGAATAAATACGCTCGCGTACAGAACATTCACTTTTTTTTTCATCGTTCAACCGACTGAACTGCATCAGCATTCTAGAATAAATAGTCATTTTATACGCGAACTTCCTTAACCCGTTCCCTCGTACGAATAATATATCTTTATTATGTAAGATGGTTTTTACGTGTTAGGTATTTTATGTACATTATTGCGAATAATATTTTATATACAATATTTTATGTACAATGTAATGCACAATATTCTGCACAAAATATTATGTACAATGTTTTATGAAAAATATTATGTTCAATATTTTATACAAGATTTTATGTAGGATATTTTTTTTTGTGCGATTAGAATATCTTTATTATGTGAAATAGTTTTTACGTGTTAGATATTTTATATACAATATTATGCACAATATTTTATGTATAATGTAATGCACAATATTTTGTACAAAATATTATGTACAATGTTTTATGAAAAATATTATATATACAATGTTATGCACAATATTTTATGTACCATGTAATGCACAATATTTTGCACAAAATATTATGTACAATGTCTTATGAAAAATATTATGCTCAATATTTTGTACAAGATATTATGTAGAATATTTTTTTGTGTGATTAGAATGTCTTTATTATGTAACGTAGCTTTTGCGTGTTAGATATTTTATGTAGAATATTATGTACAGTATTTTATATAGAATATTATGCACAATATATTATATACAATATAATGCACAATATTTTATACAAAATATTATGTACAATATTTTATATAGAATGTTTAGTAGAATGTTTATTAGGTGAACTTAAAAAGTATGTATCATTTTTGTGCCTTACGTTCAATTTGAAATCCTCATACACGATTAACACATCGGGAGTGACAATCGAGAAACGTATTAAATTTTCATGTTAATACGTTTTATCTGCTCCCGAATTTTATTTATTGCTGAAAGTGCGACGATGTTAAGAAGCGGGCAATAGACGAAGATAAAGAGGCGAAGGTTCCTCGGGTGCAGAAGGTGTTGATGTAGGTATGCCGAGTTAAATATGCGCGTAGGATGCGCAGGCAGGACAAAAAGCACCACTTGTCAGACGAGCACCAGGCGAAATAAGAATCTTTATTCGGTTTCGAATCACTTTTAAACGTGTCCTCGCCATAAGAAGAGCTCCGAAAATTTCGAAAAAGCGTGTTGACCTTGTTTTTGTTCTATATCTGACCCGTACGCGTGACCGCCGTAACTAATCGTTCGTTCGCGTCGAAAATACACAGGGACCTTCATCTTTTCAATTTAAACAATCGCCACTCCATCTTTTATTATCGAACGCTTTGACGTTCTATTCCATCTCTCTCTTCTTCTCGCTAATGTTAATTTCGTCGATTAAAATTTGCATTGGATGGTAGTTTTATTTTTAACATTTTCATTTTTAAAATTAAGCGATTGAAAATTTGCATCGGATAGCAGTTTCATTTTCAAAATTAATTGATTGAAAATTTTCATCGGATGGTAGTTTTATTTTTAACATTTTCATTTTTAAAATTAAGCGATTGAAAATTTGCATCGGATAGCAGTTTCATTTTCAAAATTAATTGATTGAAAATTTGCATTGGATAGCAGTTTTATTTTCAAAATTAATTGATTGAAGATTTGCATCGGATGGTAGTTTTATTTTTAACATTTTCATTTTTAAAATTAAGCGATTGAAAATTTGCATCGGATAGCAGTTTCATTTTCAAAATTAATTGATTGAAGATTTGCATCGGATGGTAGTTTTATTTTTAACATTTTCATTTTTAAAATTAAGCGATTGAAAATTTGCATCGGATAGTAATTTAATTTTTAACATTTTCATTTTTAAAATTAATTGATTAAAAATTTGCATCGGATAGCAGTTTCATTTTTAAAATTAATTGATTAAAAATTTGCACCGGATGGCAGTTTCATTTTTAACGAATCTTATCAAATATTATCACGATGCTTTGTTATATGTTTTCCATAGTTTCAGCCAACTAACGCGAGTACTTTCAGTTAGAAAAGCGAGCTAACTTTGTACAGTGTGGCTGTTAAACATCTGTTTTTTACCATCACATTAAACACCTTACCACCGATTAAACATTAAGCCTTCCATCGAACTTCGACCATGATTTCTATAAATTAGTTTCTTTGTCAAAACAGAAACATCAACAGGTAAATACAGAAGCAAATAAGTAAGATCGAGAATGCACCGACGGTTATCGCGATGGTGATTCGTTCGTGCAGGTGGTTTTGCTCGAGGACCCGAGAACCGGTGCTTGGCTGCTGTTTTCAGAATAAACTAGCGAGCTTATACTCATAACAGGAAAAATATTAAATCACCGTCATCGCCTATACCACCCTGCCGCGACCCTTTATCTGTGTTAAAACGCTTCCGATCGAAACAACGCCGGGACCGGCTTATTTTCGCTATCCTTCTTATCATTTCTTACCTTCGTTCGATATACAATTGATACGCGATACCCTGATTCAAATATTGAATCTACGGACAAGTTTTTGTCCAGTCGGTTCGGTGAATCGTTTCTAAATATATGTAAGTTTTGATATAAGACCTGGAACTTTCATTATAACCGATAGTAACATATGATGACTCGGTACAAGACGTTCAAGATATGTATATTGTATGAACATTGTATATTCATGTGTATATTCGAAATACGTAAATATATTGTACATTCATATGTATATTCAAGATATGTGCATACATTGTATGCCCACGTGTATATTCAAGATATGTGCATACATTGTATGTCCACGTGTATATTCAAGATATGTACGTTGCATTTTCATGTATGTGTATATTCAAGATATGTAAACTGTCTGTTCACGTGTATATTTAACATATGTACATTGTATGTCACGTGTATATTCACGTGTATACACAAGATACGTAAATATATTGTACATTCATATGTATATTCAAGATATGTGCTTACATTATATGTCCACGTATGTATTCAAGATATGTACATACGTGGGATGTTCATATGTATGTACATTCAAGATATGCACGTTGTATGTTCACGTATAATATTCAAGATAAGTACGTTGTATGTTCATGTGTATATTCAAGGAACGTAAGTACGTCGTATGTTCATGTATATATTCAATATATGTATGTGACCTATTATGACACGTTACGATAGATGTAATGTGCCACGTCGCTGCAAGTTGTAATTGTCGCGCGTAATTTTTATACAGTAACGTATCGCGGTCAATACGCTTTGTATAACCAAGAGTTGTCTACCGTACGTATAATCCCTTTCCCCTAGAATCGTCTTAATGGATATAGAAAAATTTGCCGGTCTCGCTCGTCCTCTTCCATTTTGCTGCCTGTCCTAATACGAATTCCACGCAACGTGCACCCCATGGGTGGAGAGTCCCTTATTCCGAGTTTAAGCCACATCAACAACGCACCGATTGAGCCATTATGACCGCGGGTAATGCTATTTCGAAGATACGATGACCTGCGGCCCTATCCCTACCGTTCTATGCTCTCGTTCTAGCGTGACACCACAGGAGGCACACCAGATCTATGGTTAAGGGACGCTCGATTTACCGTGAAATCGGTGAATGTAACCGTGTGTGCGATTTACCTCCCCATTGTCAACACGATGATCTTTTCCAGGTTCGTATTGTTCGAACAACGGGCCAGCTATTCGTTGCGATACATTTTTTCGTTAATTGTTAGCTAATGCACTTTTCAGTGGATTCAAACGGTACGGGGGCGTAGGACTTCGGTATTTATGGCTCGTATAATATAGGATCCTTTATTCTGATCGTAACAGTGTATATTCTAATTTTCTGTATAATAATTTATATCTTCTAACTTTTAGTTAGTACCTGGTTACTAACTTATAAATGCTTGTACACGGTTAGGTCAGAAATGACCAGCCGTCTTTGTATCTGAATTGAATTATTGAAATATGTTTACCAACCATGCTCGAACCGAAATACATACTAGGTAATCAAATTCACCGAAGACATCATAACTTTTTTTTAAGTAGTTACAAAAATGAATCCTTTGTACTCCAGAGGTGACTAATACTCGCCACTTTGTGTAATGCAGTAACTTGAAGTCATTATTAAGTTAACTAAATCTCTAGCGCTGCATATGTGACGTATGAACATAACGCATCCGGCAACAGTGGCAATTAATAACACAGAGATTAAAACTTCGAAAGAATTCGTCGAACTTGTCAACCAAAAAATTGTCCACTTGCTATCGTCTACCTGTAAAATCACCTTCCACTGCAAAGGGTTAAAGAAGTGTCCACATATTTTTAAGTAGCAGAGTACATAGACCATGTCCGTGTCAGGTGATGCTAGAGTATCTATTTATTTTCCTCCATTATTTTCAATGTTAAAAGTGAGCATTTAGTGTCCTTCTCGAGAAAAAGGAACGTCCTTGGCAATCAGCGATACGTGTATAAAACAAGGAGGACAATAATCTGATCCGACGTGAAAGATACAAGTTAATCGAGCAACGACGCCGCTGACCTTCTCACGGGAGCAAATACGGCGTAACCGTATCGGTACACGAATTCGAAACAATGTCGATCATTGTGCGTTTCACATTGTTGCGTATCTAGCCGGTGGAAAGGATCCATTGGCCCGAAGGTGCACGAAGCGGGCGTACAATGCCGAAGCGCGATGCCCACGTAACAATACAATCGGTAGGCGACAGCAGGATATCACGCGCACCACTGCCCACCGGCAATGACTTAATGCTATTTGGAGACCATGGCCTCTTCTTTGCACGCCATTATGCACGCGTGGCGGCTGCACTCGGCCGTGAATGCCGTAACACGAAGCCCAAAGAGAGACGCCGCCGACAACAACGGAAATGTTTACGGTTTCACGGGTCGTTTTCGGCCGGACCTGGATCCTCCGACGATTTCCCTACCAGCAACCCGACACGCGAACTTATGCGACTTTTCCTTGGCTATGGATGTTCGACATCCACGTGTGTATCTAGTATCGTCGATTTTATAACACTTTGCACTCGTATGCGTTTTATTGACAAACAACAACTGTACAACTTTTTCTAAAGGTTATTAAGCATCCTCAAGGACTATGATAATAATCATATTATACATTTTATGCACACAATACATGTGATCGCACAGGTCCAAGCTTTGGTGAGGTTTTCTTATCAAACTTTCGAGCAATATAAATACCTGCAGTTGCTACTGCTGGATTTCATTTTGAGGCTCAAAGGATAAAGGGTACGAAGAATCCTCAAGTTTCAATGAAAGCTGTCGAGCATCCACAAGAAGTATGGTAAGAGTCATAGTATACATTGTATACACACGATACATGTGATCATACACGTCCAAACTTTCATGAGATTGTACCATCAAACTTTTCAGCAACATAAATACTTGCAGTTACTACTGCTGGATTTCATTTTGAGGCTTCAAGGATAAAGGTTACGAAGAATCCTCAAGTTTCAATGAAAGCTGTCGAGCATCCACAAAGACTATGATAATAATCACAGTATACATTGTATACACACGATACATGTGATCATATACGTCCAAAATTTCATCAGATTGTGCCATCAAACTTTTCAGCAACATAAATACTTGCAATTACTACTACTGGATTTCATTTTGAGGCTTCAAGGATAAAGGTTACGAAGAATCCTCAAGTTTCAATGAAAGCTGTCGAGCATCCACAAAGACTATGATAATAATCACAGTATACATTGTATACACACGATACATGTGATCATATACGTCCAAAATTTCATCAGATTGTGCCATCAAACTTTTCAGCAACATAAATACTTGCAGTTACTACTACTGGATTTCATTTTGAGGCTCAAAGGATAAAGGGTACGAAGAATCCTCAATGAAAGCTGTCGAGCATCCACAAAGACTATGATAATAATCATAGTATACAATGAGGTCAGACGATTCGGCAAACGGATAAGAAAATTGAGAGACGAGTTGGGTGAACATATCGTGGCTGTTTCGAGGAGCGTTTACAACCAGAAGAGCGGAAGAAAAGTATGTAGACGCATAACGCGCGAAGGTCATTTATGGGCGCGAGTTCGATAACGATGGGATTCCGGGAAGAGGAGCCCGTTGGACGATTTAATGGCATTCGGTGTGAGAATTTCGTGGGACGCACGTACATGTAAACAGACACGGTGTCGGCTAACATACCGTACGGGGGTTGAACACCCTAAAATTAGCCCCGAAGCGGGATGCGACGCGTATATGCGCGAGCAACGCGTATCGAACGTGGACCCACACGCGTGGAGAGCGTGAAAAAATGCTTACATTATCATCCGTAATTTCGTAAACACACCACGGTTTAAACTATGGGGACCCGTTGCTGCACTCGTTGCGGGTGGCCCGTGAAACGATCCGTCTTCCGTAGTGGATTTCCACTCTGTGAAGTGGGTCTCCCGTGAAAGAAACGGGATTACGGTGTGTACGGGAAGAAACGATCTGGTACAGCCGTGACCAACTTTGCACTTCACCTAACAGGATCGGAGGTCAGTCTAACACTAGGCTCACGGAACCCGTCAAAATGACGGATTTTAGACTTCTTATTTTTTTTAATTACGAAAATTATTAAAAAACGTCTTACCACCTGCATGGCGGCATTAGATTTTTTAGAAATATCCATAATGTCGCGATTATGGCGGCATTCGATAGTGAAGGGTTACGATCTCGTTGTCTTACCTTAACGCTACTGTTACTAAAAAATCACGACGATATAAAAGCTCTTCAAAGCATTATATAGCGGGTCCGTGATATTAAACAGTATTTTTTGATATTGTGCATATAAAAACGTAGCTAACGTTACGTAAAATTGTGAAGATTCGATAATCGAACTGTCGGGAAAGGTCTTTTTTGAAATGGCGGTAGCGAACTCATAAAATGGCGGACCGTTTTGAATAAAGCAAAACTCGATAAGTTTATTCATCCGTCTAATAATTGCATCTAACAATTGCTACAGTTTTCATGAACTATTTTACGTACACTACGATTACAAATAAATCACTAAAGTATATAAATTTAAAAGAAAAAATTGTGCAAATTTATGCACTTTTTGTATCCTAAACCAGGTTCCCTTAATCTAATTCCAGATTCGCTGAACCTAACCTAACCTACGGTTAAGATAATTCGACACAGCTCGATCGGTGCTCGATTTCACCTAATTTCAGCTTCGCGTGAGCCTAACTCGACCTAAGCTCAACCCAACGTGATTTAATCTAAACATAACCCAAACATAACGTATCTCGGCAGATGAAAAGTCGCGGTTGAAGGTATCGTTCTATGAACACGGTGTATGGCATATGGAGCAGCTCGGAAAAACAGATTCATAAAGTGTTCACGAACAGTTCATAATTTAAGGAGGTTGTACCTGAAACGATATAGATCGGTCGGTTAATTAATTGGTTATTTTAAATTCGAATTACCATGTGATAATAACGTGTCGGTTGTCAAGATAGCCGCTGGCGGCAACGTTGTACACGCGAAGGAGATAGAAGCACATGATGGCGCCGGGTGAGACATCGATATTGACGTTCGTAGTACGTGTGCTCGTAGGTGTGCCAATTAAATTCGAAATTACCTGGGAAAACGAGGAAATTGTTGGTCCCTCAACGCGTAAACGTGTGCACAAACGTTCCTGGGAACGTTTCGCGCAACCGATTTACCATTCAACGTCATAATGACGTTTGCATTTTCGGCCGCGTTGTTGTTTACTTTATTTCGAATTAAACCGCGATTAAATGTAAGCTCATCAGCGCGCAGCGTACGCGTCACGTTCTTCGTCCTCTCTTTCGGATTCGCGTGACTTTTTCAGTCATGTAGATAATCGATGTCTCTTCGAGATAATCTGAATGTTGGGAATAGGGGATTTAGAACTCGGTTTGTTGGGAGTAAGAAATTTGGAATTGGGAAAGGTCAAAGTTGGGAAATTGGGAATAGGTGGTTTGGAATTTGGGATATTGGGAATTGGAGGATTTGCAACCGGGGAATTTGGAATTGGGGGGTTTGGTATTTTTGGATTTAGAGATTTGGGGATTTGGAATTGGGGAATTCGGAATAGGGAAATTTTTAAATTGGGATATTGGGAATAAGGGGATTTGGAATTTGGGATATTGGGAATAGGGGATTTGGAATTTGGGATGTCGAGAATTGGAGAATTTGCAATTTTTGGATGTGGAATTGGGGAATTAAGGATTGGGAAATTTGGAATTTGGGGTTTTTGTGGAACAAGGGATTTGGTATTGGGAAATTTTTAATTTGGCATATTAGGAATAGGGGGTTTGGAATTTGGGATATTGGGAATAGGAGGATTTGTAATTGGGAAATTTGGTATTTTTGGGTTTAGAGATTTTAGGATTTGGAATTGGGGAATTAAGGATTGGGAAATTTGGAATTTGAGGTTTTTGTGGTATAAGGGACTTGGTATTGGAAAATTTGGATTTTGAGATATTAGGAATAGGGGATTTGGAATTGGGAAATTTCAAATTTGGGATATTGGAAATAGGGAATTTGGAATTTGGGATATTGGGAATTGGAAGATTTGTAACTATAGAATTAGGAATTGGGGGATTTGGTATTTTGGGGTTTAGAGATTTGGTGATTTGGAATAGGAATACTTGGAATTGGGAAACTTCGAATTTAGAATGTATAAATTTGGAATTTCGGATATTGAGGTAATAGGAGGATTTTGAATTGGGCAAACATTTATTGTATGCATCTATAAGTAGTACCTCCAATTTTGTAACGTACGAACAGTTATCTACTGTTTACGTAGTTTTCGAGGAATTATACTCATTCGCTTCAAAACAAGTACGACAAAATGGAGTATATACGAAATACTCTGCAACATATAACCTGGATAACCTCGGATTGTGATACCGGACGGAAATGAATGTTTCCAAACGATCAATAATAAGAAGCATTCCCATTGTGCGTAAAAGTAATAATTTGATAAAACGTTTATCTCGAATGAAACTCGCTGAACGAAACCGCGACGCTTGCGCCGGCAATAAACCGCTTTCGAACGATTTTCGCGATGGTGGTCGCAGCAGGACGATGCTCCATATCCGGCGATTATCGATCTGTTGCCGCGGATACCAATGGACACCGTTGCTTCTTCGTTTAACAACCACGCCAGACAATTTACCCTCTCTTAGGCATTCTAGGCATTTATACATTTACAAAACTATGCGATAAAATGTTTAATATAATTAATACCGTCGTTTATAAGTCATTACTTTGTTCTTAATTCACACCGTTGGGAAATCAGCAGTAGTATATGAAACAATGAATCTTATTATTCGAAATACATTTATACATATGTGTCATTTTGGTAGAAATTAATTTTCGTTGAACGAACATAATCTGCATGATTACGAAGAAGAAACAGAATTTATTCATTCTTTTTTGAACTTTAGATATATCTTCAATAATATGTACGAATGCAACGTTTCGTGTAAGAATTGTATTTTATGGTTCCCCATTGTGATATCTTTCTGGTATTTCAGAACATGAGTCGTAAAAATAATTAGCTCAATGTCTTCTGCCCTCGAGTTTCCTATTTGAACGTACAAATCTTTACTTACATCTTCTTCTCGATCGATGTATCAAATACTTTTACATGTTGGACGACATTGAAGCAAAAAATAATTTTAACAACCAGAATGTGAGCATGTACCTAATACACATATTATTTAATATAGCATTGTTGCAAGCGATAAAAGGAAAATGTATGTAAAAATGTATATTCGAATCGCCATTTGGGGATCGTGGTACCAAATGGGTCAAGATAAAAATTAAGATAAAATTAATATAATGTAAGTATTGTTTTTGCTACAATGACTGAGAGTAGACACACGACAGCGAAGGGCTAATTGGCAATTTTAATTGGCAGGATCGGTTTTTGTTCGTTTTGCCTGTCTTCCCCGTTGCTCGCGACCGTTTCCTTCTTTTTCGATTTCCGTTTGTTGCCTCGAAGAGCGACCGCGGTGCCCGATGTAAATTACATTCTATTTATCCAGCATCGGGGCCGACGAGTTTCTTTCGTACGCTACTATTTCCATTCCCACGTGTGCCACTCCGTTTTGATTGTGTATCTGGACGCGGTCCTACACATATTTTTCATGTTGTTACCCGAATGGCGAATTTCATCCGGTCACGTGGAAGTTTATTTAGCGGACCTGGTTCGTTTCACGGTTGCCATTATTCGAATCCACTATCCAATTACTCGATCATACATGCTGAGCAAATATTACCGTATACCTAATCCCGACGGCGAGGCTCTGCCTGCCTGAAACGAAGTTTCGGGACTCGGATTTATGGATTCGGGGATCTCGCGATTTATGAATTTCGAGTTTTTCGGATTTTAGGTTGGGGGAATTTGGAGATACGGGCATTTGGAATTGGGGGATTTGTCGTTTTTGGATTTGGAAATTTTGAATTTTTTGATCCGAAGATTTGGGGATGCGGAATTTTCGGTTTTGGAGATTCCGGGATTTGGAACTGGGGAATTTGGTATTGGAGATGCGGAATTTTTGGATTTGGAGATTCGGGGATTTGGAATTTTCGGCTTTGGAGATTCGGGGATTTGGAATTGGGGAATTTGGTATTGGGAATTTGGAATTTTCGGTTTTGGAAATTCGGGGATTTGGAACTGGGGTATTTGGTATTGGGGATTTCGAATTTTTGGATTTGGAGATTCGGAGATTTGGAATTTTCGGCTTTGGAGATTCGGGGATTTGGAATTGGCGAATTTGGTATTAGGGATTTGGAATTTTCGGTTTTGCATATTCGAGAATTTGGTATTGGGATTTGGAATTTGTGGATTTGGAGATTCGGGGATTTTCAAGTGGGGCATTAGGAATTGGGGGATTAGGTATTTTTGGGTTTAGAGATTTGGGGATATGGAATTCGTGATATTAGGAGTAAGAGATTTGGAATTGGAAAATTTTTAATTTGCGATATTTGGAATAGGAGGTTTGGAATTTGGGATTGTTGTAACTCGATGTTTTTCCCAAATTTCACATTTGAATTCATCATTCAAGAACCCACAAATTTAAAGAATGACTGGGCTACACCTACATGCCCTGATATTCAAAAAAACATACTTTCAACCTCAAACATTACGTCCCGCAATCATCTCTCTAAAATACTCAATTTCCAATAAAAAAAAATACTTGCCAAATATTTTTGTGAAAACTATACCTAAGATAAATTTCATCGCAATCGGTGTCCGGGTTAGATCCCCTGTATTAATTCCCCTCTAATACCGTTTCGAGTCTTCCCGAAGACCTAAATTTCTTGCCCTACCTCAATCTCTCTTTTCTTTCCCGATCAAAACGCTCGGTTATCTTGTACAACGATAAAGGACGTCGCGAGCCAGAAGTATTTAGAAAAAAAGCAGAGATAGCGAGTGTGTGTGTGTGCGAGAGAGAGAGATGGAGAAGAAAGGGGAGAACAGTAACCGCAACGACAGAAGGTTAGGTACTCGTGTATCGAGGTTAGGTCACGGTACTCCGGCAGCGATTCCAGTTTCGCGTTTTGCCGCGGGTCTCTGGGAAATGTGCACCTGTCGTCTTTCCCCTGGACGAGCAGACGATGGCGGAATCCCCTTTTCTCTCCTCCTCATCCTCCTCCTCCTATTCTCTATCTCCCTCTCTTTCTCTCTCTCCGTTCTTCTCGTTCTCGAGCGTCTTCTCCTTCTCTCGCATTCTCTGCCTCTCTGATTTTTCCCTCGAAAATATTCGCTGGAAATTCGTAACCACCGTTCGTCTATCGCTCACGCTGCTACCTCCTTCTTCTCCTTCGTTAAAGAATTTCGAACATAACCCCTCTTTGTATTTTTGGATTTGGAGATTCGAGATTCGATTGAGAATTGGGGAATTTGGAAGTGGGAGACTTGGAATTTGAGATGTTGTGAATGAGGGATTTGGTATTGGAAAATTTGGAATTTGGTATATTAGGAATAGGGGATTTGGGGACCTGGGATTTGGGGACCTGGGATTTGGGGACCTGGGATTTGGGGATCTGGGATTTGGGGACCTGGGATTTGGGGACCTGGGATTTGGGGATCTGGGGATCTGGGATTTGGGGACCTGGGATTTGGGGACCTGGGATTTGGGGATCTGGGATTTGGAGATCTGGGATTTCGGGATCTGGGATTTCGGGATCTGGGATTTCGGGATCTGGGATTTGGGGATCTGTGATTTCGAGATCTGGGATTAGGGGATCTGGGATTTGGGATATGGGGAATATGGGATTTGGTATATTAGGAATAGGGGATTTGGGGATTTGGGGACTTGGGGATTTAGGGATTTGGGGATTTGGGGATTTAGGGATTTGGGGATCTGGGATTTGGGATATTGGGAATGGGGGTTTGAAATTAGGGAAAGTTGGAATTTGAGATTTTGCGAATAGTGAATTTGGTATTGGAAAATTTGAAATTTTAGTTTCGGAGATTGGTAGTAAGGGGTTTGGAATTTTGAAATTTTACATTTGGAATATTGAACATAAGGGATTTGGAATTTGGGCAAATAGAAATTTGGGATATTGGGTATATTGGATGTGGAGTAGTTAAATTGGTCACGACGTTGGATAAAATAATTGAGGACGATGTATAAAATAACGAGGAAGAAATCATCACCGCTTTCGTTTCAAGCGATCGTTGCCGCTCGAAACACGGTTTCGTAAGCTTTCAGCGAACATTTTCAACACGTCGTGCATCTCGTTGCGGCGTTGCTTAGAAAAGAAAAAAGCGGTTTGTGCGTAAGTCGGAAACGAAGAAGGTTTACCCGCACGAACCTCTCTCTTTCTCTCTTTCGCCGTTCATTTCGTAGAGCGTACTGTTTGTTTAAGTAAGCCGACGGCCAAACTTTTTCTCTCTTTCGTTCTCCTGTTTGAAATTGATGATTGCACGAACCGCTAATACGGCCGCAACGGTTACGCGGGAAGAAAGAAAAACGAGGATAGGAAAGGGTGGTGGCGGGAAATAGCGAGCAGGCAGAAAGAAAGACCGTTCGAATTGCGGCCGAAAGCGTGCGACTTGCGCAGCTGGGTTTGGAATTTTTGGATTTATATATGTTCGAGATTTGCAATTGGGGAATTTGGAATTGAACATTCGGATATTTGGAAGTTTGTAGTTGGGGAACTTGGGACTGGGGAATTTGAAATTTTTTTATTTAGAAATTCGGGAATTTGCAATTGGGGAATTTGGAATTGAACATTCGGATATTTGGAAGTTTGTAGTTGGGGAACTTGGGACTAGAGAATTTGAAATTTTTTTATTTAGAAATTCGGGGATTTGGAATTGGGGAATTTGGAATTGGGGAATTTAGAATTGGGGAATTTGGAATTGGGGAATTTGGAATTGGGGAATTTGGAATTGGGGAATTTGAAATTGGGGAATTTGGAATTGGGGAATTTGGAACTGGGGAATTTGGAATCGGGGGATCTGGAATTTTTGGATTTAGAAATTTGGAAATTTGGAATTGGGGATTTGGATATTTTGAGGTTTGGGGATTTGGATATATGGAGATTTGCAATTGGGGGATTTGAAGTTTTTAGATTTAAAAATTTGGAGATTTGGAAATGGGGGATCTGGAATTTTTGGATTTAGAAATTTGGAAATTTGGAATTCGGTGATTTGGATATATGGAGATTTGCAATTGGAGGATTTGGTATTGTGATTTACTTACTTACTTACTTAGTTACGTAGCTGCTCACCGAAATGATCCTCGTTCGGACGTGGTTTTTCCGTCGACAATGTTTACACCACACGTGGGAACCTACGCGCCATCGACATCAAACTTTCCAGCGGTTTTTACGTAGAAAGATTGTCTCAAAAATGTGCCCGCCGCAGCTGCCACGGAATCGTGTCGTTACATGCTATGTAACTGACTTTTTATTAATATGTACGCGATGAAGCAGGTTGTAACATGTGCAAACCCCGACCGACATTATGTCACATTAGGTCTTTCGTAATTTTTGAACTTTTACATACATTGTTTCTCAAGATCTTCTACATTTCAAAATTCTTGTCAAATTCTCGCACCTTCGCGTTTCTGCTGATTCAAGTTCTCGTATTTGTAAATTCCTTCTCTTTCAAATTTTCATATTTCCAAATTTCTACATTCTCAGATTTTCATATTTTCAAATGTCTACACTCTCAGATTTTCATATTCCCAAATTTCTACACCCACCAATTTTCATATTTCTAAATTTCTAACTCTCAAGTTTTCATATTTCCAAATTTCTACATTCTCAGATTTTCATATTTCTAAATTTCTAACTCTCAAGTTTTCATATTTCCAAAATTCTACACTTTCAAAATATAATATTTCGAAATTTTTTTATTCCCAAATTTGTACACTCTCAGATTTTCGTATTTCCAAATTTTTCATATTTTCAAATTCCCACACTCTCGGATTTTCGTATTTGCAAATTTCTACACTCTCAGATTTTCGTATTTCCAAATTTCTACACCCCCAAATTTTTATATCCTCATCTCCTCAAATTTCCAAGTCCATGACTCTTCGAATTCAATCCTCAAATACGCAAATCCTTGAACTCCCCGAACTTTCAAATTCTTAAATCCTCGAAGTACAAACTCCTTGGATCCTCGGCTTTCCAAAACCCCATAACACCTCGAATATCCATATCTTTTAATCCCGTTTTCCAAATTCCCCACTCGAGCAGCTACGAGGTGGACGAAAAGAATCGTGTTCCATCGAAATCATCCTCCCGTGTTCCCGGTTGGTCATTTGAGGTTAAGTTTCGAGCGGAGGGGACGCAGGTTTTCCTAGGAACGTATTTGCACGCCGCAGGGTGGTAAATTTTAAGTGTTTGCCGTGGAGATAGAGAACGATGACTTTTCCACCCCACGAGTTCCGACGCTCTAAAATTGCCCCTTGCCTGTTCGTTCTCGCGTGTGTTTGCACGGTTTAGAGGCTAATGCCGAACCACCATCCACAGAGTTTACATTCCGTGCAAATACCGCTTCTGACGTCCGTCACTTTCGCCTCTCGATCGCTAATTTGATTTCGCTTTTGATAGAGTGCCTCTCGTAATCGATTAATAAATTACGCCTTACTGTACCGTTCGTTCGTTTCGATATTTGCGATCGGGTTACAGACAAACGTAACATCCAGCTTACCGTTTCTTAGATTAGATAACAAGCTGCATTAAATACTATATCATGTTTGGTAGTGAAATTTTTGGGTTTAGAGATCTAGAGATTTGGATAGTCGGAGATTTGCTATTGGGAATTTGGATATTTGGAAATTTCCAATTGGGGAATTTGGAATTTGTAGATTTAAAAATTTGGTGATTTGCAATTGGGGAACTTGGATATTTGGGGTTTTGGAATTGGGGGATTCGGATATTTCGAGATTTGCAATTGGGGCATTTGGAATTTTCAGATTTAGAAATTTGTGGATTTGGAATTTTTAGATTTAGAAATTTGGGGATTTGGAATTTGAGAATTTGGATATTTGGAGATTTGCAGTCGGGGAATTTGGAATTTTTAGATTTAGAAATTTGGGGATTTGGATATTTGGACATTTGGAATTGGGGTTTGTGGATACTTGGTGATTTACAGTTGGAGAATTTTGAATTTTTAGATTTGGAAATTTGGGGCTTTACCATTGGGGGATTTGGATATCTGGAGATATAGAATTGAGGGGTTTGGAGATTTTTTTAGATTCAGATTTTTGGGGATTTGGAATTGGGAATATTGGGAATAGGGTATTTGGAATTTGCAATATTGAAAATAAAGAATTTGGAATTGGGAAATCTCAAATTTGGAATATTGGGAATAGGGGGTTCTATTAATAGTAAACCTTTAATGGTTAATTCCTGCTTTCTAGTTGACGGATAATGATTAATGATCCCGTTAATGATCGACCGTTTAAAAGTTCAAGTACCCCCAAGCTATGCCCAGAAACGAACGCGACGAAACATCGAATGCGCTGAACCATCGAAAATAAAGCGCGTTGTAACATCGTAACGCATAACCGTGCAATATACAGCGATGTAACGATTAAGAGTATATAACTTAAGGATATAACGATTATTTAACACTAGACTTACGGAAACCGTCAAAATAACGGATCTCATATTCCTTATTTTCAATTACGAAAATTATTAAAAATTTTATGTTAGAACGCGTGTTAACTTTCATCGAGATAAAGAATCTTTCTATAAACTGATGCATATATTACCCATAATTTACTTATTTTTATAATCCATTTTCAATTTAGACATAGGTGGTCATTAAACGTCCGTAAATCTAGTGTTAAGGCTGGTCCCTTACAATTAAACCAAAGTCCTATTTATACAAAGACGTGACAGGCAAAATGTACGAGTTAGGTAAAAGTTGCGACTCGAACGTGGATTTTGGAGAAATCCCTCCGGGTTTTCCATAAACCTAGGATCCCGAGGCAAGAAACGGGACAAAGTGACGCGTGCTCGAAGGGATTCTGCTAACTGGTCGATGAGGTATACACTATCTTTCGGCGAACTAACGGAACGGGCTCTAAAGCCCGGCATTATCCGGAGCACGTGTTTCAGCAGATGCAGTTAAATCCCGCCTCGGGCAAAAGACTGCCGACAAAATCCGCCGCAACTTCCTTTCCGACCGAGCTTTCCTCGCGACAAACGTTCGCCACAAATGTCGCGAAACGATCATCACATCGTGTAATCGTTATCGGGAGTCGTGCATCGTTGGTGCAACTTTCTGTTCGATAAATTCGTTCCAGGGTGTTCCACAATGAAACCGATACGCTAAACATGCTAAACAAAACATGTTACATACGCTGCCGCTCAATATGTGGACACTTTCTTTTAATTCTTATGACTACCTAAAAAAGTTACGTCTTTGGTACATTCGATTACCTTGTGCATGATTGGTAAATGTTTATACTCAAGGTATGTACATTGTACACTCATGTACGTATATGTATGTTCAAGATATGTATATCGTATCTTCATGTATACATATATTCAAGATACATGGACTGTATGTTCGCGTGTATATTCAAGATGTGTACCATGTATGTTCACATGTATATTCAACATAATAATATGTATATTGTGCGTTCA
This sequence comes from Coelioxys conoideus, assembly GCA_947623535.1. Taxonomy (NCBI): domain Eukaryota; kingdom Metazoa; phylum Arthropoda; class Insecta; order Hymenoptera; family Megachilidae; genus Coelioxys; species Coelioxys conoideus. The sequence continues at coordinate 7,636,660 of OX392456.1, forward strand.
CCTGTATATTCAACATAATAATATGTACATTGTGCGTTCACCTGTATATTCAACATAATAATATGTACATTGTGCGTTCACCTGTATATTCAACATAATAATATGTACATTGTGCATTCACCTGTATATTCAACATATGTAGACTGTATGTTCATGTATATGTTAAAGCTTCTTATGTGGACTGAATGTTCACGTGATACTCAAGGTATGCACATCGTATGTTCATGTATATATTCAGGATATGTGGACTGTATGTCCACGTGTATACTCAAGATATGCACATCGTATGTTCATGTATATATTCAGGATATGTGGACTGTATGTTCACGTGTATACTCAAGATATGCACATAGTATGTTCATGTATATATTCAGGATATGTGGACTGTATGTTCACGTGTATACTCAAGATATGCACATAGTATGTTCATGTATATATTCAGGATATGTGGACTGAATGTTCACTTGTATATCCAAGATATGTACATCGTATGTTCCTATATGTACTCAAGAGTATGTACACCGTATGTTCACGCGTGTATTCAAGATATATCGTTAAAATGTATTAAAAACTGCACGACCAAATAATTATACAGGGACATTCACTATGATAAGTTTGAGATATTTCGCATACCGGAGTTTCACGGATTCGTACACGAAATTTTCGGGCGTTTACACGAAAACGATGCTTCCTCGAGATCGTGTAAAGGCCCCCGATGTCGTTCGATCGTGCAAATGGCTCGGTGCGAGCGGATGTAGAGAGATATTCTTACCTTTCCATTATCGCCCACGCCCGATGCGGCCGAGTGAATAACGTTTCGCAGATCGCGACTAGAAATAATCGGGCCGCGTTCGATTTCTGTGCCGGTGTAGCAACAAAGTACATACGCGGAGCGGGATGCAAAGAATTCTCGCGAGGCCGGGTTCACCTTCGATCCCGTTCGTTATTATTGTTACAGCGATTTCGGCGTTGCGCGACTTTTATATCCCGCCCCCGGTATTTTTCGTCGTAAAGTTCCGCTCGGTTTATCGATTCGATACGAACGAATCGAACGACGAACACCTTTTTCTCACGAATACGTTTGTAACATCCGTCGAACATATCACGTTGTTCCATAAGTTTCTTTCCTCTTTGATATAATATAAAAATGCATTCGGAGAAATATGTTGCAAGCAATCAAGGAGTAAATGATATTTACCGAGGGATGAAAAAGAGCGATACAGTAGAACACCTTGTATTTAATGCAACAAATCTTGTCCCATAAGTCTCTTCCTTTTTTGACATAATATAAAAATGCATTCCGAGGAATATTTTGCAAGTAATCAAGGAATAAATGATATTTACCGAGGGACGAAAAAGGATATGCAGTATATTAGGGTTGCGTGGTAGGTCACCACTGCAAATGGAGTACATTAATTTTCTATAGATTTTGTTTTTCTTCCTTGTCCAATTTCATCTATCAAAAGTTGCATTGACGGAGGGTTTTCGTATGTGAATTTACGCCGTCCGCGAACATGTTAATACTAGAACTACCAACCAGTCAAAAAGACTGGTTTCGGGTTCGACATTTTATGTCACGAAATTTCGTGGCCGACCTTTTGTCAAAGTATCTATCATGTTTTATTGAGGTAATGAATGGTATGTTAGATGATGCTGCAATATTTATTTATTTTTCTACTTCATTTTCAATTCTAAAGTAAGTATGCATTTAATGTTGATATTTCTAGAGTTAGAACAAGGAAGGAATTTACGGGACAATTTAATATTGCCAACTGCATTACGTAAATAAGACGTACACTCGTGGACAAAATTAAGTGGACATTGCAAAAATGTAAAAAATGTTTCGTTTTTTACAATGTTGTAAATAAATTGTAAATTTAGAACGTGAGATATTTTTGTAGACTTGAAAACACATTTATTTAATGTATATAATTGTGCAATAAAGTTTTGATTTATAGGCATTATTAGTTAATTAAATTTATCTTTTGTTATTTATGATACCTGTCCACTTAATTTTGTCCACGACTGTATATAAACCTCTGCACATGCAGCTATTTCAATATTTCTAGGTGGGACCAAAAATGTCCCTCCATGCATCGAAAAGGTGAGACACATGGTCCCACCGTGTCTCAAAGAATCAAACAAAAAAAAAAAAACTTTTTTGATTCCATCCACATAGAGCCCCCCCCCCTTAATTCGATGAAACGCGGCGGGGGCGGGTGGTAATTAAAGGTAGCGTTGTTTTCGCAGGTGCATGTGTATCGCGAAAGTGTTTGGCAGGTAGTCTCGCGAAAAAGAAGCGAAACGCGATGGTCCGCGAGAAGAGGAGAGGGAAACGTTAACGGAATATTTTTTTTCCAAGCACTCCTTTCCGTAACAGCAATAAACAGCCACCGACGGCCAGACAATAGTTTGGCGAAAATGTGTATCGGTCGGTAACGTCGGATCAAGGAGACGGATGTCTCGAAACGAGAAGAAAAGATGAGAAAAAGAAATATAACACAGGATCGTTCGTTGTCGTTCAATTATGTTTATTTCGTAACGGTTTCGTATTCGCTGGACTCATCCTACGTTAATAAGTTTGCGATTATTAATATTAATCGTGATACCAATACGTTTCGTGTATACATATATATATATATATCTGTCTATTTATACATATATACTTAGTTTCATCTATACAATCTATTTCTATATATGTATATATATATATGCATATATATATATACTCTTTCTTTAATAATATACACGCAGGGATCTATCTACTAAACGTTTCGATCGTCAACTATTCACATGACCTTGTCGTTAATAAATATATTATATATCTCAGCTCTCGTCGATTCGACCGATTTCGTGCACACGAGCGAGCTTATCGATTATTTAGAAATTTTCTATCGTATCGGCTCGCCGGACGCTCGATATTTTCCTACGTCAGGGGCTGCACGGACCCTAGACGCCCTAGGGATCGCGAGTACTCGATACGAGTACTATACTCATAACGAGTACTAAATTCCTAAATTTCGGGGACTCCGGGAATTCTCGATGATCCTAGAGACTTTGGAATATCTACAAACGCAAATCGCTCTAGCGAGTTTAGGAATTCTAAAGACCGTGGATACTTTACGAATTCTAGGGACTGTAGGATCATCGGGAACACCTAAGATCATAGGGACTCTAGGAATATTCTTTCCTTTTCTCTCAGAAAGGAAATATTTCCGGAAAAAGAATTTCCTAGGTGGGAAATATATTCTAGGTTGAATATATCCGGTAGAAAAATATCGAGCTTCCGTTGTATCGTTGATATCGTCGATTAATTTTATCGTTCGAGTTCGTTCGTTCTCGTTAAAATTTCAGACTTAGCCTAACTCGATCCAAGTTAGATTTTCGATTCGAACGATAAAATTACCACTTGACCACCTCCGTGTGCATATTTTAACGACAGTTTCGATATTACGAATATCTCGACAAACGCTCGGATAATATCGATAGCGATACATTTAACACGAATCGGTCGCACGGAATGACATTTACATAAATAAATGCACAAACGACGAGACACGAAAAAAACCCACTCCGAACGATCATATCACTTTTTTAATCTTTTACAATCGATTCTATCACGCACTCGTCTCGTTCCGCTAAATTACCTAAGGAGAAACTTTCGCGATTTCGAACGTCGTCTCTCGACTACCATAATCAGAACCGCCATATTGGATTGGCCTATTGCGGCGTTAGAAAGACAGATAAAAATGTTCCGAAGCAAATAATGAACTTCGTTTAACACTAGAACTACCAACATCGAAAGCAGACTTACTTTTAAATTGAAAATTTGGTGGAAAAATAAATAAGCGAATACTACAGTGTCAACTGGTATATACAATCGTTCGTGTTCTCGATAAAATATGGCAACATTTCGACAAAAGTACAGCAATTAAATTTTTTAATATAAAATGTCGAACCTGGACTCAGTCATTTTGACTGGTTGGTGGTTCTAGCGTTAATACGTCATTTAACCCCTTGCACTGTGACAAGAAATCGTACTTGAAATAAGATAAACCATTTTTATATTGGGTTTTTCGAAAAGTGATTTCGTTTTTACCCAACTAACTGGCCCGTGAAAAAGTTCAATTGATTTTATGCGGTAATTGTACATCTATCAAATATGGAAAGCGAAAGGCAGCATTTTCGAAATATTTTATCTTTTTAAATATGCTGTTCAGGCAAGGAATATCCAACGAAGATCGACTCTCACTTTCATAAAAAAAACGAAATTGCTTTCCGAACAACCGCAATTCGTTAACGACGAAGTTTACATAAATTTTGAACACTCTTCGACTCGAAGTTTAGGTGCAATTATGGCTTTGTGCAGCCAAGAACCATCGAATATAAAATATTCACGACACTTTCATTTTTTTTTTATTCTTTTCGATATTATAGCCACGAACAGTTAAATCTTTGCACTCGAAAGTATTGTTACTGTAGGCAAATAGCAACTGTAAAAATTTCTAATTGTAGAGTTTGATGAATTTTTTTTAAATTATTATTTTTGTCTATTATTAATCGTTTATCTCACTGTGTTCGCACGCGAGCTGCATAATACTATACATTTATCCAAAAGTTGTTTATTTAAAATTGTTGCATTGAGGCAAATGACGAATGTGAGTATCCTCTTGAGTGCAAAGGGTTAAATTCTCCTGACGCATCCGACAAACAAATTCTACAAGGGTTTAATTAAGTGAAATTATAATTTGCACGATCGAAGATCGTCGATTGCAAAATTGTCTTGACCCTTGAACTTTCTTCGGTCACCCTGATGTAGCAATTAACCCTTTGCGGTCCAAAAGTGACTCACACTTACCACGTTGTTTAATATAGCAATTATAATATAATGTATTATAAATACGAATATGTATTTTCCAACTAAATTCATAGTGTTGCACATACGATGCATTAACATAATGCAGTAGCTAATAGCAGCAATTAATATTATAGATAATGAGTTCAACAAAATTCATCAAACTTTTCAATCAAACAGTTTTCGAGTTGCTATCTTCTACGCGTAAATATATCTTCGAGTGCAAAGGGTTAATTATTCGTCAAGGATAACACGTTCGGCGTATAAATGTTGGCTCGAAGGGGTTGAACGAAGAATCCACGAATCGCGAAACGTTCTAGAGATCGTAAATCGTCGCGAGACCGAAGCTGGTCGATTAGCATGGTCGTCAGCGACGGAAAGATGTTATCGTCGTCGTCGAAAAACACCGACGACGCGTACGTGACGAGAGCGACGCGTACGAGGCTCGTCGCGCGATTTCCAGGATATTATTTTTGTCCAATTAATTCGCGGCGGGTTTTCACAGTTGTCGGACGACGCGCATCGCGACGGCAAGGTATCTCGAATCGGTCAAATTAGAGTAGGTCAGGACGGAGACTCGCCTTTGTTTGCTCAGGTGACTACGATCATCATTGATATTCACAACTGTTTTCTTGGGGCAGATCCCGGTTCGCTCGCACTTCCGATTCATTAATGAACGATTCTAGCCGTGATAACGCGCGAGTCGAATGCTTTCGCAGAACGCTGCTAAATCTAACCTTCGCGAAGGCAACCGCACTTCGCGGGTTCTTCGCGAAAACATCGTTAAAGTTACAACGTTCCACGGAAACAAATGAAACGGAAGATGAAAAAGGAAATGGAAGCTTAACCGTATGGGGTCCCATGATCGCGCTCTTCCGATTTTCTTTCGAACAATGCCGGTACATTTTTCAAGCAGCCTGTTTAGTGTAGCATCAGGTCGGTTGGAAAGTAATTTCATTTTTCTCTTTTATGAAAATGAGAGACGATTTTCATCGGATACCTTTTTGCTTGAACAGTATTTTTAACGCTAGATTCGCGAACGTGCGATGACTATTTATTTTTATAACTGCGTGTGAGACTATTCGAGGTCAACAACAAATTTAATTAAAACATTATTATTTTTTTGTGTATTCGTATTATCGTTTCCGTGTTATTAAAAATATACCAATTTTGTTTCATTCAAAATGTAATCAAATTTCTGTGCAACATGGGTCTATTTTATTTTCTGTGCCTCAAAGAGTTAATGCAAACGATACCATTAAAACGTTTCGTGTCTCATTGTCATCTCACTCATTTTTGTCGAACAAAACTTGAAACATTTAGAAACTCATTGTTTTATCGACAATTTTTTTCTAATGATCTACGGGACTCAAACGGTTAACCTGTTAACTTGGTACGACGAAACAAATATATAATATTTGTTTATTTACTACGCTCGCATACCGTCACATCGTTGACGAGTCATTCAGTTTCACAAAAGAAACGGTTGAACAAAAATTGATTCCCTTGTTAACAGGTTAAACTATCTATCTCCGGTTAGTGTTCGTTTTTCTTAATTCAAAGAAATTTGAGTTAAGGAAAATCGTTGATCCTTCGATAAACACTTAGTTTCCTTCGCAACGGTTAATTTTATCAGCCGCGGTGCAACGCGAAACAAAGTCAACGACGATGTTGAGATTCAATTTAAGGAACAATTAAGAGAACAACGATGGAAAAAAGTTGCAAGAAGTCGTTGAAAAAACGGTTTCCCCTCGAGAGACGTTCAATTACTCCGGAAACTTTTTCCCGTGGCCCGAGGAGAGACACGGGATAAAAGAAATTGTCTCTTCGGCCATTTCGAGGCTATCATCGTATACGTGTTACAACGTTATGCAGTGTGCTACTTTTTCGCTGGCGAACAGTTGTGACACGTGTTCGTTAATCGCGACAACGATTTTGAAATGTCAGAAGCGCGTTCGGTCGTGCAGATTGGCGGTTAAGATCGTTTACAAAATTGAAAAGCTCGATGATCGACGTGAAAATCGGCTAACTCGAACCGGGTCGAACGATCCTTCGTGAAATCGATAATATTTTCCTATTTCGTTAACCCTTTGTGCTCGCCGTTCGATTTAACGCGACAATTTTAACCCTTTGCGCTCGAAGATATTTTTACCGATAGCACAGACATCGACTCTAAAACTTTTTCGTTGAAAAGTACGATGAAAGTTATTATCTCTCTGTCATTAATTGCCACTATTAATTGTTTAATTATATTTATACATCACATGTACAACACTGTACATTTAGTTAACACTAGAACTACCAACCAGTCAAAATTACTGCACCAACCCAATCTAATAATGGAATAAACGAACTAGCATCACGGTGTCGGAAGTGTATAATCACAAGTGTATACAGTCGAATGGCTGCTGTTTCGATTAGAAAACATTATTCCAACCAAATATATATCGTTCCAAAGTTTATAGTTTAAAACCGCAATTGTTTTTACATCAACCTAGTATTATACACGCGGCGTTCGAGCATAGCAAAACGGACGATATAAGCGATCAATAATAAAAAAATAATTTCCAAAATAATCATCGAACACATCGACCAGCAAGTTTCACTGTCGCTATTTTACGGTAAAAACGTTTACGAGTACAAAGGGTTAACGTTGATCGTTGCGCCAAGACGCTGCAAGTACTAGGTTCGCGATTATCCGCGGTTACAGATCGCGAACAGTTCCCGATTCATCCGCGGTTTATCGATCGCGAACAGTTCATCGTGAAAGCACCGTTTCACCGTTCGGAACCAGAATTACTAGGACTTATCTAGTTCCACTCTTTGGCGAGGTCTTCCGTGTTGGGAATCCACTCTTGTTTCACGTAAACCAAGCTCGGGTCGTAGTGATCGGCGTGATGCTCTTCAAGGCCTCGGTGAGGCCTTGAATTTCGGTATTCTCAGTATTTGTGCAGCGTGATCGGTAAATTGCCGCTGGTGTTGACCGTGTTGCAGTCTTGGTAATATCTATGGTACAGGGGCGGTGACGGTGCTGCGCTCGTCGACAACGGAGTGGGGGGGCTGGATCTGGAAAACAGACGTTGTTTCTTTTCAAAAATCTGCAATCTCGAAATGAATCGTGCAAACACGCACCACGCTCTGACAACGATCCGGCAATTTCATCGACGCATCGAAACGTAATCTTAGAGACACCGGAACGTCGCGGAACAATTTCACCGAATACTATTGTACTATCAATGAATACTATTATACTATCAATTGTACTATTAATTATTACTATTATACTATCAATTGTACTATTAATTATTACTATTATACTATCAATGAACGCTATTATACTTTATATTAAATATGTAGTAAATAGTACGAAGAAACACGTTACGGTTAAGACGTTGCAACTTCTGAACAAAAATGATTTCGGAACGAGAGAACCGTTGGTAGATCATTGATCAAGTTCTAGCTATCGATAAAAAGATGCAACATCGGTTAGATGAAATTAGGCGAATTCGCGGAATAATTCCCCTTGCGCTACGATTTATTCTGCGGACGCGTCATACGAAACTATTTACCACTACAATCTTGAAAAGATAGAAAATTAAAAGGACACGCGTATTCTGTATTCGACGATCTTCGAATACGCGAATTATAGTCAAACCCAATCCAAAAACTCTGTTATTATAATTCAAGGAGTCACCTAGATTGGCAGTAACGATCGTTGACTCGATCGGTAACTCGACCGCGAGCAAACGGCCTCCGCTAATTCCCTAGAGTCGAAAGAAACGGGTCGATCGTTCTATACGAAAAATTTGTCGCGGGCAGACCCCGTTATTGTAACATGAGAGATTACCTCGATCGGTAACTCGATCGTTAACAAACGACCTCCACAAAACTTCCGAAAGTCGAAAGAAACGGATTGACCGTATTTTTCTCTTACCTATAAAGTTGACAGCTGGGCGATTGGGTATCCTGATAAATGGCGGCGGTATCGGGGCTGGCCGCCTCCTGGTACCATTGCGAGTGTGCGGCCGCGTTGTTATGGTTTCTCGAATTGTATTCGGCGTGGTCCATAATGTAACCGGGCGTGGGCGCGCAATAAGGCGCGTACATCGTTCCGGGCGGCGATCCGTTGCTCCTGGACACGGTGGTCGCGTGGCCGTAACCGGTGGTGGCCATCATAGCGGCGACGGCGGCCGTGGTTGTGGTCGTGGTCGTGCAAACGGACGACAAATGGTCCCTGGACACCACCCCGGTACCCATCGACTCTCTGCTGGTCATGATCGAGTGTGGGTGCGGATGCTGCAGAGCGTGCGGATGATGAGCGTGGTGTTGGTTGTCCCTGGTCATCAAGGCGGCGGTGTTCTCCCGCGTTGTCATCAAGGCGTCGACGCTGAAGCTTGCAGGGTCCAGGCCCATCGACACGTCCTGGATGGGGTCCTGGTGTACCTGATGAGCGGCGTGCACCTGGTGACCCAGGGCCGTCTGTATGACGCTCTGACCGGCGACAGGGACGGCGGGCGTCGTCGTGGCCGCCGTCGTCTTCGTCTCCTGTATGGGACTGTGGAGACCGTATTTCGCCTGGACGGCCATGCAGTGAGTTCCGGCGTCGTTCACTGGCTCCCTCTTCGGCTTGCAGAGCGACGACGTGTCGAGCGAGTTGAGCTTCTTGCTCGAAGCGTCCGACGGCGGAGGTATCACGATGTTGCCGGGCTTCGAGTCGTCCTGACCGCGTTTCTCGGCCACCAGGCCCTGCCTCTTCAGGGCCTCCTCTTTCTCCTTCAGCGCGTCCTTCTTCTTGAAGCGTCTACGCCGTCTCAGATACGAACCGTTGTCGAACATGTTGTAACTGTCCGGGTCCAATGACCAGTAGCTACCTTTGCCCGGCTTCTTGTCGTCCCTCGGTACCTTCACGAAGCACTCATTCAAGCTTAGATTGTGCCTGATCGAGTTCTGCCAACCTTGCTTGTTCTCGCGGTAGTAAGGGAACCGTTCCATGATGAACTGATAGATACCGTTCAGGGTGATCTTCTTGTCGGGCGCGTGCTGTATGGCCATCGCGATCAGCGCGATGTACGAGTACGGCGGCTTCACCATGTCCTTGCCGGGATGATGGATGTGCTGCTGGGTGATGCCCGAGACCGGATATCCGGCCGCCGTCGCGTAGCCGCCGTACCGGTACTGCTCGTAGTATCCCGGTGCGGCGCCCACTCCCGGATAAGATGGTGTTCCCATCCCGACGGGAACGGCCGTCGCGTGCCTATAGTAGGCATTCTGTTCACCGAACAGCGTATGCATCTTCGTTGCTACACCGAGTCCGAACCGTGACGTACCGTGACGCGCGTTTACCGTGGTTAAGATTCGACGGGCACCTGTCCGCGAATCTACGGATCACTGTCGACGAACTTCTTTTCCCTAACGGGACATGTCGGACGTCCCGGCACCGTCGATCGAGTTAACCGAGTTCGAAGCGCGCGCGATTTTCACTCACTGATCTCGATCAGTCACACGAACCGACACTTTCTTCCGTGCGATCGAGCACGATGATCGATATCCGTGCACGGGGGGTGGGTGGGGGAATTTCACTGGAAGCCGATGACGAATCGATTGGTCGCTCAGTTCTCGATATCAAGGAACATGATCGTTGATCCCGTGTTCGCGGCCGGCGAAATTATCGATTCCGTTGGCCGGACAGAGACGGCGTGGCCGGTGCGTTTACTCGTTAGCCGCGTTTAAACCCGCTGTTTTGTTGACGCTTTCCGGAATATCTGTCTAGTACGGGCAAGTCGGTCTCGACGATCGAGGAAGACAGGCGAGACGGCGCGAGACAAGGGAGCATCCAGTGGTCGATGCGAGGCTAACCCGTAAACCCGCGTGCACGCGTATTATGATACACAACAGGCCGGAGTTTACTCAACCCCGAGTAAAAACACACTGGGGACTCGGCCTCGCGAGCGACCGAAGTGTTCGGTGTCGGGGAGCACGGCTGCGCGACCCGGTGCGTGGCGCCTCTGCTTCGAAAAATCACGAGAACGCGTCGTTGCCTGCCGCCTATTCCTCTGCCGGTCTCCCCATTGGCCGACGTCGATCATGTGACTCCACCTACGCGGTTCGACCAATCGGAGAGCGGACACCGAAGGGAAAAGCGTGGACGCCTCTGCGGACGAGTCAGCAGGGATCCGGCGACCGTCCTAACCTAGTCACGCCCTCCTCGGTGCTCGCGCAGGGCCGACGCAACAAAAGCGAGACAATGAGCGTCGCCCCGTGTGGTGTGAGAACTCGCGAAATTTTTACCCGTACAACTTTCGACGCCGTCGGATACCTTTTTATCGCCGCCGTGCGAATCCGACCCGATTTCAACGGATCGGCTAGCTTCGCCGTCCCATTGGCGGATATCGTAATCGACGCTCGCGCCGATATTTTCTATGGTGGATAATAATAAGCGGAGGATGTCTGGGACACGGGCAAGTGATACAATCGACCACGTGGTGCTTCGATCGCGATCGATTCGCACGGGACTCTACGGTGCTCGTTTCATGGCAGTGTTAGGACGAGTTTCTCGAAGACGTTATCTCGCTACCGGTGGTAATTTTGAGCTTCGAAATTTCTTTGTCGAATAATATGGTACAGTAAACGAAAGGAAATTGGTTTCTCGAGTTCTCGAGTTGATCCGGTGAATAGCTATCGACTCCTCTACGAAATTTCGGTCATGTGACTCGTCGGACGACGCACGGTCGAGGTTATGCGAAATCTTTTTTCGACGAAAAACGCGATCGTTTCCGAACATGATAAACGTTTCTACCAAAATCGATATTTGGACGTGTTCGTGTGTGCTTTTATAGCGAATGTCGCGGTAACGACGAGAAACGCTGTACTTCGCGCGTTCTTTATCGCGTGTTTGGGTACCGTGGCTTTAAACGGCCATTTGTGCAAACACGTTAACTCGATCGCGGCCGGTTCTGTCGAAAATAAGTTTCCTTTAAATTCAGGGTCATTAAACAATGATCATTATCAAGTTCAATGGTATTTGTTCAAGTACGAGGTCGGCGAGAGAGTTTCTCGCAACTGTTCGATCGATCGAGGTTCGCGATCCCGTTCGAGTTTTATCGAAAAATCGTCGAGAACAGCGCACGGAGAAATACGGATAGTCGCGTAATCCGTGGACGAAGAAATTGGAGAAACCCCGTAAGGAAAAGACACGAGTGGTAGAGTTATATAGATAAGGGTGGAGACATCGCGTTCTTTATAGCGAAGGGATTCAATTTGGCGTCTGTTTTTCCAACGGTTCGACTCCGGCCTTGCGAAAACACTCGACAGGACACCTCGGCTTCCATCTTTTGCGTTTCTCTGCTACTCGCGAATCCCTCCGACTTCTTCTCTATCCAGCTTCTCAAAATATCTTTCGTCGTCTGGATGTTCCACTTTTTCGATTCCAGTTCCGCGAACGAGTTTCACGGACCATCACCCGCGCCATCGCCGATACATTTTCGAACTAATCGATAACGTACGACGATGTTTTACACCGATGATGTCACTCTTGCATCTTTTGCTTCTTTCGTTCGTTACGATACTTGGTATATTTATTCTACCAACGGTTATGTTTCATTTTCCTCGTTTTTCGGGTTTTTCTTTTTAATTTTTGCAATATATACATTTACTTATGTTGAATTATGTTAGTTGATTTACTTGGTTTAATTATGTCAATTGATTTGCTTATGTTATATTAGTTGATATTTCTCGGGCATGTATGTATATTTAGATGATATTAAGGATGATTCTAGATGTTTTTTGACAATTTGGAAAAGTCGGAACATTTGTTCGAACTTTGAAAATAGCTACGTCAGGAAAATTGGAATTTCAAGAATTTTGCAAATTCTCAAACTCATGAATGTTCAAATTCACTAGACAATTTCTACACTTCCGAATCCGCAAATTCGATGTTAAGTCTCTAGGTCCCGTAAATCTTCAACTTCTATCTTCTTAATCTCCGAATCTCCAAATTATCAATTTTCTACGCTAGGCTTTGAAACACTTCTTGGGACCGCACTAGGATCTCCCTAGACACCCCTTGGAGCCTCCCTAGATTGTTCCCAAATTTTCCAAAATTTAGTTACTACGGTAACGGTCATGGTTTTGCCCTTTATTTATTTTGGACGGTTTCCGAGGACGATGCAAGCGAACGTTCGTAAATTACGGAAGCCGCTCGAGACGCTGAAAAAGAAAGTTTTACCTTAAGAAAACATTCCGCATGACGATTTATCAGATTCCCGATAACGATCGCGGTCGACAAACGATCCAATTATTTCGCGTGCACGCCGTGCCGTGAAACGTGGATGATAAATTGCTTAGGAACACGTGCGTCAATCGTCGCGAAACCAACCGAATATTCAATCGCGTTAATTGTTGCATTGTCCTTCCTTGCAAATACATATTTGCGCCGTTCTTGAATTTCCGACCGTCACGAACAATCGACCGTTCCACCGATGTTCACGACGTCGAAGATTTATCTTTCGCACGAAGTACTATTCTCGTCTCGCGAACGATTTCCCGTCCGATGGAAAAGCGGGCGAGTAAAATCGATGACGACTAATTTTCATTTAAATGAAACGACGTTCGAGTGTAGGTGTTTTCGATTCGGTCGTTTCGTATCCGGCGTCGCCTCGGGCCGCGGCGAAACGCTTTCGAACTTTCGACCAAAGTTTAATTGTCTTTTGCTTGCGTTCTATCTAAATTCGTCGCTCGGCGTAGCCAACGTTTCTCCAGCGGTTAATCCACCCGATAAGATCACCGTCTAGTGTTTTTTCGACTATGTAGCTGAAAGGATGTTCCCGATCCTTTATCGCGTGCCGTTAACCCTTCCGCTAATGCGGTTGCTCGTTTGAGAAACTTATTCGCAACGAAATTCGCTCTTTGTGATCGAACGGCGCGTTTCGCGTAAAAGCTTATCTGGGAAAATTCGAGGGTTCTAGGGAAAATATCGTAACATAAATATCGCCGCGCGCTATAACATTGACCCGTTGTAATTTCTACGCGTTGTATCGCCACGTCGCATTATTTCTACACGCTGTATTGCCACGCGTTGTATCGCCACACGCTATATCAGCGCGTCGTAATGTATACACGCTTTATTGCCACGAGTCGTAATTTTCTACGCATTGTATCGCCACGCGTCATTATTTCTACACGCTATATTGCCACGCGTTGTACTTTCCTACGCGTTGTATCGCCACGCGCTACAACTTCGGCCCGGCGTAGTTTCTACGCGTTATTTCGCCTCGCGCCATGTTCCATCGCGTTGTATTGCCATAACCGTGTTGTACCGGCATAATCACTATAATCGCTATTCACCCAAAGTTTTACTCGTTTTATTGCCGTCGTAATAATTATGCGTCGTCATTTTTACTAACCGTATTACCACTCGTAAATCCTATACGTTGTATCGGCGTGTGCTATATTCATTACGCCATATATCGCTATATCGCCACATACTACATCACCGCGTCACTTCCATTTCCGAATCTGTTACCAATCCGTACACATATACACCGCATACATATCGCGAAAAAATTTGTGAGCACCATCGAACCGCGACGGACGGAAGAATATATGAAACGGAGCATCGATAAAAATACTAATAATCTGAATCCCGTTTGGCGTCGACTCGTCGACAAGCACCTCTCTCTCGAGGTGTTTAAAAAATTTCGTGGTCTTTCCAAATAAACTACCTCCATGACCTATCCTATGCGATCGGATAACGTGAATAATATGGCCGTGTTCTTTTTTGCCCGGCAGAAACAATAAACCCTGGGAATTTCGAGGGGTCCTGGTTGCGTCACTGCCAGAAGAAAGTTCATTTTCTTTATGACACATCGCCGTTCGCGTATTGTAGGAAAAAAACATCGTTACATCGTGTTCGCCTTCCATAAATAATCATCCGGTAGTTGACCGGTGTTTAAAGGCTGCTTTACAACGTCGGAAATTGTAACGTTCGTACAATCGAATTCGGTGATCAATTTTTTATCGTGTTTCGTAAGTATAATTATTATAGTTAATTGTATCCAAACGATTTATCGGGATTTTGAGTCGGTCGCTTAACGTTATATGTTATTTCGCGTTTTATCGCCGCGTGTTATACCGTCGGACGGTGTTACGTTCTCACGCGATGTATCGCTACACGTTTTATCGCCGCGATGTTGCACGGATACAAGTTATATACACACGCGATTGTTTTTACATGGTGCAATTTCCACGTGTTATATCGCCACGCATTGTTCCGTTACACGCTACAACTTCTGCGCGTTGTAATTTCTACGCGCCGTAACTTTTATAATTGGTATCACCTCGCGTTATATCACCATGCATTGTTTCTCCAAACCCTGGATTTTCTACTCGAAATTTCCACGCGCCGTAACTTTTATGACTAATATTAACTCGCGTTATATCGGTACACATTATAATTTCTGCGCGCCGTCACTTCAAACACTAATATCGCCTCGCTTTGTATTGCCACCAATACATATCTCCACGCTGCATATCCCTTACTCGTTGTATCGCTGCATATTGTAATTCCACGCATATTTCTACTCTTTATTTTGCCACTCATTATATGACCATCCACTGTATGACCACTGTAATAAACAAGTAACGCACATATCTAATTCGACGTATCTATATTTCATATTCGAAACGATAAATGATCGAGAAATATCACTATCTAATTACCAAGACGAAATATCAACATTTAATTACCAAGACGAAATATCAACATCTAATTATCGTGGCGAAATAACAACATCTAATTACCAAGACGAAATGTCAACATTTAATTACCAAGACGAAATATCAACAACTAATTACCGAGGCGAAATATCAATATCCAATTACCAAGACGAAATGCCCGGTGTCGATTTTGAGTTCTTCCCACGAAATATCGAAGGTGATACTAATTAGTCAATATGCTTTGTATAAGAGGGGATGATTGTAACCCCTGGAGGTGGGCATACAACCCCCGTACGGTCGTTAAGCGACCGTACTTAATGGCATACGTGTTCTGTCATAACAACTCGATAAGGATGAACGACAAGTTCGATAACGATCGAGTGAAGTTCGACGAGACAGTGCAAACGGAAGTTCAGGTGTTTCGTCGCGTAATTTAATATGTCTGGAAGGTGACGACATCGTGGCTCGTAACAATATCGAGGAAATGAACATCGTTATCTCGAAGATTGGCATTGTTCGACCAGACGAAACGTGTTGTTGTATTTTTCGAAGAAATTTCGAAAGTCTTTGGGCATACCGAAAAGAATAATACGCGATGGACTCTCGTTATATCGCAACAGATTGGAAAAATTATTCGTACACAGTTTTTTATACGATGTTCCTTGAAATTCCAAATAATATGAATTAACATAACCCGTATCCAACGCATGGTTTCTAATTTGTAGGACTCCGAATTGCCAAATCTTCAGATTGCAAAATTCTAAATCCCCAGGTTTTCAAATTTCCAAATCCTATATCTCCAAATTCCGAAATTTTCAAATCCTAATTCTCCAGATTCCTAAATTTAAAAATCCTAAATCCCCATATCTCTACATTTCTAAACTCCCAAATCTCCAAATCCCTAAATTTCCAAATCCCGAATCACCAAATTTCGAAATTCCCTAATCTCCAAATCTCCGAATTCACAAATCTCCAAATCCCTGAATTTCCATCTCCCCAAATTTCCAAATCCAAAATCACCAAATTTCGAAATTCCCTAAACTCTGAATTTCCAAATCTCCAAATCCCTAAATTTCTAAATCCCCAAATTTTGAAATTCCCTAAACTCTGAATTTCCAAATCTCCAAATCCCTAAATTTCTAAATCCCCAAATTTTGAAATTCCCAAATCTTCAAATCCCGAAATTTCGAAATTTCCAAATCTCCAAATCCCTAAATTTTCAAATCCCCAAATTTCGAAATTCCCAAATCTCCGAATCCGTAAATTTCAAAATCCTAAATTTCAAAATTCCCCTAAAAAATCGATTCTTTGACGAACGTGTTTCACGAGCACGCGAATAAGCGTTGTAAGATGGCGAGGGATTTCTGCGGCAACTCGACGCACATTCGGACGCTGTGCAGCCACCGCAACGCCGGTGTTTGTCTTTACAGGAAGCAGCAATTCTGCATCGTATCTTCCACGAGCTTGTAATTCGTCCGGGTTTACGCTGCATCCGTTTCCACGCGTTTTCATGCAAGAATATGACGCGGCCGATGCCCGATGCGATCCGCGCATAAAGATAACAAACAACCCGGTTGCAGCGAGTCTGCTGTTTCTCAAATCCGCTAAGAGAAAAAGATAATCTGGTTAGCATTACCACCTTCCGATAGGAGATACCATTTTTATCCATGGTGTTCCCGTTTCGCGAATTTCCCTCGAAAACTATAGTATAATACTTAACGGATTATACCTACTAAGGATCGGGAAAAATTACGCAAAAAAAAAGCATAACGGCCTTCAGGAATACCACGGGTGCATTAGAATCATTTTTAAGTAAGTAAGAAAAATTTCTTCAAAACTGGGTTTTATTGGAAAATGAACAAATTGTCCGCAATTTAAGAAATAAATTAGCAAGTGTCATACCATTTTGAAATCAAAACTTTTGTTCAGTATGGTCAGTTAGAGCTGGACTGAGTATTAATTTTGAATCTTTGATTGAGGAAAAAGTGACATTTACTTTCAAGCCCGGAGCAGTTAACTTTAAATTTTAGGCCAGAGTTTGAAGAAGCAGTATTCGGGATTACATAAGAAAAAAAAAAAATTAAAAAAGTTAATATCTGTAGTAACAGGCGTGAGAAGACCGTCACAGGGTATAGATTTATCGTTTTTTTTTTTTAAATGTTTATAATTTTTATAATATGTAACTTTTTTTAAATATTTTTCTGATAACTATTATGACTTAGCCTGTTACCCGATTTCAGCTCGACGTCGACTTCTGGGACACCCTGTATATCGTTCAAAACCACAATTGTTTTTGCACCAACCTAATACGTCGGTAGTTTTAGGGTTAACGCTGCATTAATCGCCGTGTTTCGTTCATAAGAGCGAAAGCACGCACGAGAATGCCTCCCCAGAAGAGAACACGAGCAACAATTTTCACTAGATTTTTCTCAGGAATTTTTTTCGCTAGTCGCTGGCTAGCTCGGACCGCGTATTGGTTTACACGAGTTCCTGAGTTCGGTGGTCCCGGGAATTAAATTTCATCGTTATGTAAACACGGAGTCAGGACCAGACGAGAAGCATACGGAACCCGAAGAGACTTCCTCCGGTTAATCCGATCGTGCGATCCGCCGTTCGACGTTTCGCCGCGATAAAAATAGTGAAACACGCGATTTTCTGTTTCTCGCTTTCGATCGGTTCGTGATTTTCGCCGAAAACGAACGTTCCACGTCGATCAACGTCGATCGTGACGCGAAAAATCAATCTGAACTTCCTGGTGGATTTATATCGTGAAACTGTGCGAACTTTTTGAGAATACGATTCCCGGTAGAGATACGGTTAACGCTCGTTATATCGCCGTCGTTACACGAACTCTTCGCTAGAACTAGATAACGGTTCAAATTAAGAGGGTTAATTCGTTCGAGGATCTGCGATACTAATTTATTAAAATATTAAAAATTTAATATTAATTTATTAATACATATGAAAACGGATAATGAAAATTGAAATGTTTTTTATTCGTCGATTTTGTATCTTCGAAAATGACGTTGTCAATTTTGCATTCGTCAATCCTTAACTGCAGTCAGGGACAAAAGTATTCGTACGCTTGGAACGTAGAAATTCAAACAACAATATTTTCTATATTATTAAACATATTTAAACATAGATAGAACAAAACAATGTAAAATTTTATATAAATATTTATTTATGTATAATTTATTTATACTTAATTCGAAGGATCTTTAAATACAATAAACTTTACAATTAATACAAATGATAATATTAATCGAGGGGCTAATGGCCATTGTAGTCGATGCCCGCAAACCCAATCAATCAATCAATCAATCAATCAATCAATCAGTCAGTCAGTCAGTCAGTCAATCAACCAATCAATATATCAATCAATTAATCAATAAATCAGTCAGTCAGTCAGTCAGTCAGTCAGTCAGCCAATCAACCAATAAATATATCAATCAATTAATCAATAAATCAGTCAGTCAGTCAGTCAGTCCATAAATAAATAAATCAGTCAGTCAATCAATCAATCAATCAATCAGTCAATCAATCGATAAATCAATCAGTCAGTCAGTCAATCAACCAATCAATCAGTCAATCAATAAATCAGTAATAAGATAATTTATGTTTTATATTCATTTCGATTAAGTGTACCTCAAGTATAACAGCGTGATAGTTTTCAACGCACCAAATGTAGAAAAATGTTTGCTACCTCGACGTTCGATTAAGATCAAGTAGGGTGGAAAAGTCCCAAACAACCATAACCTTGTTCCTTCGACGTGTACGATCCGGAATAAAAACGGTATAAGGTATCGAAGAAAATTTCGGGATCCGAAATCGGCGGTTTTTGCGGGTAAAACGGCGAAACCTGTCTCGCGCCGATAGGATTGAATACGGTGGTTAGGGTAGGAGGGTGCGAAGTTGAAAAGGGCCGAAGCGGAATTCAGCCGAACAATGCGTACCGGGTGGCAATTTCACGCGACGCGTCTCACCATCAGCATATCAATAGGCCGCCGGGATTATCTGGATGTGCAGTGATATTCCGCGGTTGGTTCCGGCAGATAGGGTTGCGCAGTTTCGCCCGTACGTACGTGAATCCACCCCATATCGCATGCGTGTGTGTGAGTTCGCCCACTTTGATGCCGGCACCGTATATCGACTGGAGATTTACTCGACTGTGTCATCCGGCGATTTATTCGAAACCTATGATACCCGGGTTCATCGTTTTCTCGTTGCAATCTGCTGTTCGATGGGTTCATTATATCGCCCGGTTATATAGCCAGCTGGAAGATAATAGGTTATGTTAGGTTAGAATAATGTTTTTTGATCGAAATTGGAGCCATTCGATTCTATGCGCTACTACCAACGCGATAATTTTCAAATTCTTAAATCCGAAAATTTTCGCAAGCCCAGTATTTTAAATCTATGGATTCTTTCTGACCTCCAAATCCCCAAATTCTCCAAGACCCTAAATCATCATATCGTTACATTTCTGAACTCTCAAATATCCAAATCCCTAATATTCCAAATCCCTAAACTTCCAAATCCTAAATTTCCAAATCCCAAATCCCAAATCTCCAAATTACCAAATCCCTAAATTCCCATATCTCTACATTCCTAACCTCCCAAATCTCCAAATTTCCAAATCTCAAAATCCTACATCTCCAAATCCCTAAATCCCATATCTCTACATTCCTAACCTCCCAAATCTCCAAATTTCCAAATCTCAAAATCCTACATCTCCAAATCCCTAAATTCCCATATCCCTACATTCCTAACCTCCTAAATCTCCAAATTTCCAAATCTCAAAATCCTACATCTCCAAATCCCTAAATCCCCGTATATCTAAATTTCTAAACCCGCAAATCTCCAAATCCCAAAATTTCCAAATTAAATAATGACCGAGGTGCTCGGTGTCGCGAAAACGGCAATATAACGAGAGCCAACCGTGTCCTTCCACGAAAACAAAGTAGTCGGTTAGGGAACACTCGGAGGGAATGATTGGCTGTTTTGATTAGAGCTTTAGTAACATTATAATGCGACCGATTCGCCACGGATGAAAACAAACTCGACGAAGTCCAACTTTGTCCCCTTTCGTTCCGCGTCCGTACGGTATACCCACGAGACGTTTATTTTTCTTGAAAACGTATCAGCCGCATTTCCTTCCTCATTGTCTGCCTTAAGGAAATAAATCTACTGCCAGACTGTCCCGGTCCGGGTCGTTGCTTCGTGCATGCTGTCGTCCCGACATTTCCATCTTCCTTCATGGAAACGGACCCCTTGTAAACAATTACCCATTAGCCGATATTAAACAATTGTCATAGGAAAATCCTGTTGCAACGTGAAAATCCACGTTCAGAACGTGAAACTAACGATACGATTAGGGTTTCCCATCGGTTTCTCCCTTTTTTTCATACAACATAAAAACGCGTTTCGAGGGATATTTTGCAAGTAATCACCGATAATTTTGGGAAGGGTAAATAATGATATTTACTGAGGGGAGGAGGAGGGTGATAGAGCGGAACTGTTCGCGTTTAAATTGTCACCCTCCAATATTCACAAATTTCTCTATTTCTAAACCCCCAAAATTCCGAATTCTCAAATTCTTATCTTTCAAATTATCAAATGCTGCAACTCCCAATTTACAAAATTCTCACCCTCTCAAATTCTCATAGAACCCAATTTCCAGCCCCCCAAATTTCTAAATCCCTCATTTATCAAATTACAAAATGTTTACATTCCACAATTTTCAATTCCCGAAAATTCCAAATCCCCCA
The DNA here is from genome assembly GCA_947623535.1 of Coelioxys conoideus. NCBI lineage: Eukaryota > Metazoa > Arthropoda > Insecta > Hymenoptera > Megachilidae > Coelioxys > Coelioxys conoideus. The sequence goes on from OX392456.1 coordinate 7,657,999, forward strand.
AATCCCAAATCATAAAATTCTCACAGTTCCAAATTTCCACTCACCGAAATTTCGAAACCCCCCAAATCCTAAATTATAAAATTCTCACAGTCCCAAATTTCCAATCCCCCAATTACCAAATTATAAAATTCTCAAATTCCCCAATTTCCAGTCCCCGAAATTTCGAAACCCCCCAAATCCTAAATTATAAAATTCTCACAGTCCCAAATTTCCAATCCCCCAATTACCAAATTACAAAATTCTCAAATTCCTGAATTTTCATTCCCCGAAATTTCGCAACCCCCCAACTACCAAATTATAAAATTCTCAAATTTCCCAATTTCCAGTCCCCGAAATTTCGAAACCCCCCAAATCCTAAATTATAAAATTCTCACAGTCCCAAATTTCCAATCCCCCAATTACCAAATTACAAAATTCTCAAATTCCTGAATTTTCATTCCCCGAAATTTCGCAACCCCCCAACTACCAAATTATAAAATTCTCAAATTCCCCAATTTTCAATACCCCGAAAGTTTGCAAATTTTGAGATCGAACCTAAGCCGAGTTTTAGCTCGAGTCAAATCGAAATTCCCCAACGGGTTACTCTTAAATCGTACAATTTCAATGGGTTCTCGTACGAAAATTCGAAAATTCCCGTAAGAAAGCAAGCATACCTCGACGAGAACGCGTGAAGCCCGAGATCAAATCGTGGTTGCGTGGGTTTTCCGCTACGAAAACCACGGATGCACCATCTCGACGCGGTGCTATTCTAGAAAAGTAGATAACGTGGGTCACGAATAACCCCGTGATAGCAGCACGGAGAAGATAATAGCCATAGAGAGGAGTAAACGGCGAGAGCACCGGGTTCCTCGTGGGCGGGTAACGCGGCTAATTCCGACTGTTTGGTTAGCAAGCATTTAAGGTTTGTCTTGGCTGTTGCTTCGTGTCTTTTAGACAGCCGATCTGTGTTCCGACCAAACGAAACGGAAGCTAAACGCTTCTGACGAGGTGACGAGCCGACGACTACGATCGTTCGACGTTCGAACACTTTTTCGAAACCGCCACCGCCAAATACCCTGCTCCGATTTTCTTTTCTCGTCATCTGAAAAACACCCTCGGTACCCGGTGTCTGAATCGAAAATTATTTGTCGAATCCGCTTGTCGGTCTAACGTTGAACGATCCTGTAGTTTCTAGTATACTTATCCGCGTAACGAAGCACAGTTACCCAAAGCGCATGTTCGTGTATACGAGATGCCATCATAGAAAACAAGATTTCCACGGGATTCGCGATCCCACGGTTTCCGGATCGACGGAGCGAACGGCGTGCATCCTCGCGTGACTTTCAAACTCTTCGAATCTCGTATAAATTTTCTACCACCGTCGAGTTTCCCGGAACGCGTCCGCGTACCGGTCGGCCATCAAATTATTGCCTGGTTAATCTCTGAGAGAAACCTTCTCCGATCGCGAATCGAGCGTGATTGGTTTGAACGCGCCGATACCGATTCGTCGACTCGCGATCATCCTCGATCGGAAAGGGAGTAACGCGATCGTCGTCCTCATCGAGCCTCGGAACCTCGTCATAAACAATGAATTATGAAAATTCATCTAATTTCCCAATTCTTCTAATTTGTATTTTCTGATTCGTTTATTTATTTTTCAACTGCATTTTTCACTTTTTCAGTACATATGCTAGTAAGTACTTTTAGTGTTAACACTAAATATATGGTTGTATAATGCAGCGTTCCCATATTCCCCAAATTCCAATGTTCCAAATTCCCAAATGCCCAAATTACAATCTTCTAAATTTCCAAATTCCCCAAATTCCAATCTTCTAAATTCCCAAATTCCCCAAATTCCAATCTTCTAAATTCCCAAATGCGCAAATTCCAATCTTCTAAATTCCCAAATTCCCCAAATTCCAATCTTCTAAATTCGCAAATTTCCCAAATTCCAATCTTTTACAGTCCTAAATTCCCCAAATTCCCATCTTCTAAATTCCCACATTCCCCAAATTCCAATCTTCTAAATTCCGAAATGCCCAAATTCCAATCTTCTAAATTCCCAAATTCCCCAAATTCCAATCTTCTAAATTCCCAAATGCCCAAATTCCAATCTTCTAAATTCCCAAATTCCCAAATTCCAATCTTCTAAATTCCCAAATTTCCCAAATTCCAATCTTTTACAGTCCTAAATTCTCCAAATTCCAATCTTCCAAATTCCCATCTTCCAAATTCCAATCTTCTAAATTCCGAAATGCCCAAATTCCAATCTTCTAAATTCCCAAATTCCCCAAATTCCAATCTTCTAAATTCCCAAATTCTCCAAATTCCAATCTTCTAAATTCCCAAATTCCCAAATTCCAATCTTCTAAATTCCCAAATTCTCCAAATTCCAATCTTCTAAATTCCCAAATTCCCCAAATTCCAATTTTCTAAATTCCCAAATTCCCCAAATTCCAATCTTCTACAGTCAAAATTCCCCAAATTCCAATCTTCTAAATTCCCATCTTCCAAATTCCAATCTTCTAAATTCCGAAATGCCCAAATTCCAATCTTCTAAATTCCCAAATTCCCCAAATTCCAATCTTCTAAATTCCCAAATTCTCCAAATTCCAATCTTCTACATTCCCAAATTCTCCAAATTCCAATCTTCTAAATTCCCAAATTCCCAAATTCCAATCTTCTAAATTCCCAAATTCCCCAAATTCCAATCTTCTAAATTCCCAAAGTCCCCAAATTCCAATCTTCTACATTCCCAAATTCCCCAAATTCCAATCTTCTAAATTCCGAAAACTCGAGAGTTCGAGAAAACGCGATTCGAAAATTGTCGATTTCCGTAAAATAAAAATATCCGAAAATCCCACCCTTTCGAAGCTGAAGAATACCGAACTTGTCCAGCATCGAAATTCCGAAAACTCGAGCATTCGAAAAAACGCGATTCGAAAATTGTTGGCTAATTTTATCGAGTAACGATGAATACCGTGTAAGGTAGTGACTGTAGCCGAGTACCTGATGGTTAAGTGGGCACATAGGTACTCGGACACATATGTAACCGCGTGTACACGAGACAACCGCAACCCTCCGCGGTGCACAAAAGATTTAGAGAAGTTGCGGCTGAACAAACACCGGCGGCATAAGCGCACGTTCCTCCCTTCGGCTTTTCCTGGCTTGCTATACTGTTAGACGAACACCCGTGAACGTTTGCCGGAGGTTCTGTCTGCGTACCCGTTCCTGATAACGCTTTTCTTAACAACCCTGCTACCCTCCGCCGTTTATTCCTCCGTCGCGCCATTATTTCATTCCGAATTTCAGCTTCCTCTCGCTCCACGAATTTATCGATCCTTTTTTATGCAACGTTTATTATAGTTCAACGAGCAACCATCTTTAACCCTTTACGTTCGAGCGGCGACTCATGCTCGCCATTCGATTTGGTGCAACAATTCTGATTAAATAAGTTTCAATTACGGTTTGTAGTTGAAAACTTATTATAGTTCAACGAGCAACAATTTTTAACCCCTTGCGATCTTCTGAAGTTGTTACTACAAAATAACTTCAATGTAAACGTTAGTTAGTAGGTCATACAGGATGATGTATTTGAAACAAAATGATAATGTAACATTGCAAAAGAGATTATTGCAAAATGAAAAGAATTAATGTACAATTTAATTAATAGTTTATACAGAATGAATAACCTATTAATTAATAGATTATTCAGAATAAAATGATCTTATAGTATTGCAAATATAATAATTGTAAAATGAACAGAACCGATATAAGTACAAATTGATGAATAGTTCATATACAGAATGTTCATATGTAGGACGTATTCACAGAATGATAATACAAAAAAATTACAAAAACGATTTATAGTATTCCTAATATCCTAGTATAGATTCCTAGCAAAAAGTATAATAAAAGCAGTTTATACAAAATGAAAGTAACATAAATGCTCGTTTCGTTCAAGTAACAACGAACGATTAATAGTAATTGTCACGAAAAAAGTATTAACCTTGTACCGATTCGAAATTTGCTCTAATACTCGGTAAGAGAATAATTTAATATTTCGGAGAAATACATTAATATTATTCGGGAGAAAGAACACTGCGAAAGTTGTAATACTCGGAACATAATTCTGATATAATTGAGGTTACGGTGTTATTTTGAAACGAGCGTTGTCCAACAGGAGAAAAACTCGAGCATCGCTTCTCGGGGTTTTTATTATCAAAAATTTCACCGCCATATAGGAGAACGTGTTTGTACAAGAGGAACGAGTGTAATGAAACGTACAAAGGAAATCGTACGCGTGGCAACTTCTCTGTGTATTCATTCATTCACTGGGCGATTATTTCTGTGATAATTTTTTAGTTTTCTTTCGGTGTTATTCTAACGTGTTTCTTGCTTCGCGAACAAATTCGTTGTATATTCTGAAAATTGCAAGTTAAACCGTACCGTTTTTTTGTGTATTTATCATTTTTTTTTTTTTTTTTTTTGATAAAATTACAATATCGTTTTGATTCAGTTTTTCTAATTTGAGGTAGTCGAACGGAATGTTTGACGAAGAGTTTGGTGTGCAACAGTTTTGGAGTACAGCGACTCCAGGATGGAGGAATTTTATAATATAGGAACTTTAGAATACTGGAATAATACTTAGGAATAACTGGGCTATAGGGACTTAGGCATCTAAGGATTTTGAGGTGTAGGGATTTCGGGATAAAATGATTTAAAAATGCAGGAATTTTGGGAAACGGAGATTTTGTAATATAACAATTTTGGAACGTAGGAATTTTGGGAAATGGAAATTTTGTAATATAACAATTTTGGGTCATAGGAATTTTAGAATGTATTAGTTTCGGGATATAGGAACTTTGAGATGTAGGGATTTTGGAATTTTGGAATTTTGGAATATAGGCGTTTGAGAATGTCGGAATTATGGGAAATGAAGATTCTGGAATACAGCAATTCCGGGATGTAGGAATTTTATAATATAGAAACTTTGGAATATAGGGATACTAGGATATAGGAACTGAGTGATCTGAGGATTTTGGGATGTAGGAATTTCGAGATGTAAGAATTTTTTAATACAGGAACTTGGGAATATAGAAACTTGGAGATCCAGGGAAATTGGGACATAGGAATTTCGGGATATAATGGTTTTGGAATGTGAAGACTTTGGAAGACAGAGATTTTTAAATGTAGCAATTTCGGGATGTAGGAATTTTGAAATGTAGTAGTTTCGGGACATAAGAACTTTGAGATGCAGAGATTTTGAGATTTAGGAATTTCGGGATGTAATGGTTTTGGAATGTCGTAATTTTGGGAAATAGAGATTCTGGTATACAGCAATTCAAGAATGTAGGAATTTCATAATATAGGAACTTTGGTACATAGGAATACTATGATATAGGAACTAGGGGTGTACGGATTTTCGAGTATAAAAATTTCCGTATACAATGATTTCAGAATTTAAGAATTACGAGAACACTACATTTTGTGATAAAACAATTTTGGGATACAGAAATTTTAGAATACAGAGATATCAAAATGGAGACACTCAAAAACTAGTTTTAAAGAAATTTAGAAATTTACAAAGGTTCCTTATTTCCCATAATCCATCCCTAATCATTCCTACCTAATAATCGTCTATGTTTTCTAACAATCATCCCCCATGGCCGAAACTTATATACATATATACCAAACGATAAGTTTACCCGGCAAACTTGAACGGCCGCATAAAACGAATTCCATGTTTCGCGATGACAAAGTGGATCGAGAGAAAACGTGTACGGATAGAGAAATACAATAATCGTTGGACGAATTCATTCGGGGCAGCAACCGACAGAGATAATGGCGTCGAGCTGAAAATGCGACGCATGGAAACGATGCCTGTTGTTATTTTATGGGGGTGGAATACCGGGCCGACGGTTAAACCGATTTGCACATCGGATGCACTCTCGATTCCTCGAACAGCGGACAATTTCACAGGGCTCTCTATTTACGCTGCTATACTACGCTATACTCTATCTCTGTTCCCAGCGCGTTTACGCATTTTCCACTTCCTGGTAAATGCATTATGTACGTTCATCCGACTTTCTATCTCTTCCTTTCCTAATTTTTGTTACTTTCTATTTTTTATTCGCGCACGGAGTAATCGTGTGCTTTCTCGACTCGGGGCATTCGGGAATTTTAGAGAAATTTAGAGATACAGGGTGGAAATTCGGAGGATAGGAATTTAGAGGGTAGGATTTTAGGGAATTGGGATTTAATGGGTGGGAACTTGGAGGATAGGAACTTAGAGGGTTAGATTTTAGGAGATAGGAATTTAAAGGGTTGGAAACTTGGAGGATAGGAACTTAGAGGGTTGGATTTTAGGGAATTGGGATTTAATGGGTGGGAACTTGGAGGATAGGAACTTAGAGGGTAGGATTTTAGGGGATAGGAATTTAACGGGTGGGACTTGGAAGATAGGAACTTGGAGGGCTGGATTTTAGGGGATAGGAATTTAAAGGGTTGGAAACTTGGAGGATAGGAACTTAGAGGGTTGGATATTAGGGGATAGGAATTTAATGGGTGGGAACTTGGAGGATAGGAACTTAGAGGGTTGGATTTTAGGGGATAGGAATTTAGGGAATTGGGATTTGAGGGATAAAAATTTGCAGGATTGGAATTCGAGAATTTTAGAATTCAGGGATTTTAGAATTTTGAAATTTAAGAATTTTAGAATGCGGGAATTTGAGAATTCTGGAATACGAGGATTTTGGGATTGAAGACTTTGCAAATTTTAGGATTTGGAAATTTTTGAATTTGATCATTTCGAATTTTAGAAATGAGGAATTGTACAATTTTCGAACTTTCGAATTTGGAAAGTTGGGAATTTGAAAATTATGAAATTTGGTTATTTAGGAGTTTGGCAATTTTAGAATTTAAGAGCTGTAGAATATGGAAAACCGAAAATTTCCGAATTTAAGACTTTGGATATTTAAAAATTGTCGAATATGATTATTTGGTAATTTTAGAATGTAGAACTTGTAGAATCTGAACATGTGAGAATTCGAAAATACGTGAAAATATAAGATAAATTTGAAACATCTGAAAAATGAAAATAATGAAAGTGTTATTAAATTAAAAAATTTCGAAGATCGAAGGACGTGTAAATTGGTAGATTCGTAATTACAATTTGTCAATGCCACGTGCCGTATCGAAATAACGAAAGATATTTCATTCACGGGCCGCGTGCGTTCTATCGTGGAGAAACAGAAGACGAAGTAGAAGAAGAAGAAGAAGAAGAAGAAGAAAAAGAAGAAGAAGAAGAAGAACAGTTGATTCGCTCGTCTAGTTGAGTGCTCGAGGCTTCCCTTTCGCACTGACAACGTGCAGCTTGCATTCGGACGTCTCACGTCAATGTCCGAAAACCAGTCGTCGTCGACCATTAAATCGTTTTCTTCGCCCCTCGACGTCCACGACCTCGCATAGCTACCTCGAAAACCTCGACAACGTGCTACCGTGTAGTTTTCGAAACTCCCTAGTCACCAAACGAGACGGGAAGTTCCTTTTCATGTACTCGCATCGTTCTACTTTCGACAATAAGAGATTATACGACATTTTTAGATTTATATTTTATCGCATTTTTATGGCATTGCGTCGTCATTGTACTCTGAATTTGCAGGTTATGAAATTTTCGTGTTCGAGAATTTCATAAATTAACAATTGTCGTATGTTGAAATTTTTTATCTTTTCAATTCCCTATCTTCCAAATCCGCAAATCCCCCATCTTCCAAATTACCAAATTATCACGCACCCAAACGCTCAAATTCCCCAAATTCCCAAATTCTCCGATTTCCTATCTTCCAAGTCCCTAAATCCCCTAACTTCCAAATAATCAAACTCCCACTCTCGCAAATTCTCAAATCCCCCCCGATTCCAATCCTCCAAATTCCCAAATTCTCGAATATCCTATGTTCTCGATCCCCAGATTCCCGAATCTCCACCCTCTTGAATCTCCGAATCCCCCAACTTCCAAATTCCCAAATTCTCACCCTTTTCGAATCTCCGAATCCCCCAAATCCGAAATTCCCCGGTTCTCACCCATCCAAAATCCCCGAATCCCCCAATTCCAAAATTCCCCCGTTCTCACCCACCCAAAATCCCCGAATCCCCCAAATTCGAAATTCCCCTGTTCCCACTCATCCAAAATCCCAGAATCCCCCAATTCCAAAATTCCCCCGTTCTCACCCACCCAAAATCCCCGAATCCCCCAAATCCGAAATTCCGAACTCGACGAAAAAGGAAGTCAGATTAACTGGTGACGTTTCTCGCCACAGATTGGCACAGTTAAGAAGAGAATCCGTGGCATCCGATTGGAGGGTGGGGTGTGTTGTAGCTCGAGGAGAACAGAGGGGGTGGTATTCGTGGCGATCATGGTATCGGCGACGTAATAATAACGCGGCCCCCGTCTCCCCTTCGTTCCTCGTCGACGACGTCGGAGTAGGTTCGAACGATTTTAATAAATTTGGCGCTGGCTAAGCTGCAACAACAGCTCGGGTATGAATTAAGAGGGCCGAAACACCGCTTGGATAAACATCTCGAATTAGGCACCGGATTCTTTTCCGTCCATCCGCGTGCAACCGGGAGCTTTACGACTTCGGTATGCTTCAGCTGACGTCGCCTGATATGTATATGACCGGTTAGAGCAGCCCCGCAAACTCGTTGTAATGGACGAGATATTTTACAACCGTGGTATATACGTTCCATCTTCCACGGATTACCCTCGTCCGTTAACGTGATCTCGCGATAATTAGCAGGCTCGTTATCGGATGTATAGAAGTACGTTATATGAGCGTGATGTATATAAATCGCTCGTTTTTTTACGTTGAAATAGATTTGCAACGTCTTACACGCATCCGCGCACCACCTCTATCCATATGCGTTCACTTATGGCATCTACCTATATGATGTCTATATGCGATGTATAACCATGATGTGCATCTATGATGTCTAACTATCATAGCCACCTGTGATGTCTAACTGTGATTGGCATATATGATGTCTAACTGTGTTGTCCACATATGATGTCTAACTATAATGTCCACCTATGATACCTAACTCTGATGGCCACATATGATATCTAATTGTGTTGTCCACATATGAAGTCTAACTGTAATGTCCACATATGATGTCTAATTTTAATGTCTACCTATGATGTCTGACTATAATGTCCACATATGATGTCTAACTTTAATGTCCACATATGATATCTACCGTGATTTCCACCTATGATGTCTAACTACAATGTCCACACATGATATCCAACAGTGTTGCCCACCTATGATATCTAATTGTGATGTCCACCTATGACGTCTAACTGTAACGTCCACATGTGACATCTAACTGTGTCGTCGAGATACGATGTCTAACTCTTGCATTTTCTGATTGTCCTATTATGAAATTTCTGTGCTAAACGAATAAAAGTTTCCTTAGACCGCGATGTGTCATAAAAGAGTGAACATTGGTGGACCTGTAACAGGTAAAGAACATCGATGGTAAATGATGCGAACCGATCGTAACCGGATCTCGGAATTAAATCGGTGGTCGGAGAAGCGCCGCGACCACCATGGCGAAGGTTCAATTGAACGGACATTATCCGTTCGGAACGCGTGACGACGCTCACAAAACGCTTTCGAATCGTTAAATAGAGACCATCCCGGTGGTCCGTACAGTAAGTTCGCGTGGAATGCGCGCGATCTCACGGAAAGAGATCGAAATCCCCCCGTTAAATCCCCGCTATTATACTCCTCGTTGAACGATTTCTCGGTGATCTCGTGGCTCGTTCGCGCACAGTTCATGGCACAATAGGTGGCTTCATCTCGAAAACGGAGGCACCTGTGCACGCGCGTACCCGCTTCCCGAACAATTCGATATCCTATTGGGAATTTATCGATCGGGGAGGAAACTGTTGCGGCCGGATTAGCCCGATTCGAAGCGGTGGACGCGACAGCCACGAATTCCACTCCCTTTTGTGCTGTTCGATCTACGGGCTAGCTTGTTGTTGTTGTTGTTGATGCTGTTGCGCAAACAGGTCATCGGGTTTCGCGATGTCGCGACATCGGCTCATTTATGATGTCCTGAGGATGATTCGCTTGAACGAACCTTGAGAACCGGGTTGCGACACCTCGTTAACCAACATACACGCACGTCAAGGCCTAACAATCAATATACATATATGAACATCAAGAGCTAACAATCAATATATACATGCATGTTACGACCTAACAACCTATATGCACATTTACGTGTCCAGACCTAACAATCATTGTATATGCACATCAAGGCCTAACAACGATTATACACGCATGTTAAGACCTAACAATTAATGTATATGCACATCAAGAGCTAACAACGAATATACACCCATGTTAAGAGCTAAAAACCAATCTATACATTAAAATCTAACGAGCAGTACACACGCATGTCAAAGTCTACCAACGAATATATGTTTATGCATGTCAAGGCCTAACAACCAATATACACATACATTAAAATCTAACAAGCAATACACACGCTTGTCGAGGTCTAACAACGAATATACACACACATTAAGATCTAACAAGAAATATACACGCATTTCAAGACCTAACAATCAATATCCACTCGCGTCAAGATCTAACAATCAATTATACACGCAGGTAAAGAGATAACTGGCTAGTGGTATCTCAACAGAGACTCCCCGTGTTTGTCCCTAGGGATGGGTAGCATATCCCGTATTACATTGACCGTAGGAAATTAGCCGAGACGAGGATTCTGATCGACGTGGACGTAGAAATTCTTTCTCGGTACTTTGGCCGACAGGTGCAATCGCCATCACCCGCGGATATTATTTCTGTCAACGTTGGCCGTGTTTATCTGCATACATATTTGAGGAACTGCTCTCGTGCAGGTCCACCGTCTAGGTCGGCAGAGAGGGAGCGTGTTACCTGAAGAAGCAATCTCTGTCGCATGAAATAACATTTAGGCTGGTCTCCCTGCTTCGCCACCTCCCTGTTTGTCTGCACCTATACACCTGAGAAACGTGTTACGTCCACCCTGTAACCTGTGCGAGTATAATGATCCCTTCAGGATCATCCTCTACCTTCGACGTCGTCGCGCGTTATATCGCGTGTCTCCCACATTTGCACGCTAGTTGTTTCGCCGTCGATTTCGAGATTTATGAATTTGGAATTTTTGGAGATACGTAGGATTTCTGGGGGATTCGATTGATTTTCGGCGGATTTGGAGATTAAGAGACGCGGAAATTGGCAATTTTGTGATTTAGAAATTTGCCAGTTTAGGGATACAAGGATTTGGGATTTGAAATTTAAGGAGTTGGGAAATTTTGGGATTTCGAAATCGAGAAATTTGGAAGTTTAGGGATTTGAAATATGAAATTTAAGAGTTTGACAAAATTTTGGGGTTTGAAAATCAAGAAATTTAGAGATTGTGGTGATTCGAGATCCAGAAATTTGAAGATTTAGGGATTTGGAAATTGAGAGAAATTTAGAGATTTAGGAATTTGGGATCTTAGGAATTTGAAGTTTGTGAGATTTCTGGGGTTGGTGGGATTTCGAAATTAAAAAATTCGGAAATTGGGAATTTATGATTTAGAAATTTAACGATTTGGGGATATGAGGATTCATGGATTCGAAATTTGGAGATTAAAGGATTGGGAAAATTGGCAGTTCTGCATCTGACGATTTCGAAATTTGAAAATTGTGAATTTGAGCACCCGTGAGTTATAAAGTTTAGGTATTTGGCATTGTGTGGATTTTAGGGATTTAGGAATTTGAGGATTGGCAATTTGAAGAAGGGTGACGACTCGTCGAGTTCGTCGCCGGATTCCATCGAACGTGAAACTCGTCTTCCACTTTCCTCGTTGCATCGTATACTTGTTCAATTTAGTATGGACTCACAGAGTCATCGCTTTTGTGCAAGCTCGAACGCTGTTATGTGTGTGTCCATACGGTAGTCTTCGGCAATGTCAACTTTCCAAAGATCACACGGTTAGCCATTACTGAACTATTAGAGGTTTGTCAACGTAGCTCGGTAGATCGTTTTCGATGACACAGAGAAGGGTACCAGGTACTATGTACCTGCTTCCGACTTAGCTCTGTTTGGCTGTCCCTGTTGGTTCTGGTAGCGTTTGCATACCGCTTCTACCTACGCAAACCACAGAAAATATTGCTCGCATCCTTAGAACCTCTTCTTGGTAGACGAAAGATTTCGTACTTCGAGTTTCTCCTACATGCAAACTACCATTTTCACCGAAATCTCCTGACTGAACGTTGCCCCTTTACACTCTCACTTTTTACTAATATGTACGTTGTTAACTTAATAGCTACATTGTTAACTTAAGGAGTACCTTGTTAATTGAATAGCTATTTTACTTATTGAGAAGGCTCATTGTTAATTTAATAGCTGCATCGCTAACTTAGGAGGTACATTGTTAATTTAATAGCTACATTGTTAACTTAGGAGGTACATTTTTAATTTAATAGCTACATTGCTAACTTAGGAGGTACATTTCTAATTTAATAGCTACGTTGCTAACTTAGGAGGTTCATTGTTAATTGAATAACTACATTGCTAACTTAGGAGGTACATTTTTAATTTAATAGCTACATTGCTAACTTAGGAGGCACATTGTTAATTTAATAGCTACATTGTTCACTTAGGAGGTACATTTTTAATTTAATAGCTACATTGCTAACTTAGGAGGTTCATTGTTAATTGAATAACTACATTGCTAACTTAGGAGGTTCATTGTTAAGTTAATAGCTAAATTGCTAACTTAGGAGGTACATTTTTAATTTAATAGCTACATTGCTAACTTAGGAGGCACATTGTTAATTTAATAGCTACATTGTTCACTTAGGAGGTACATTTTTAATTTAATAGCTACATTGCTAACTTAGGAGGTTCATTGTTAATTGAATAACTACATTGCTAACTTAGGGGGTACATTTTTAATTTAATAGTTACATTGCTAACTTAGGAGGTACATTGTTAATTTAATAGCTACATTGTTAACTTGGGAGGTACATTTTTAATTTAATAGCTACATTGCTAACTTAGGAGGTACATTGTTAATTTAATAGCTACATTGTTAACTTAAAAGGTACATTGTGAAGTTAATAGCTACATCCTAACTTAGGAGGTTCACTGTTAATTTAATAGCTACATTGTTAACTTAGAAGGTTCATTGTTAACATAGTAGGTTCATTGTTAAGTTAATAGCTACATTGCTAACTTAGGAGGTACATAGTTAATTTAATAGCTAACATTGCTAACTTAAGAGGTTCATTGTTAATTTAATAGCTATATGTTAAAGTTAATTCAACATCCACGTCGTGAACTTAACATTCGCGTAGTTAATCACAGGGAACGGTTCGATGAATCTCTTTCTGCGAACGAGGTTTCCTCTGTTCCCTTCGGGGTCCTCGGGGAACGAGTGGAAGCAAAGGATACGAGAGTGTGAAAAATAATTTCCTGCCGCTGATATGTGGCAGATCGGACGAAGGAGAAAAGTCCTAGAGGCGGGAGTATCAAAATATTATTCGAGGGTATGGCCAGGGTAGGTAGTACGCGTTCTCGTGCCATATAGGAGCTCACGCTCAGGCTAAAGTGGATGGTTATTGCTCTCAACCTGACCGTTCAGACTGACACCACACCTACGTAACAGTAAGTATATGTTCTCGTATACGTGTACGCATACGTGCACGTGTATGGACCTCGTGGCGGTACGCGAATTTCGTATTTCCTTCGTGTTCCTCCACCGATCCGGTCACGTACCACTAAACTAAAAGCGATCAAGAAATTAATAAAAAGTACGATTCTTAAAAAATTTGTATTCGGACCATATATTTTTATTCGATAATCACCAGCGCATACAACATCGATCGCATATAATGTATAACATTACAACAACGACGAGTACGTACGATTATCGTAAAAGCGAGATGGATTCAACCCTTTGCCCTCCAAGGTATTTTTACATTGCTTGCAGATAGCAACTGTAAAACTTTGGTCGAGAAGTTTGATGAATTCTTTCGAAGTTATTATTCCTGTATTATTATTCTCCGCCGTTAACCTTTTCATTATTTTTATAGATTATAAGCGCAACACTTTAGATTTAGTTGAAATATATTTCTTTCAAATTACTGTATTAAACGAAATGGTGAATGTCAGTCACGTTTGGAGTGCAAAGAGTTAACGGATAAGTTAAGAGTTAGAAATTTACGGGCTATATAACGAGAGGGCCAGTTTCAACGAGTCGCGGTTCGTTCGATTCGACGAAAATATCCCGAACGAACGGGCACGTGGCTGAGTCCTGTGGGAACGTGTGGTCTTGGCACACATGCGCGTACAAGTACGGCAAGTACTTACAATTAGCAGCGGGGAACGCAGCCCCGAGCCGTGAGAGAGCGAGAGAGAGAGAGGGGGGGGAGAGACAAAGAGAGAAGGAGAGACTCGGTCGATATATGGTCACAATGAAGGGTGTGGCGTTCGAGGAGCAAAAGCTTCTCTCCTGTCTGCTTGATCCTACCATTGGCTGTTGCCAGGTGTCGAGAATGGCGGACCTTTCTCCCGTCGGCCCTCCTGGCTCCTATTTTAACGCCGCAACGTCCTCCTTTCGCCCGAGGATCTCTCGTTAATTGCAGAGGTGGGGCCGACTCGATTCCTTCTTTGATTTCGGTGCGACACGTGTGAATCGCGACACGCGAGCCGATCATTTCGATTCGTTTCGATACGCGTCACGCACCTATGAAACTTCCGTCGATTTTTCGTACATAACCTCTCTATGTATATCGGACACGTTTCTTTTAACGAGTCTCGTTCCCGTTCGACGCCGTCGCGCGACAGTGCGTAGGAGTACGAGTGTAGGGCAAACTATTTGTGATACGAAAGGGACACGTGTGTGCGTGCGCGGTACATATGTACATATATACGAGTCATCATTGTCTCACGGGTACCTTAAGTACGTCTTTTTAGTGTCCACGATGACGGAGTCGCGTTCCTCGTTTCCCACATTTTTGCGATCGTTGTTTCGCCTGGATTTCCTAAAATTACGGTTCATTATTCCCTAGAATCATTATTTCTGCACGTTCCTAATACCATCGGATGTCTGTTTCAGCAGATTCCTGTTTATCATTAGATGCCTATTTCCCCAAATACGTTGTCGCGTCAGATTTCTCGATTTTTCCAGATTCCTGTGGCGTCGGATCTTTGCTTCCCCAGATAACCGTTGCGTCGGCTAACTATTTCTCCATATACCTGTGGTGTCAGATTTCCATCTCCCTAGATACCTACGGCGTCAGATCTCTATTTCCCTAGATATCTGTAGCGTCAGCTAGCTATTTTCCCAGATATCTGTAGCGTCGGCTAACTACCTCCGCAGATACCTGTAGTGTCAGATTTCCATCTCCCCAGATACCTGTAGCGTCGGCTAACTATTTCTCCATATACCTGTGGTGTCAGATTTCCATCTCCCTAGATACCTACGGCGTAAGATATCTATCTCCCCAGATATCTGTAGCGTCGGCTAACTATTCCCCCAGATACCTGTGGTGTCAGATTTCCATCTCCCTAGATACCTACGACGTCAGATCTCTATTTCCCTAGATATCTGTAGCGTCAGCGAGCTATTTTCCCAGATATCTGTAGCGTCGGCTAACTACCTCCGCAGATACCTGTAATGTCAGATTTCCATCTCTCCAGATACCTGTAGCGTCGACTAACCATTTCCCCAGATACCTGTGGTGTCAGATTTCCATCTCCCAGATACCTGCGGCGTAAGATATCTATCTCCCCAGATATCTGTAGCGTCGGCTAACTATTTCCCCAGATACCTTTGGTGTCAGATTTCCATCTCCCCAGATACCTACAGCCACAGATCTCTATTTTTCCAGATTCCTATAGAGTCAGACCACTGTTTCCCCAGATACCTGTAGCGTCAGCTATTTCCCCAGATTCCCAGATATAGCGAGAACCAGATGTATGGCTAGATCGATAAGTGCAGAAAAGTTGAAGATTAAATACTTGTCCGCGACAATACTTAACCACATACGTCGCATAAAACGATCACGAAATTAAATGAGTTAAAGTACAAAATTTTTGATCACCTAGCTTATTCGCCAGATATCGTCAACCCACTTCCATTTTTGTTTTAAACATTTAGAACCGTTTTCGCGGCGTTTAACCCGTTAGAGAGTCTGAAAAATTGAATATCATCATCTACCAATTCGAAGAATCAGAATTTCCTTAATACAGTCCTTTATGCGTTAAAATCACGATGGAAAAAGTTTACTCGATGGATCATATTTTGATTAAATAAACGGCTTTTGGCAAAAGATACACGGTTTTATTTAATTAGCTTATAAATCCGACGTTTCGCACGCACTAAATATAATTACAAAATTAGAGAATCTCGATGCCAAACTCGATCGACGGCGAACGGTGAAAATCGCCGAATTTACGACTAATTTTCAACGCGCATAAATTAGAGGCACGAAAATATACGAGGATATTATCGCGGAGGATGCACGATAAATCCGGCGTAAAAAACGTGCGAGTTTCTCGGTAGAGCGGTGATTTTGAAAGAAAATGACGTATACCGAGGTTCCCGGCAAGCGCCACTTTAATGGAGACACGTGTCGCGGGTATTTTAGATCGGGCCGAGATGATGAAGAGAACGACGACGTTCGAGGAAGATTGATGAGGTGTGTTTACCGCTAACTAATTCCCGTCTGCTGCCGCTCCCACTCTACATAACTAACTTTTGCTTCTCTCCTGGAACGACTTGTTCCATCGACAAATTGTTCGAATTCCAGGACCATGCGCGGGACAATTAGGCCACGTGAATACGTCTATCGGAATGTATGTATTTGGTCATTAAGTTCACTAGAGACTCTAGGGTGGAAGACATTATAGAAGAGAACATTATACTTCTGAAAAATATTGTACTTCATGGAGAACATTGCACTTTATGAACAACATTATACTTCATAGAGAACATTGCACTTTCTGAAGAATATTATACAATATTTCTAGAGGATGCAGTACTTTATAAAGAATATTGGACTTTATAGAGAACATTACACTCTATGCAGAAGATTATACTTCATGGAGAACATTGCACTCTATGAGGAACATTATACTTCTGAAGAATATTATACAATATTTCTAGAGTATACAGTACTTTATAAAGAATATTGGACTTTATAGAGAACATTACACTCTATGTAGAAGATTATACTTCATGGAGAACATTGCACTCTATGAGGAACATTATACTTCTGAAGAATATTGTACTTCATGGAGAACATTGCACTCTATGAACAACATTATACTTTATAGAGAACATTGCACTTTCTGAAGAATATTATACAATATTTCTAGAGTATGCAGTACTTTATAAAGAATATTGGACTTTATAGAGAACATTACACTCTATGTAGAAGATTATAGTTCATGGAGAACATTGCACTCTATGAGGAACATTATACTTCTGAAGAATATTGTACTTCATGGAGAACATTGCACTCTATGAACAACATTATACTTCATAGAGAACATTGCACTTTCTGAAGAATATTATACAATATTTTTAGAGGATGCAGTACTTTATAAAGAATATTGGACTTTATAGAGAACATTGCACTCTATGAACAACATTATACTTTATAGAGAACATTGCACTTTCTGAAGAATATTATACAATAGCTCTAGAGTATACATATAATACTTTATAAAGAATGCACTTTATAGAAAACAATGCACTCTATGAAGAACATTATACTTCTAGAGTATAGATACTAAAGAATATTGCAGTCTATGAAGAACATTATACTTTACGAAGAACCCTGTACTTTATGCAGAATATTACACTTTTCTTAGAATCACGCACTTCCTCCGCTTTAAGTGAACACTTCCATTTTGTTGTAAACAGTAGAACTACCTCCTAATCAAAATGGCCGATGCCCGATCTTCCATGTTACGTTCCAAAGTTCTGAACCAATTCGATCGAAGTTTTGAAATATGTTTGTCCACGAATCTCTAAACTCGCATATGCAACTCTATACTTCCTACTCTTATTTTACCACAACTATACTTTACTTATTGTTACTTATTATACTTTATATAGGGCACTCGTGGTTGATACGGACGAGGTCCAAGGCCACTTTCGCACCAACGTCATCCACGAAGGCAAGGAAATACAAAAATTGTCCACCACCCAGAAGAAACTCGATTTCGAATAAAAGTCTGTTTAACATTTACGGATGTTTAATGACCATTTATGTCTAAGTTGAGAATGAACTATAAAAATAAGCAAATAAAGGACAATACGTATATCAGTTTATAGAAAGACTCTTTGCCTCGATGAATATTCACATGCAATTTGACATAACCTTTTTAATAATTGTAATTGAAAATAAAAAATCGAAGACCCGACAATTTAATGGGTCCCGTAAACCTAGTGTTAAATAAAAAAATTTTACAAGGCATCATACCGTTTGGTTCATTCATCGAACATCGTAATTGAATATCGTAATTTACTCTTCGACGTCGGGAAGAAAATGTCGTGCGGAAAATCGCGAACGTATAAAAGAAAATTAGCTAAACGAAATTCGATGAAAAGGTGATGGTGATCGATCGGATCGGCACGAGCCAAGAATCGATCGAGAAAAAGGGATAATTCCTGGATGAAAACGCGGGTTTAGGGAGTTCGCCGGAGGTGGTTAACGAAGCATCACCCTGGATTAGGCTTGCGTCAAGCCACAAAACCAGCCTCTTCTCGGGGTTCGGCGTACGATGAAGAAACGGAGGTTATTCCTGGTTGAACAAACACTGGAATGGGTCGCGTGCGCCTCCCACATATTTATAGATTTTATCTCTCTTTGACTTCGCCGAGGCGAGTAGGCGTTCGTGTACCCGTGTGCAGCGCGATGGGATGCCGAGGAAAAGAATCCGGGGGGACAGGGACGAGGTGGAAGCCGCGAAAACCGGGGGAAAATTTCGGGAATGCACGAACAAACCGACGGGGAAAAATAACAAAACCGACGAAACTGGAAGAACCATATCTTCTTCTTCTTCTTCGGAAGATGTTCTTCGGCCGTAATCGATCGTGTACTTTTACGAAGAGTTGGCTTTCTCTCGTTCGCGGTTGACTCTCGTTACATTGCCGTTTTCGGTATGACGGTGATGCATTACTGGCACTTTATAAGTATGGTATAGAATCTTAACCCTTTGAGCTCGAACCCTCACACTCCTGTGAGGAGTGTTTGGGTTGGGTCGCCTGTTTGGTCCAATAGAACAATTTCAATAAACAATTGTTAGCTCAATCTATGGTATTAAGGATGTTTAACACGTTGAGTTCCACGCTAACTCCGTTGAAAATTTTATTAGATAATATTTTTGTGATTAATAAATCCTACCAAATATGTTCAATATATTTTGCTTTATTGATTCTTCATTCGGTTTAAGTAATTACTACTAGTGTTTCCAATTAGATAAATGAACAAATTCTTACTAAATAGATGATTGATCCATATGGAAATTTAAGCCTCACCCATATGTGGATGAAATGGCGATCAAAGCGTTAAACATAGTCAAATGGTCAACGATACGGCGATTAATCGTCGAAAATAATAATAGGTACTTTTTAACAAAATCTGTAATGTTACACATACGATGTATACATATAATGAAGCCACTAATAATAGCAATTAATAATAAAAAGATAACTTCAGAAGAATTCATTAAATCTTTCAACTGTTTTACAGTTGCTATCTGCTGTCGATAAAAATATCTTCGAGTGCAAAGGGTTAACTTTTGTCGAGATACAGGATCCTTGTATAAACCAGGCTACGTATCATACTTTATTCTCAAGTGTACTTTACTGTTAATTAATAAGTAAGTGGTCATTACGCGTCCATAAATCTGATATTAAAAATGGCCGCCTTCCTCGATAATCCGCGGGGAAAAAAGAAACATAACCTCTCTCGTTCGGACGAGGCGAAACCCGGCCGTTTCGCTGGGAAGATTTGATTATTTATTTAACAATCTCTCGTGCAATTTTCGCCGAACGGTGGACAATAAGAGGGTAAACAGCGATAAATGGAGAGGCGACGAACAGTTGTCGCGACGGATGAATGGAGGGATTTTTCACGAGGCCGAGAAACGTGGACGACTACCGAATCAGCCGATTGTTCGATCGTTTCGCATTGTTATTTTTATAATTCACTGTATCCTCGATCTTCCTGGCCGGCTAGGGCACACCGTGTTGTTTTTATTGGCCGCGTTTAGGGAACGCGAAAAAGGGACCGAGAAAGCTGCTCGAAACCCATAGTACGTCTCTGTGGCGAAGGAAGAGGGGCGAAACGATGGGAACGGGGTGTTGTTTCATCCCTCTTCCTCTATTCGGTCCTGGAGCACCTACGTTCTGATGCCTAAAGCGGTATCGTCGCTAGGATAGGAGAAAATGGGACAGCAACCGAGAGCCACGTTCTGGAAACCAAAGACCCGTTCACGTTCGTGCACACCCGGCGATATATGGAGAATATGGTATTTTATAACGAATATTGCACTCTATGAAGAACGTTGTACTCCTGAAAAATATTGTGGTTTATGAAGAATATTATACTTCTGGAGAATATTGTGGTTTATGAAGAACATTATACTTCTGAAGAATATTGCACTCTATAAAGAACATTATATTTCTGGACAATATTGTACCTTATAAAAAACATTGTACTTTATAAAGAACATTATACTTCTGGACAATATTGTACCTTATGAAAAACATTGCACTCTATGAAGAATATTATACTTGTGGAGAATGTTGTACTCTATGAAGAACATTATACTTCTGAAGAATATTGCACACTATGAAGAACATTATACTTCTGGAGAATATTGTACCTTATGAAAAACATTGCACTCTATGAAGAACATTATACTTCTGGAGAATATTGTACCTTATGAAAAACATTATACTTCTGAAGAACATTACACTCTATGAACAATATTATACTTCTGGAGAACATTGCACTCTGTGAAGAACATTATACTTCTGAAGAATATTGGACTCTATGTAGACCATTGCACTCTTTGAAGAACATTGTACTTCTGGAGAATATTGCACACTATGAAGAACATTATACTTCTGGAGAATATTGTACCTTATGAAGAACATTATACTTCTGAAGAACATTGCATTCTATGAAGAACATTATACTTCTGGAGAATATTGTACCTTATGAAGAACATTATACTTCTGAAGAACATTGCACTCTATGAAGAATATTATACTTCTGGAGAACATTGGTGAGAATCATCATAAATGTAAAGAAAACCAGCTTAACAAATTATGTCATTTGAAGTAGGAAATTTGTAAAAGTCTCATTTAGCCACTTTTGGTAGTTTAACACTAAAACTACCAAAGAAAATCCCTAACGAATAAAGGCAGGAAACAGATAATGGTCAGGCAAAAGTAGAATAAAGCAAAGGACGACGAAACGACGCTGTAATAAAGCGGATAGCGATGAAACCGAACTATCCAGGCTGGTTAGTGACACGGTAAATGTAACTATATCTCGTTGACAAGTTACTATATCAATGTGAATGGAGTGTTATAAGGGTGGAAAGAGAAGGGGGAGCGAAATGGAGGTGGATGACTAGGAGGGTTGACAATACCGCAGTCATCCAATGTTATTTCAGTACAAATTCTACCCTCTCCAACCCCCCCGCCGCCCTTCATTTTTCGCCCCTTCTTATTTCGCTCTCCTATCTCTGTCGTGTTTTTCCTCCGTCTTCGTTTTTGTCACCCCTTTGTCGCCCCTTTCGCCTTCCCTTCTTTCGTTTCTTCCTATCCTCCATCCTGTCGCCAGGAGATCGAATCTCCTCGTCTGCCATCGACTATGTAAATACAGGAAATTTCGGATATTTCTCGCGATTGTTCATTTGTTATGGCGTTCCGACGACGAAAGCAGACACTTTTTGTTAGACGGTAATTTGCTGTTTTGGGAATCTGAGAATTTTGGGTTTGGAGAATTTGGGGAATTGAGAAATTTGGGGATTGGGGGATTTGGGGAATTGAGAAATTTGGGGATTGGGGGATTTGGGGACTTGAAAATTTGGGGATTGGGGGATTTGGGGAATTGAAAATTGGGGAACTGGAGAACTTGGGGATTGAAGAATTTGGGGATTGGAGAATTTAGGGATTGGAGAATTTAGGGATTGTAGAATTTGGGGATTGTAGAATTTAGGGATTGTAGAATTTGGGGACCTGAGAATTTAGGGGTCTGAGAATTTTGGGATTGGAGAATTTTGGAAATTGAAAATTTGGGAATTGGAGAATTTGGGGACCTGAGAATTTGGGGAACCTGAAAATTTGGGGATCTGAGTATTTGGGGACCTGAGAATTTAGGGGTCTGAGAATTTTGGGATTGGAGAATTTGGGAAATTGAAAATTTGGGAATTGGAGAATTTGGGGACCTGAGAATTTGGGGAACCTGAAAATTTGGGGAACCTGAAAATTTGGGAGACCTGAGAATTTGGGGACCTGAGAAATTGTGGATGACAGAATTTGGAAAGTTGGGGACTTGTGAACCTAAGAACTTGTAAATTCTATAATTCACAAGTTCCTAAGAATGCAAAAATACAAAAAGCCTAAAACGCATCTACGATTCAAGTACGAGATACAGAAATGACTCATTGTTCAAGAATCGACGAATGCTGTACCTCCAGACGAACTATTAGTAGCAACTTATATACGGAGTACGGTATAAAACGAATGTGTCGAACGATTTTTATTAGTGATTAACGCGAAGATGTACGATTAATCACGGTCGATCGGAATTTGAGAAATCCATCTTACGTAGCGTTCGCGTAGCAGTCACGTAGAGGGAGAGCAGCAAGAGCGAACGTTGTTATTACAGATGCCACTCGTTCAGGATCCTGGGGTATATTTCAAGCACAAAGAAGCCTCCTTCCAATCCGGAAGAGTGAACGCCTAATTTTCGGGATTACGTTTTCGTGGTTTACTGATAAATCCGACGTGGTAACTGCAATACCGACTAACAATAACGATTCCCTACAAAAATGTATTACTGGAGCGATTCACATTGATGTTAACCCTTTGCACTCAGAACGTGACACACACTCGTCACCTTCTTTAACACTAGAAAAATAAATAAATTTACACATTCCTAAATTCACAAATTCTCAAATTCACAAATTCACAAATTCACAAATCCACAAATTCACAAAATCACAAATTCACAAATTCACGAATTCACGAATTCACGAATCCACAAATTCACGAATTCACAAATTCACAAATTCACGAATTCACAAATTCACAAATTCACGAATTCACAAATTCACAAATTCACGAAATCACAAATTCAGAAATTCACAAATTGGTAATTCCCAAATTTCCAAATTGATTAAGTTTCCAAAGCCCCACACTCCTGAATTCCCAAAATTCGAAATATCTACCCCCTTAATCCCCATCCCCTAAAATCCGACCCTCTAACTCCCTGTCCCACAAGTACCCGTCTTCCAAATTCTCATCCCCAAAATTTCCAAATTTGCAAAACCTGTTCCACCCCTGCAATCACGATACACGAAGACCAAGATATCTATGCACTCCGAACGAAAATTCTAGTTACGGCAATGGCGAAAACGTGCACGCTAGTCTTTGTTGCTGTCCGCGAAGAAGAACGAGAAAAACGAGGAAAGGAGGTGCCCTGTCGCCACCTTCTTAAAGCCAACAAAAATATTGTTGCACGTAAATATGTGTCCGCGATGAACCCCTCTGATCCTCGTATTCTCTTCGTTCGGCCGTTAAAAGATAAAATGGTGATTGTCATCGGTCTGTCGTCGAGAATTTCGTGCAAGCTCGTTTGCTCTTATTCGAACGAACCCGATTCTCGATCGTGCAACGAATAAAATCGGCCGTCGTCGCGATAACGCGAGTAATATCGAGCAAGGGCTAGCAAAAATTGTGTTAACGCGTTCGCGGTATCATGGGAGTCATACACTTGAAAAAGTATGAACGAATAAACGAAGAAGTGATCCATTAGGTAGGAAGCCCCGGCTGACACACCCTGACGCTATCAAAACACGCCTTAAAACTTATATTCCTGCGTAACGTCGTTGTGGTAGTGGAAAAACTACGTACGTGAGATAAAATAACAGAGTGTAGTTAACAGGCTTGGGTAAAAATATTCAACCAGCTTCCACCACCTTCTTCCCCTCGGCTCTCCCCGTTCTCTCTTTTCCCTCCATGTTCCGTCTTCCCTTTTCTAATTTCCTTCGTCTTATCTCTTACCTTTTTAGATTCTATAATTACACCGAATTTACTTTCTACGCGGGTTTTCGAGAATGAACAACGTTCCGTGCGATAACTCGTTCCTTTTCGTCCACGCGGAATACCTCGATCGGTGAGCTTTTGGTGACTTTCGAAACAGTTCTCTGGATCGTTGTAAATTTCGAGAATAGAATACACGGTGATTCGAAGGGAAAGTTTATTTGAACTTGCGAAAAGTTATTTTATCGAAATTGGTTGCACCGCCGATAAATTGTTTTATTAACCCTTTGCGGTCGTATGTCTGCTCTCAGCCACCATAGGGATTCGTGTTGAAGAAAGATACCACACGATGGGGAACTATAAAACATAATTTTTACATGAAACGCAGCATACGTACATATTATAAAAATACATCGAATTAATAAATTCTGTGTTTTCTTCATAATCTTGCATACTATGTGCCTTCAACGAAAATAAATTTCGACCAGTATGACACCAAGGTATAATAAATTCAATACGACCGCAAAGGGTTAACCCTTTCGCGACGGCGTGACTGTTCCATATTTTGCCACCACTGTATGTTTGTAGGTTGTTATAAAATATTTGATTTTGGTACGCTCTAAACTTTTGGAAAATAAATGCACTTTTTTCCGTGTCGAGAAATTTTTAGCAGGAAAATTTTGCGTCGAGTTTATTCGCATAAAAGGGTGTTAGTCAGAAAAATTCTTATCAAAAAAACAAGTGATTGCTGTATATAATGGCACGCGTCGCGAAAGGGTTAAAATTGTGTACGTAAAAAGTTTATTCTAGAAGTATTAAGTATTTATTGTGGAAGTATTTAGCCACGTTAAAAACATGAAAGAAAGTAGTTAATAAAGTTGTTTAACGAGTTACTCTATATCGTGTATAATTTATTTAATAAATAAATGTAGCAGGAATAACAGCTGTAGTTTTCGGGGATGAAACCCTATCTCTTTCCATTTTAAAAAGAGCGCCATAGTAATGTAGCGTAAATGCGAGTAATTTGTCGATAACGTCGATTCCTGTTTTAATATTCTTCAATCAAAATCACTATGTAATTAATCTTAAAATATCGGTATCAAACTGTTGCGTTGTTTAATCGTATATCGAATCAATTTTTGTATTTACGAGACCGTAAACATTTTTGCATGCTTTCTGTTTGATTGCACTTTACTAATTCACTATGTATAAAATGAAAATCTGACGGAACAACTAAAGACTTTCTTTTTACCGCAATTATGCAATTGATTGTAAAATTATTACTATTAAAAGTTGTTAAAACAGGAATCGATATTATTGATGTGGTTTCGATTAATGGTTGTTAAAGCAGAAATTGATATGATCGATGCGGGTTTATAAGGGTTCTAAAATAGGAATTGACATTATCGACGCGGGTTTTTAAGGGTTTTGAAACAGTAATTGACATTATCGACAAATGGTTGCATTTACCCAACGTTCTATGGGGTTTTCTTCCCATATAATGCATACAGTAATTAAAAAGTATTTTGGCTTGACGTTATAATTTACTAAATATGTCTGTTTAACATGAGTCTTGTTGAAAGAATAAATTAACTATTTGTTATTTAACAAAATTGAATAGATTGAAATGACTGGCGTTCGAATAACATCACATTGGCATTTATGAAACAAAATCAGCGTTTATCGGTAAAGTAGGTTGCTCGTAGTTATCGTCCGCGGATAAGTACGATATGTTCTTGAAATGAATTAACAAGTAACGCAACATCAAGAATACTAAACACCGAATTTGATTAGCATCATAATTGTAAAAAATTATAAATTACGCTGAAGTGTCAAAAAGAATGTTAGAACATAAGCAATGTTCCAAATTAATTTTAGTTCGTAGTTCTTAGTTCGATATTGTTTTCTATAAATTTTCTCTCGAAAACAATTCCGATTCTGAGAACCGAACATCGATGTCCTCGTTGCAAAAGTAATTGTTAAAAAGAATGTTGGAACATAAATAATGTTCCAAATTAATGGTAGTTCGTAGCTCTTAGCTCGATATCGTTTTCTATGAATTTTCTCTCGAAAATTTATTTAAAAAACGATATCGATTACCAGGTCACACCACGTGGAGGTGGCTACGACAGTGACCCACCCTATCTCCAAATCCCAACCACCCTCCAATTGCAACTACCTCATTTATCGGAAGGATAAATGAGTGCTTACTCTACTTAGCCCGTAGGCTCGCGTCAATATACAAGTTGTTTACTATGAAGTAGCAAACAACTTGTACCTCACGCACGCAACTTAAAACTAAACGCTTCCGTGTTCTAAGTTTGCACCCGTGCTATCGAAAACGATATACCAAGCAAAGGGGAGAAGAAAGTTAGAAGAACTTTCGCAAATTTGTGAAAAAGGAAAGTTAGAAGAACCTTCGCAAGTAGGTAAAAAAAGAAAGTTAGACGTACTTTCACAAATAAACTAGAAAAGAAAGTTAGAAGAACTTTCCCAAATAAGTAAAAAAAGAAAGTTAGAAGAACTTTCGCAAATAAATTAGAAAAGAAAGTTGGAAGAACTTTCGCAAATAAACTAGAAAAGAAAGTTGGAAGAACTTTGGAAAAAGGGTGGAACAGCGTTGTCAATCGAGTGAACCTCGCTCACATGAATCAAACGGTGATTGCATCGTGACTTACGTGAACCTCGGGCAGAATTGAACCAAAAATACTGATAAGAACCAGTGAGACGTCCGAGGTTTAGCCTAGGGAATACCCTAGACAGTAGATCGAGATGGTACATCAATCAATCTACCCCACTAGACGCCTCCATGGCGCTACACCAGCATTTTCAGCCCAAAACTTACAGAATTGAACCTCGAATACCGATAAGAACGAGTGACACGTCTGCCGTCAGGAAACCCAATCATTCCTGCCCCCGTTGAAAGGGGGTCTAACAGAAAAACATGGAATACCCTAGCCGTCAGGCGATAGATGAGATGATGAGGCATCATTCAGTGCTATCCACGCAAGACGTGTCCCACGCGCTTACCAGCATTTTCGGTCCAAAACTTACCCGGATTCACCGCATTATGCAATACACGTTCGATCCACGCGAGTCCGGAGCAATCGACAGACAATCACCGTGAATACTACAGTCTATCACGCGAACAATATCACGACCGGTCGTGAAAATGGATGCAACTTAAAAACGAAAGCGCTTCCGCACGCACTTAACACTAATACAATGGGGCCCCGCGCTTTATTTTAATCGCACGCATACTTATACTAAACGCGAATGTACCTCTTGTTCGAAAATTGCACTCGTATTATTTACGATGAAAAAAAGCAAAGGGGGGTTGGGGGCGAGGGAGAGGGGCGGAAGAAAGTTAGAAGAACTTTCGCAAAAGGGTAGTATAAGCATTCTCTGTCAAGAGAACCTCGCCCTCCTGGACCAAAAGGTAATTGAAATTACATGAATCGTGCGACAGAATCCAACCAGGAACACTGGCAGTACAAGGGACATGTTCGCGTTCGGGTTCCCATTTCTCCACAACAAAAAGGTAGAGAGGACACCCTAGTCCCAAGGACGACGGATGTTGCATTCAGGTTCCCGTTTCTCCCCCGCCACCGGGTTAGGGCAGACCAACCAAGGAGAGGATCCCTAGTCCTCAGACAACGTTCGCGATCAGGCTCCCATTGCTCCACAGCCGTAAGGGTAGAGAGGCCGCCTCAGTCGTTATACGACAGCGTTCGCCAGCGCACCATCACGCATTACATATCCCAAGCACTAACCAGTACTCCCAGCCATCATCCGCCACATGATCCCTGCAATATTCAATCACCTATGGCCATTCGGGTCCGGAACAATTGACAGAAAATTGGATGACTCTACTGTTTAACGCGGAAAAAATTCACGACCGGTCGTGAAAATGAGTGCAACTCCGAACAAGAGGCACGGGGACCCACCCGCCCGCCCACGAACTTAAAACTAAGGTACAATAAGGTGCGCATCCCACGATGATCCCACGATGATGTATTCTTCTATCTTCTTTCTTCGGGTAAAACCCATCCTACAACATAAAATAGAAATTAGTTAAAACCTGCAAATAATATAAATTAGTTAAAACCTGAAAATAAAAAGTATTACGAACGGACTTTCTAGGAGAAAGAAGCCGGATTCACATGAAGTGAAAACCCCATGAGCTCCCATCCACCCTCCCACTAGCTCATTATTATCAATTCAAACCTGAAAATGAAATAAAAGTTATGATGGATTTTCGTGAAGAAAAAGGCCGGATTCACATGAAGTGAAAAACCCATGAGCACCCATCCACCCTCCCACTAGCTCAATATTATAAATTCAAACCTTAAAAAGAAATAAAAGTTATGATGGATTTTCGTGAAGAAAAAGGCCGGATTCACATGAAGTGAAAAACCCATGAGCACCCATCCACCCTCCCACTAGCTCAATATTATAAATTCAAACCTTAAAAAGAAATAAAAGTTATGATGGATTTTCGTGAAGAAAAAGGCCGGATTCACTTGAAGTGAAATACCCATGAGCTCCCATCCACCCGCCCACTAGCTCAATATTACAATTTCATATCTGAAAATAAAATAAATATTAATATCGATTTTCCTGAAGAAAAAAGCCGGATTCACATGAAGTGAAAAACCCATGAGCTCCCATCCACCCTCCCACTAGCTCATTATTATCAATTCAAACCTGAAAATAAAAGAGAAATTAAAATCGAATTTCGAGAAGAAAGAAGCCGGATTCACTTGAAGTGAAAAACCCATGAGCTACCCATCCACTCTCCCACTAGCTCAATATTAACAAGAAATTAATTAAAATCTGAAAATAAAATAAAAATTAAGAGGAGGTTTCAGAAGAAGGTAAAACGACAAATACATAAAAGTATCTCCGAAAACGAAAAGAACGAAAATCTCAGAACTCCAAATAAAATCAGATACTCATAGCATAATCTCGGAACACAAAATAAAATTATGAAAATATTCGAAAGATCCAGGAAGCTTTGCCAAAGGAAATGAGTTCTCGAATTTTGAAAATGTGGTGGTCTCCTGACACTCCCACGATGATTCTACAGTAACATGAATAATTTCCATACTTACGCTTTACTTGCATAATCACTCATACTTACGCTTTCATACTACACTCATACTACAATATATACTTCTCTAGACATTGGACATGATCCCTCGATGATCCCACGATGATCCCACGATGATCCCACGATGATCCCACGATGATCCCACGATGTATTCAGCGTTCGCATATATTATACGCATTCTCTTAACTTACGCATAGTACAATCTATCGCTTATCGGACGTACATACGCTCGTATTATAATTGCATACTCTCGCATTCTCACGCATACTTATAAACGCATCGCTTATTCTAAACGCCGCAAATGTACTACTCGTTCTAAGATTGCACTCATGTTATTTAAAAAGGTTTACTAAGCAAAGGGGATAAAATTGGAACGAAAGAAAGGTAAAATGGAATAAATATATAAAAAAGAAAGATAGAAAAACTTTCGCAAGAAGGTTGATCAGTATCTTTTGCCAAGTGCACCTCGCCCTCCTGAACCAAAGGGTGATCGAATCCTGACATACGAGAAATAGAAAACAGAATCGGAGCGAAAATATCAACCAGAACGAACGATACAGCAGCGAAATGTTCCCCGTTAAAAGGAGATCTAACTGAATAGAAGATACTTTTGCCATAAAGACGACAGAATCGACCAGAATACTACGTCAACTGATTTCTACCTCGCTAGACATATCCTAAGGACTGACCAGTATTACCTGCCCTCATATGCCCTATGCCTCGCATTCCACAATTCCCTTTGGTCAGTTGGGTCCGGAACAACCGACAAAAAATAACTGAATAATACTACGATCTAACGCGTAGAAAAAATCACGTTTTATCGTGAAAATGAGTGCAAGTTAGAAACGAAAGCGTACTCGCCCATTCACTTAATACTAACACTTTGAGGTCTCGCACTCTATATTAAAATCGCACTCACGCTCTAATCATGTACGCACTCATACTTATATTACATACCGCGATGTATCTCCTGTTCTATGATTGCATTTTTGTACAATCGAAAAAGATGTAAATGTAGACGGCGGTACGGAAGAAAGTCAGAAGGACTTTCTTTTGGATTTGTACCAAGTGATAAAAAAAATGACAAATTATTGCCACAGAATAATATGACAAAAATTGAGAAATTGTAATAAATCAGATCCGAGTAAGTTAGAACAGGAGACACTTACAATTTGCACAAGCTTTCCGTCACAATATCGTGACGGAAAACTTGCGCCCGAGCCCACCCTTCCTCCCACAAGCTCGGAATTGGAAAAACTAATACGCGCATAAAAACATAATTAACATAGGAGATTGAGGGTTGGGAAACGACAGTTTAATTTATTTGGAATAAAATACTTGAAAATACATAAGGCATTGCAAATATTTTTCATTTATAATTTCATTTATTCCTGGATATATCACAAGAAAGAGAATTATTCTTGAAAATATCGAGGAATACATGAAATTATAAGTTGAACGTAAATCGTAGCTCTTAGCTCGATATTGCTTTCTATTCTCCGACTCGCGAAAAATGAAATTTAGAATTACATTCGTATTCATAAACGAACTATAAATTTAGCAATTTTTATAGATAATAAATTTTGAAGCTTTGATAAATTACAAATTTTGAAATTTGGATGCATTACAAATTTTGAAATTTAGGAAAATTATAAATTTAGAAAACGATATCGATTACCAGGTCACACCACGCGGAGGTGACTACGAAAGTGACCCACCCTATCTCCAAGTCCCATCCACCCTCCAATTGCAACTACCTCATTTATCGGAAGGATAAATGAGTACGTACTCTACTTAAAACTAAACGCTTCCGTGTTCTAAGTTTGCACCCGTGCTACCTAAAACGGTGTACCAAGCAAAGGGGCGAAGAAAGTTAGAAGAACTTTCGCAAATACGTACAAAAATGAAAGTTAGAAGAACCTTCGCAATTAAGTAAAAAAAGAAAGTTTGACGTACTTTCACAAATAAATTAAAAAAGAAAGTTGGAAGAACTTTCACAAATAAGTAAAAAAAGAAAGTTAGAAGAACTTTCGCAAATAAATTAAAAAAGAAAGTTGAAAGAACTTTCGAAAAGGGGTGGAACAGCGTTGTCTATCGAGTGAACCTCGCCCACGCGAATCAAACGGTGATTGCATCGTGACTTACGTGAACCTCGAGCAGAATTGAACCAAAAATACTGATAAGAACCAGTGAGACGTCCGAGGTTTAGCCTAGGGAATACCCTAGACAGTAGATCGAGATGGTACATCAATCAATCTACCCCACTAGACGCCTCCATGGCGCTACACCAGCATTTTCAGCCCAAAACTTACAGAATTGAACCTCGAATACCGATAAGAACGAGTGACACGTCTGCCGTCAGGAAACCCAATCATTCCTGCCCCCGTTGAAAGGGGGTCTAACAGAAAAACATGGAATACCCTAGCCGTCAGGCGATAGATGAGATGATGAGGCATCATTCAGTGCTATCCACGCAAGACGTGTCCCACGCGCTTACCAGCATTTTCGGTCCAAAACTTACCCGGATTCACCGCATTATGCAATACACGTTCGATCCACGCGAGTCCGGAGCAATCGACGGACAATCACCGTGAATACTACACTCTATCGCGCGAAAAAATTCACGACCGGTCGTGAAAATGGGTGCAACTTAGAAACGAAAGCGCTTCCGCACGCACTTAACACTAATACAATGGGGCCCCGCGCTTTATTTTAATCGCACGCATACTTATACTAAACGCGAATGTACCTCGTGTTCGAAAATTGCACTCGTATTATTTACGATGAAAAAAAACAAAGGGGGGTTGGGGGCGAGGGAGAGGGTCGGAAGAAAGTTAGAAGAACTTTCGCAAAAGGGTAGTACAAGCATTCTCTGTCGAGTGAACTTCGCCCTCCTGGACCAAAAGGTGATTAAACTTACATGAATCGTGGCGCAGAATCCAACGAAGAGTGCTGGTAGTCCGAGTGACGTGATGGCGTTCGGGTTCCCATTTCTCCACAACAAAAAGGTAGAGAGGACACCCTAGTCCCAAGGACGGCGGATGTTGCATTCAGGTTCCCGTTTCTCCCCCGCCACCGGGTGAGGGCAGTCTAACCAAGGAGAGGATCCCTATTCCTCAGACAACGTTCGCGATCAGGCTCCCATTGCTCCACAGCCATAAGGGTAGAGAGGCCGCCTCAGTCGTTATACGACAGCGTTCGCCAGCGCACCGCCACGCAGTCCACATCTCAGGAACTGATCAGTAGTCCAAGTCCTCATCTGTCTCATGATCCCTGCAATATTTGATTACCTATGGCCATTCGGGACCGGCTCAATCAACAGAAAATGACTGCGTGACTCTACTATTTATCGCGATAAAAAATTCACGACTGGTCGTGAAAATGAGTGCAACTCCGAACAAGAGGCACGGGGACCCACCCGCCCGCCCACGAACTTAATACTAAGGTACAATGAGGTACGCATCCCACGATGATCCCACGATGGTCCCACGATGATTGTTCGATGATCCCTGGATGATGTATTCTTCTATCTTCTTTCTTCGGGTGAAACCTATCCTGCAACATTAAATTGAAATCAATTAAAACCTGAAATTAAAAAATAAAATTAAAAGCGGACTTTCAAGGAGAAAGAAGCCGGATTCACTTGAAGTGAAAACCCCATGAGCACCCATCCACCCTCCCACTAGCTCATTATTATCAATTCAAACCTGAAAATGAAATAAAAGTTATGATGGATTTTCGTGAAGAAAAAAGCCGGATTCACTTGAAGTGAAAAACCCATGAGCTCCCATCCACCCTCCCACTAGCTCATTATTATCAATTCAAACCTGAAAAAGAAATAAAAGTTATGATGGATTTTCGTGAAGAAAAAAGCCGGATTCACTTGAAGTGAAAAACCCATGAGCTCCCATCCACCCTCCCACTAGCTCATTATTATCAATTCAAACCTGAAAAAGAAATAAAAGTTATGATGGATTTTCGTGAAGAAAAAAGCCGGATTCACTTGAAGTGAAAATTCCTTGAGCTATCCCATCCACCCTCCCACTAGCTCAATATTATAAATTCAAACCTGAAAAAGAAATAAAAGTTATGATGGATTTTCGTGAAGAAAAAAGCCGGATTCACTTGAAGTGAAAATTCCTTGAGCTATCCCATCCACCCTCCCACTAGCTCAATATTATAAATTCAAACCTGAAAAAGAAATAAAAGTTATGATGGATTTTCGTGAAGAAAAAAGCCGGATTCACTTGAAGTGAAAAACCCATGAGCTCCCATCCACCCTCCCACTAGCTCATTATTATCAATTCAAACCTGAAAAAGAAATAAAAGTTATGATGGATTTTCGTGAAGAAAAAAGCCGGATTCACTTGAAGTGAAAAACCCATGAGCTCCCATCCACCCTCCCACTAGCTCATTATTATCAATTCAAACCTGAAAAAGAAATAAAAGTTATGATGGATTTTCGTGAAGAAAAAAGCCGGATTCACTTGAAGTGAAAATTCCTTGAGCTATCTCATCCATCCTCCCACTAGCTCAGTAATATTCTCATTAATATTTTGATTAGAAGGTAAAACCATAGATACATAAGACAATGTTATAAAATCTCAGAATTCGGAAGAAACCAGATTGAGATATGAAAATCTCAGAACTCGAAGAAAGGCACAGTTAAATACGAAAATCTCAAAATTCGAAATAAAATTCCGTATGGGTTCGAAAGATCGGGACAACTTCCGTGAAAGACATAAAATCTTTAAGAGTTTTGAGAATCCTAATTGACAATTATTGTAAGTTCCCTAAAAACTTACCAAAAACCAAAATCTGAAACATACAAAATATTATTAAGAAAGGAGGTTAGAGGAGAGGGAGTGAAATTTTTCTTTATTCGATATATAACCAGTTACATAGAAAACGCAATGAAAATTGCGGATTTTAGAAGGGAGAACAATGTAAAAACTTACCAAAAATGAAAATCTGAAACGTCCAAAATATTGGAAATCGACGGAGGAGGAGCGAAATTTTTCTCTATTCGAAGCGAAACATTCAAAAATAGAAAACGCGATGAAAATTGCGAACTTGCGTGGGAAGAAATAATCTAACAATCTAACAAATTCCAAATGGACTGCAAATTTTTTACCATTTAGGATATACGGGGATTTAGGAAGTAAGAAAAATTGATATTTTTTAAAATAATGAGTGGAAAGAACAAATATAAAATCGCTGAGAGTTCCGGAACTCTCAAAACTCGAATAAAATCGCGACGTAATTCTAATATCTTGAAATATAGTAACGAGATCGCGATACGATACAATATTTTCGAAAGTCGTAATAAAATCGCGAAGTGATATGAAAATTTCAATGTTCGTAATAAAATCGCGACGTGATTCTATATTTTCAAATATCGTAACAAAATCGCTACGCGATACAATATTTTCGAAGGTCGTAATAAAACCGCGAAGTAACATGAAAATGTCAATGTTAGTAACAAAATCGTGAAATGTTGTAATATTTTCGAAGCTGGAAATAAAATCGTGGCACATTTCGAGAATCGCAAATCTCGATCAAAATCGCGACATGGTACGAAAATGTCAAAATTCGTAATAAAACCGCGAATCGATGATCGTGTGCTCGTCAAGTTCGAGCAAAACGCGTTCGACGATACTATACTTTCAAAGCTGGAAATAAAATCGCGGCATGTTCCGAGAATCGCAAATCTCGCTCAAAATCGCGACGTGATTCTACATTTACAAAGTTCGTAATAAACTCGCGACGTGATTCTATATCTTCAAAATTCGTAATAAATCGCACCGTGATTCTATATTTTCAAATATCATAATAAAATTGCGACGTGATTCTACATTCTCAACGTTCATAATAAAATCGCGACTCGATTCTACATTTCCAAAATTCGTAATAAAATCACAACGTGATTCTATATTTTCAAAATTCGTAATAAAATCGCGACGTGACTCTACATTTTCAAAGTTAGCAATAAAATCGCGACGTGATTCTATATTCTCAAAATTCGTAATAAAATCGCGACGTGACTCTACATTTTCAAAATTCGCAATAAAATCGCGAGACGATGATCGTGTGCTCGTCAAATTCGAGCAAAACGCGTTCGACGATACTTTTCGTACTGTCAAAAAAAAAACACACACACATAAAATACAGAAAAATAATAGCGAGCATAGTGACAAAATGACTCTCCATCCTAAGATGGACAGCCATTGATAGTTCCCCTCTTCTTTGGCAAATTTTGCCGGGGCTCTTCGGCATATAGCCTCTTCTTTCTTCGGCTGGCAGCCTCACAAAAATTCACTCGCGAAATTTTACGGTAACTCGGACATTCTTTGGCTTTGATATTAATTACATAAATTTTCGATTTCGTTGTCGATCGATCTCGAGAAATGGACAGCGGTCACTTTTATAGAAATAAAAATGAGCCGCTATCGATTTCCTTCGATCGTCAACAACGAGATCAAAATTTTACGTAATCGCACAAATTCGTTACTTTAAGAAAGAAAAGAAAATTGAAATACGACCAGCGATTCTCGGAATGCGCTGTCCGTAAAAGAATATCCGAGCAGAATATTTATTTAATTTCACTGCACTTCACTTCACTTCACTTCACTGTATACTTCATTTTTGCAATTGGGTCTAATACCACAACTGCGACTTACAAACTAAAAGGCATGGCCTTACGAACAATCGAGTTCAAGAGAATATTAAACAGAATTCATTCGTATTTAGATTTTCTCTTCTCGATTTTTCGTCTTTTACACTCCAGATACAAGCATCTCACGTGTTTTTTTTTTTACGGAGGACAGAGAAACATGAATGCTTGCTCTGGCCCTACCTACTTAAAAACTAACTCAATCACACCAGAAGTATGCTACCTGCCTGCCTGACGCTATATTTAAAAAATTGCAAACCATTCTCACAAAAACACACTCCACGGTTCTCACACAACCACCCGGGTGCAAAAATGCCTACTCCTAGGGAGTACGTCCCGGGACGTCTCCGACACCCGAGTTCAATACTACATTCACACTCTAATGTTTCATACCTTTTTCGCTGAAATCGATCGACAACTGACAGTGAACATTAACTGAACATTAACATATTTCATTTACTTATTCTCTCGAATATTCAATGTAATATGTGCATGTTATAACAATTTTGTAATTAATCTACTTGTACAATCTTCTAATTCGATCTTATTCAATTTATATGACTTTGAAATGTATTCTTGCTCGACTTTTATAATTTTGTAAATCAATCTTGTCAATTCTATATGCATCTTTCGATAGCATTTTGCAAATTCGTGAACTTATGATAAATTAATGTAATTTCTAATCGACACAAGGTCCACGACCTAACCACACACACACACACACGTGTAACTTGTGTCGAGTATAATTCACTGTCAAATTGTCGATCGCCGAAAACATCTTAAAACTAAACCGTATTCACCTGCCCGAACTCATGCGAGTAGCATCTAAGCACGCGTATGAATTTCGAGCATAAAAATGAACACGGCCAACAGTATATTGACCTACCAGTTTTCTTCATGTGTGCTGAAAATCCTGAGCTAAGAAATATGATTAAGAACATGCTAATAAAGCGTTCTCCTCAAAAAATCAACTTTAATATCAACGAATTTAATTACTATGAACTTAATATTTGAAAATGGAAAATGGAGAAACACTTTGCAAAAATATCTAAGTATATCGATTTCATTCACGACAGATTTCCGATATCAAAGTAAATTCACTAAATAATCAAAAGTATTCATGATAATTAACTTTGTTATCGAAATCTGTTCGTCGCGAAACTTTCTTGTACATATGTGTATTTTTAAAAGAAACGTTCACGCGTAGGGAAATAATCAAAAGTGAATCTTTAATGGAATCTTTAATTATCGCGAAATCGGAGGGTAATCCGACTTCTGTATTTAATTCGCAACTCTATTTGTAAATTGAAACGCGATGTACAAGAAAACCCTACCCTGATCTAACACATGAAATACACAAAAATATGCAATTTGTACGAATATTGCACGTTCGTACGGACGTGGTCACTATGCTCGCTCGAAAATATAAAAATACAACCGGTTCCCGTGTCGTTTCGGACCATTCGTCCTGCGACATGATGGGAACCGGAGGAACCATAATGCATGCGACTCACCGATCGTTGACTTCTACCACTGAGCTCGTAACACGCAGCAGACAGGTTGACTGCACTCGTCTCGCATTTTCAGGAACCGATTGATTGCATCCTGATGATTGACTCGCGATCGGCTGCTTTCGTACGGTCAGGATCAGGCAGTTTGTCCTTCGGCTCGGCAATGAAATGTCCTCCTGAAAACAGAAAATGTGAACACGTTAGCGAACTTCTTATCGTTTAGGATTTCAAATTACATTCAAATTGCGATAAACAACCATATATAACTTTGCAGAAAGGTAGCATGCAAACAAATACAAACACGCATGCAGGATTAACTATAGAATACACTAAAACACTTGCTCGAACGTATTAAAGCACGTAGGTAAGTATACGGGAAACAAGCCACAACACTTGCAAAAATATGCCAAAGCACATAGGTAAACACACCGTATAACGCACTGAACACTTGCAGAAGTACATCAAACCACGGAGGTAACCACACCGTAACGCACACTACACACTTGCAAAAATATGCCAAAGCACATAGGTAAACACACCGTATAACGCACTGAACACTTGCAGAAGTACATCAAACCACGGAGGTAACCACACCGTAACGCACACTACACACTTGCAAAAGTACATCAAAATACGTAGGTAACCACACCGTAACGCACACTAAACAGTTGCAGAAGTACATCAAACCACGTAAGTAACCATACCGTAACGCACACTAAACACTTGCAAAAGTATTCCGAAACATTTAGGTAACCACACCGCAACGCACACTAAACACTTGCAACAGTACATCAAACCACGTAGGTAACCACACCGTAACGCACACTAAACACTTGCAGAATACATCAAACCACGTAGGTAACCATACCGTAACGCACACTAAACACTTGCAAAAGTATTCCGAAACATTTAGGTAACCACACCGTAACGCACACTAAACACTTGCAGAAGTACATTAAACCACGTAGGTAACCACACCGTAACACACACTAAACACTTGCAGAAGTACATTAAACCACGTAGGTAACCACACCGTAACACACACTAAACACTTGCGAAAGTATACCGAAACATATAGGTAACCACACCGTAACGCACACTAAACACTTGCAAAAGTACATTATAGCACATAGGTAATTTTAAAAAGTACATTATAGCACTAACAAATTTTAAAAAATGTACTAAACCACATAAGCGCACTGCAAAACACAGTAATATATCCGTATATGTATGCACAATCACATGTGGTAACACACTAGCAAGCACTTTGACACGTAAAGACTCGTATTATAAATCGCGTTAATACACCCCCGTACGTATGTAAGAAACACTAATAAAGCACACTAAACACTTGCAAACGTGCGTCAAAACACGTAGGTAACCGCACCATAAAACACATTACAACACTTGTATAAATACTCCAAAGCACATAGATAACCGCACCATAAAACATGCTAATATATCCGTGTATGCGTGCACAATCACATGTAGTAATACACTAATTAACACTTTGACACTCGAAGAACAACACCATAAAACGTAGTAATACACTCCCGCATTTATGCACATAAAGTTGTTAAAACACACTAAACACTTTCACTATAACACTAGGTAACACAGAGACGAACACAGGATCGGTTGATTAACACTTTGACTCTTACCGGGAACGAAGGTGAACGGTGATCCACACACCACGGCTGCACAAACAATACTGAATAGCTAATTGGTTTAGGTCTAACGATGATAGGCCAACCGCGATCCAATCAAATTCACAAAGAAAGGTAATTCGCGGGTCAATCGACTGTTGTGTAATCAACCAATACCGAACAATTATGACGAATCGTTCCGGATGAACATTAATACTTAATATTTACATTTTTTTATTAAAATATTTTCATTTTGCAACTGTTTATTTAACAGATTACTGTTATATCTATTCAAAATTATTTTCATAACTTCCTCGGGCAAATATGTTATATTATATTTGTTACTTAATATATTGAAATGTATTACACTCTAATTTTTAATTTTTCAATTGTTTATTTAACAAATTGTTATCACAACTATTCAAATTTATTTGCATAACTTTCTGGGACGGATATGGTACACCATATTTGTTAATTAATATCTTGAAATTCATTACAGTACAATTTTTAATTTTTCAATTGTTTATTTAACAAATTGTCATCACAACTATTGAAATTTATTATTTTCACAACTTTCTCGGACGGATATGGTATACCATATTTGTTATTTAATATATTGAAATTTATTACAGTATAATTTTTAATTTTTCAATTGTTTATTTAACAAATTATTTTTATAGCTATTATATTTTATTTTTATTTAAGTTTTACGCGTGTGTTGATAAGAAATTTTTGTTTAATTGTTATATTTTTATGCGACGTTAAGAAATAGTTATAATCGTACACATTGTACATATTGTTGAATCACTATATATTCATATGGTGTTAAACAGCAGTTATGAATTGTTTATTTTTTTTAAATTTTACTTTTAAATTTGTAATAGCTTTTTGTTCAATTATTATTGTATCTCCAGAAAATTTTTATTACCTTTAACGTCTTAGTATTTTGCAAGTGTTGTGAAATTATTATATCTTGTTATAAATATTATTCATTGATTTGAGAATTAATTATAATTTTATGATCTTAATTAAAGTACTGTCGCTATATCGATCGAAATTTATATTTCTTCTTTCATTTCGTCGCGTTGATATGTTACAAATTTGTTGAGATTATTATATTTATTTTCTTCGCTTGAATAATGTAATATTTTTATGACTAATTATGTTGCACGTAACGTAAATAAAGACATGTAACATATTTTTATAATTTCAAATAATAAATTTCTGTCGGTATCTTTAATTTTATTTCCAACCGCGTACAGCGCTGTAGTATAAAGCTTGTATCAATTGATATGGTAGGGTATGATATCAAAATGGCAAAGCATTGCATCACTATACCTTGCTTATGCTACAAGCAGAATATAATTCGATAGATACAAAATACTGCTGTATGAACAATCTATCTTACTGTCTCGTCTCTGCTATAACCGTATATTTGTTCGAATTTCTATCTACATATGATTCTGATGAATTCAAAGTTGTTATTTTTAGGTTTGTATATTTTCATCAATGAATTTAAGTAGATTACCCTTGTTAACAAATTTAATTAGGACGTAACTACATACATTATTTTTTGCTTCTTTTCGAAAAGAAAAGCAAAATCTCCGAAAGTATCGCACGTACTCTTTAAAATATAGTTTCTGCGATTTCTGTTGACAGGTAACTTTCAGCAATTAAAATAGATTATAATTAGAAGCTTGTTTCATATATTATGCGAGGGTTTTATCCTAGTTATTTAAATCGTTTAACGATAAGCAAACGATTATCGAGATATTTTTGTACGTAATTCCTAATTGCATGAGCAATATGCAATGTTTATTAAAACATACAAAGCAACAATGTGTTGTTTCCCAAAAACTTGGTGTCCTGTTGAAATGTTACACGAGAAAGTACGGTATAATTAAAGTTGCTTCCACGAATATTAAGATTAATAACGATATAACTAGGTTATGTTTTCCAATTTCTTGTGGGGTAAGTGTTTTATCATTTCGCTTTTATTCCACTCAAATAAAATGCTCATGAACACATTTTTATCGCAGCTATACACAAAAGTTTCTAAGGAATTGGGTGGATTGCAACCATTATTTTTAAATAATGGCTTATTTAAAACTTGGTCTTCGAAGCTGTACAGTACAAGAAACTTCAGCACTGGTTCTACCAATAAACAGTCTTCTAAAGATTCGAATGAATCTTCAGAAGATCCTAATAAGAAATCTAAAAAACCTACTGAAGCACAAGTGATCTTTTGGAAAATTTTTACTGTTTTCTTTATAACTTGTTCTTTGGTCTCGTTACTCAACTACAACAAAAATTTGGTACGGCTCAATACATAAATAATTTAATTTGTAAAATTTATTTCTAAAATATTTATTAATGTCTATTTTATTAGGCGGAACCAGAAGTACATTGGAATGATTTTATAAATGAGTTACTGTTGAAAGGACAAGTCAAGGAGATATCCATATATTCGACAAAAGTTTTTGCAGTACTTCGATCTAATGCTGTTTATAAAGGAAAAATGTTTTTTGATCCAAGAATTGCAGTGACCAATATTCCTGAGATTAAAGACATTGAAGAAAAAATTAGAACAATAGAAAAACGCATTGGCATTAATATGGGTACAATAAATTAAGGAAATTTAATAGCCAATTATATTGTGCTGCCTTTAATTAATGTATATTAACTTTTAGAGAATGGAATTCCAATCAGATATGTAAACCTAAATGACAAGATTGCTTTCACAGAACTAGTTTATACAATATTGTTATTTGCTGTAGTTTTAGCACTTCTAAGTAGAGTGAACCTCAAAAGCAAATTTAATATCTTCGATATAAGAAAAGCAAAATACACATTAGTGGAACCTTTCTCTGGTAAAGGTGTACGTTTTAACGACGTTGCTGGTTTAAAAGAAGCCAAAATAGAAGTTATGGAGTTTGTTGATTATCTTAAAAATCCTGAACGATACAGAAAGCTCGGTGCTAAAGTACCAAAAGGTATAAATTTTATAGTTTGAAAAATGTTGACTTATAACGTCCGTTTATATAAAATTTAACTTGTTTTTAGGAGCTTTACTGTTAGGACCACCAGGATGTGGTAAAACGCTTTTGGCCAAAGCTGTTGCAACTGAGTCAAATGTTCCTTTTCTATCAATGAATGGATCAGAATTTATTGAAATTGTAGGTGGATTAGGTGCAGCACGTGTTAGGAATTTATTCGCAGAAGCTAAAAAAAGGTTTAACTATTTTATATAAAAATAGTGTTGTCTAATTGATGATTATTTTATTTATTACAGAGCACCTAGTATTATTTATATAGATGAAATTGATGCAATAGGCAGAAAGCGTTCAGAAGGATTCGCACAGACAAGTAACAGTGAATCTGAACGCACCTTGAATCAACTTTTAGTAGAAATGGATGGAATGACAACATCGGAGGATATTATTATTTTAGCCTCGACAAACAGGGCAGAAGTTCTGGATCAAGCCTTACTACGGCGCGGTAGATTTGATAGGCATATTTTAATTGATCTTCCCACATTGGAGGAAAGAAAACAGATTTTTGAATATCACCTGAACTGCTTATCTTTAGAAGGCAAACCGTCGCAATATGCTCCATATTTAGCTCATCTTAGTCCTGGTTTTAGTGGTATTGTATTCGACTAACTATTATTGAACTGTTGAAACACTCCACTCTTCTATAATTTCATTTTAAATATGATTGCTGTAGGTGCGGATATAGCAAATGTTTGCAATGAGGGTGCATTGCATGCAGCGACTCTGGGAAAAACTAAAGTTCAGAACAGTGACCTTATGTATGCGATTGATAAGGTATTAGGTGGCACGGTAAAAAAATCTAGCACGTTAACACCTTCCGAGAAAAACGTTGTCGGTTATCATGAGGCTGGCCATGCTTTATCATCATGGTTACTAGAACATATAAGTCCTTTAATTAAAGTAACAATAGTACCAAGGACAAACAAACGTTTGGGTTTTACGCAATATTCTGACGCGAATCTAAAGCTTCGAACTTCAGAAAATCTCTTTCAAAATATGTGCGTGTTGTTAGGTGGCAGAGTCGCGGAAAATATAATGTTTAATAAAGTTTCAACCAGAGCACAGAACGATCTGAAAAAAGTAACGGAATTAGCGTATCGACAAGTTCAACAATTTGGAATGAGTCCTGCTGTAGGTTTAATTTCTTTCGACAAAGAATATACAACTACGGTAAGATACATCCACAAGTTTGGAAGTAATACTTTACTACTGTACTGATAATATAATTTATTTACCAATTAGAAAACGAAAAAGCCATATAGTAAAAGATTGGCAAGTTTAATGGATTCAGAGGTACGGCGAATGGTTACAGAAGCATATAAAACAACTGAAAAGTTATTATTAAATAACAAAGATAAGTTGACAATAGTAAGTAACATTTATCAATTCGTCATAGTATCTTCTTCTCTCCATAAATATAGTGTCCACGCACCGATCTCCTGATATCTTCCAAGAGGTTATTTGTTCATGAATTTTCTTAGGCAATTAGTATTTTGTAATATATGTACAATATATAAAACTCTTCTAAAGTTACTTTTGTCTGTACTTATAGTTGGCTGAAGCACTACTGAAAAAAGAGACGTTAACATATAAAGAAATAGAAGCATTAATTGGTCCGCCACCGTTTGGAAAGAAGGACGTTACTGAAGTGAATGAATTTATTACAGAAGCATAGTAAACGAGGATCGAAAGTACATACGGTTGTAGCATATTTTAATAAACATTTTTACGATACTAATTAATAATATAAAATACGATTTTTGTGTCAGTTTTGTGACACAGTATGCTATTTAATACGTCGACAGTTGCTACAGGTATCGAAAGTTTCATTAATTAGTATTTTTATTTTAAAGAAATCTTACTTCTTACATTTACATTATTTCGACATTCTTATTATTTAAAATTTCAAGTACATAGTATTGGCTTTTCTACTTAGGTAAGTCAGAGAAATTTTCAAGTCAACGTGTCAAAAGTAGAATAAGCAACTAGAATTTGTTATTACACCAATTTCTGTAATATTATTGTTCCTGTTACAGGTAAAACAATAACTTTTAAAAAATTATGAAACATATTGAAAGAAATACAACTTTATTTGTGCAAAAACGCAATTTATACACAAGAATACGTATTAAAAGAAATTAAACGGAAAGAACATAAGTCTGCAAAGTTCGCTACTTTGGTTTAATATGAACAGAAATTACTTTTTCTTTATCTTAGACATTTGATGGTGAAATAAAACTACCCCAATATTTATCTTATGTGATAAATATATTACATGTATGTATATATTCATATGTATTGTGTAAATATAACGAATTGCAATGTAAAATAATAAATCTTATCATAGTTCAAAACATTCTTTGTTATTTAATACTGTAAAAGAATGGTTCTTGATACTAAACGGAATTTATATAAAGTTTAACTTATTGATAAATTCAACTTTTTATGAAAATATCAATAATAATCGATAACCATAGTAGGAATGAAAAAG
Organism: Coelioxys conoideus; assembly: GCA_947623535.1. Lineage (NCBI taxonomy): Eukaryota > Metazoa > Arthropoda > Insecta > Hymenoptera > Megachilidae > Coelioxys > Coelioxys conoideus. The sequence goes on from OX392456.1 coordinate 7,702,805, forward strand.
ATAATTTTTTAGGATTACATAAGCGTTTAAAGGTATTAGAAAAATTCTTAAATTTCTAAGTATGTACTGGTTTAACATAGCATATTGTAGGAACAGTACTTACTGATAACATTAAATAAATAAAGGTAATTTTGATTTGTGCTTGCAGCGTGTTAACACTGCTTTGACACCGTGTTATATTCAATGGTAACAAACATTCAATTGGAAATAATATTTTTGATGGTATGTTTTAGGGTGCGTTCTAAATGGCTACCATTCCAATATACTTGTCCGCACCGTTCACATACATAATAAACTTGTACATTTCTTATTACATTTTGTGGTATTTTATTCACTTGTATTTTTGCATCATATTTTGTTGAGAACGTGTCAACGCGCACAGTACCCGTACTCAATACCCATGTACGATCCTCATATTGCATATGATTGTTTGCATAAATCTCTTCTGCACCACTGTCATATGAGGTACTTGAAGGTTCCTGACAAATACTTTCGAAAGTTAATGCACAATATCTGAAAAATGACTAGAGTTAGTTACAATTTTTATAATTAATTACATTAAAAAACAATTATTTTATAACGCACCTTTGTATAAGTCTGTTCATTAATGGTTTCGGAACTTTAACAAATTCATCGCTATTACAAATTTGGCACCGACTAAAAATGTCTCTCTGTGTAACATGAACTCTAAAATACTCCAATACTTCCCGTAACTGATCGTCAAGACGATCAGCTATCACCATATAATATCTATTCGGTTGTAGATATTTTGAAAACTGTAAAACACAATCAAACGAATAAATAATTGACTATTAACCAAATTCATTTAGTCTATGGAAAATACACTTACCCGTAAATAATTCTTGTTACGAGTGAGAAGTACCCGGTTTTCGTTCACTGCTAATTTCAAACATCGTTCTCCATTTTGATTGAAAGCAATCTGAACACAGTCACATCCGCACATTCTTAACTTATTCGTTAACCCAACTAACATTGAATCACAGAGAACACGCCACTTATGTGCTGGTACCTGCATCATATTAATCCCTATATGATTTTGTGGCGTTTCGATCATAGAATCTTCTTTACTTATGTAATTCGGTTTGTTTGCAAATTGTTGGTTCCTCAAATGCGCTGCCGGGATGTTTGCTTTATTTGGATATCTTGGACAATTTGAGTTTCGTGGTTTATTTGGATACCTCGGCTGTTGAAAATTTCTCTTAGATCTTGGTTGATTGTTGGGTTGCTGCTGTTTATTATTGTTCAATGTTTCATTTTCAGTCGCATTCATGTACAAGTAGTACTAAATAATTTATTTATTTGCGATACGAACACTTACATTAGGCGTAGCTTTTTTTGTATTTCGTTTCGGCGAACGATGCGGAATATGTTGTAGTTCTGTACAAATGTCAGAAAATGGTATATCTAAACGTTCACATTGCTTCTCTAAAACTTCATATATTTCCAGTAGGCAATATGCGTCTAATGCTGTGATAATAAAATACTATTATTATTATTAATGTATTATACTTAAAAACAAAACTAAAACCGTATTCATATATAATTTTTACGTCTATATATAAAAAGTAACTATTTACCAGCATATATAATTTGTCCATCTCGTAAAGGTCTTTGTTCCCAATTAGAAAATTGATCAGATTTATTTAATTTTTGTCCAAGACATAATTCTACAAGTTTACTCAAACTTTGCTTGGTGAAATTGTCATTGCTTTCATGAGGAAAGACAAATTTATAATCGTTCACTAATGTTTGCCATAAATGAACAATATCTATATAACCTTGCCCATATGTTTTTATTTTAGATAGAGCTGGTATGCTATCCCGCAAAACTGACATATCCTGGGTTATACCAAATCCTACATCAGATATGTAAAGATATATATAGTTTCTATATAAATATTTCTGATTAATTTGTTATAAAACCTAGTTCTTATTTATAATACAAGAACAAGTTGGAATTTACCCAGTTTTAAAATATTTTTGTTTTCAAATAAAGTTAGGGCCAATTCTGTCCATAATTCTATTGAAACATTTCCCATTGTAGTAACATCTAAGATGTATACATTAGTTTCAGTAGCTATTTGTATTAAAGCCATCTCAGCCTGTTTTGTGCCTGTTAAAAAATGATTTGATTTTTAATTATTAGGTAATTACAATAACAAATTACAACAATTAACTTCAAATATTACCAAAACAAGGCTTCCATTCTGAATCGATACCAACAATAAAAACACCTTTTAATCCATTGTCAAGAAATTCTTCAAAACTTCGTGGGCTATCTACTATTTTAATAGAGTCTCTTGACAATCTTAGTTCATGACAATCTACAGTATCCTCATTGTTTTTATTGTTACTTATTTCGCTTTTACTAGTAGACGCGCCGCCATTTATTCCTTTATAATCAAATAGTATAACTTTGTAAAAGTGATATTGAAATACAGAAAAGATTATTACCTTCAGTTTCACCATGTTCTTCTTCATATGCAATTGCCCATGGCCATTGTTCTTTTGGTATATTAAATTCTTTTGCCCAATATAAACCTTCTTTTGCGTCTTGTACATTAATTAACGACCTTATCATATGAAGCTGTAACTTACTATCAGTTCCTATGGTTTCTTGAACCATTTCTCTCCAACTATTTTCACCTTGATTTAGCAATTGATGTATTATTTACAATAATTAATAATTGTAAAATACATGAAAAAAGAAAAATGAACATACTTAAACTACCATCCACATATCTTTTATGTATTAAGAACTGCAAAGCCCCTTCAAACCTTTTTCTGTTTAAATTTGGACAAACTTGAGGGGGAAGGTTGTATAATTTAACAAAACGTGCAATTAGCTTTGTCATTGGTTTAACTTGTGTTGTCGACATTTTTACCTGTGAGATGTTCTTTTTTCTGTAAAAGGATAAACATTCTGTCTTATCTGACATTTTTCTTTTTTACAGTCATCAGAACTTACTTAATTATTTCATCTAATATAACATGCATATGATTATCAGGTCCAATTAGATTATCCAAGTATATGATTAAAGACATTTGCATTTCTGGAGAATTGGCCAGAAGATCCTCTACTATAGTTAACTTATTTTGTAACATTAGAGGTAATACCAATGTTTCTGGTTCACTAAAATACTCTTGTAATTGCAACATAACAGCATACTGTGCTGCTTCTTTATACTTCTGTTCATCAATCATTTTCTAAAAAAAACATAATTGTATCACGTAACAACTGAATGATAAACATTAAACTCTTTATCATATAATTATACCTGTATTATACTAAGAAATTCCACTTTGTGTCCAACAAAATCGTATGTAACTGCAACCATTTTAATGAACTCCATATTATTTTGCACAGTGATTAATCTAAATGTTGCTAATTTTAAATCCAACACCAAAAACTGTTTGTACATATCTTTACGTGGTTCTAACCATTTTGTATATTCCTCAATCACTGCAATATACAAAAATACATAAATATTTCTTCTAATATAATAAACACTAAACCTGTTTATTACATATAGAAGTTTTGTATGTATTCATAATATTATTCCATTTTTATATAAGTATTATCATGAAACATAAACCTGCAAATGCTAACGATGAGTTTGCTTTCATATGTTTAAAGTCTGTAGTATTAACTAATATTCGTATTGTGCTTAAATATGGATTCGGTGCACTTTCAAAATATTCTATCAATGTTTTTGTTACACTATCACATTTCTTCCCTGCAAAATGTATAAAACATGAGTAATATATAGTTACAATTTTGTAATTACAATAAAATATATTTAACTTACACAACTGCCATATGTGATTTAATGAATGAAGCCATTCTCTCGTGGTATCATCGATTAACGAGAAAAATGATAAATCATCCGTGATGGAATCATCAATTTTTTGTATTGCGGTTGTCATTGTTTAAGGTATTATATACTAACAATATATAACTGATGAAACATATACAATTAATACTTTATGGAATATTAACTTGTTACAGTATCGGAACTAAAGAACTGATACATCGAATAAACAATCTATCATTTCCTGACCACGAACACTGCAAAGAACATTTGACGAAATAATTTATTACAAAGGGAAAAGACAATTCGGTACTATCGATACTGTGCGCGAGTCACATAAAGCAAAATGGTGAGATTAAAATTCCCTGCTCATTGAAACTTTGGAAAGAAGTTGGTAGTATATCTAACCTAACATAGAATATTAGAAGATTTTAGAAATCGTTTAAAAAAAGCGCATAAATATTTATAAGTACTTTGATTAAATACTATAAGTTACGGGATGCTTGATGCTAAGAGCACTTTTTAACAAAAAATAAATTAATTCAATCTTTTTCGTTACGTTAAATGTGTTACCAACTGCATATTTTTAAGGAAGCCCCTCAATACTTACACACTTTCGAATGTTTTTTATAATATTATAGAGAAATGTATGTATTAAAATATAACTTGTCTTGGTATTGATAATTACTTTCGTACAAATTATTTAGGTTTACTTAGGTCAATAATATATTAAGCGCAGAAATTAAGAAATATACCAATGTTAGGAAAATCATTATGACGATTTCTATGTTAAATCGCATTTCATTATTTTGGAACACGTGCTAGAAGTTATTTTGTTTACGGGCAACTGTTATTTGTTATTTCATGGAATTTTATAACTGTTCATGACATAATGTAATGAGGCGTATCAAGAAGTCTGTTTTTTTTGAAAAGCAATTGAATTCTTTGAAACACGATTTTTGCTTTGTCCTTCATTATTTGAAATATGATGAAACAAAAGCTGCCGAAAAATTGGATTGTATTAAATTCCAAAACACACCCTGACAGGGTTTACTATTTTAATGTCAAAACAAATCAATCTTCGTGGGTAAAACCAATGGAAGATGGTTCTGAGCAGGTAATTAAATATATTTTAATTATCAATCATAATCATACTTAGAAATTAATGATACTTCATTAGTATAGATACTTCATTTAGTCAGTATATTTTGTTCATTAATGTCATGATAGTTTTGAGCAATTAATAGTATATTAATATATTTTTATTTCCTTTACTTTTAATACATAGGTTACAAAGAAATCACCAGAACCTCAGAAAAAGCGTAAAAAAAGAAGCGATGATGAGGTACGACCCACCACTCCTGAATATAATGTACCAGAAACAGACATTGGCAGACGGAAGAAACTTACTGCAAAAAGATCTTTACAACATACTCAAGAAAAGATTATCCAGGAAAGAGTCGATGAAACTACAGTTAACAGAGAAAAAGAGACACCACAGATGCAAGTACTTCGTGAAAAAATCTTAAAGAGAAAAGAAATAAGTCCTAAATCTCCTAAGGATAACATGAAATCGCCATCTGTAAGATCTGGCCGAAGTAGCTCGGCACATAAGTCTGAGAGTGATTCAGGTTCACATACAGTTTGTACCCCTCAAATGTTGGCAGTATTAGAAAAAATGCAGAAAAGAAATGCAAAACGTGGTTCAACCACAAAGAAACTAAGAGAAAGTAAAGGCAATGACATTAAATCTCCAGAAGAAAAACAACCTAAATTACGACAGTCAAAAGGCAGAGGTATATATAGTTAGTAAAATATTCTATAAAATTATTGTTTGCTTATAAACTACAGACAAAAAAATGACGATGCTTAAAAATTTATCAGTGTATTAGAGAAAATATTTTTAATTATTTTGTATATTATTTTAATTTTTGGTAATGAAGTGAAAGATTATTTTGTGTTACATGTACAACAGGAAGGAAAGAAACAGGTAAAAAAATAAATGACGAATGTGACTTAGTTGGAACTGTATCTGTGAGGCAAAGCCAAAGACCTCTGAAAAAAAATTTGGGAACAGAACGTATGGAAAAATTACGGAGAAGTTTAACATCAACCATTAATAATAACGAAATTTTGGAGGATAATAATTGTGTATCTATAATTTCCTCTGCAATAAAGAAAAAGGGTAAATGTTATAATATATTATGACTTAAAATGTGTATTATATTCATTTTGTAAATGATTATATTAGGAAAGTTGACAGATATTTGTAAAAATGCGGAAGTTAGATTGATACGTTTGAAGGATAAACTTACGAAGGATAAGATTCCCGTCAACAAGAGTTCACAAATTGATGAAAATAAAGAACAAGACAAATTGCCTGAAGTATCCGAAACAACGGTAGATGATCTAGTAAGACGATCCAACAGAGATTCTTTTTACGAAGAGATGGATTGGGAACCACTGGAAGATGAGAAAATTTCCTATGAAGTAACATCAATAATAAATAACTAAAACTGAATATATTAACAACATGCATATAGCGATAAATGTTACTTGTATTACAGGTTCAGGCTGTTAGAACACAACTTTGTACAGATAATAATATAAATACGCCATGTAATATACCCAGTAATATTTTAATGTATCCACTACCTGCTGAGGAACAAGAGAAAAGACAAGTGTATATTGTTGTTGATACAAACGTATTCTTGTCAAACATTGAAATGATTGATTTGCTGAAAGAAACTACTTTTAAAACTTATGACCATCCGCTAATCGTAATACCATGGACGGTTATACGCGTGAGTAATTAACTTACGAACAGCTAATATGTATTACATAAAGTTTCTGTTTTTTGTCTTTTTTTTTTTAATAAATGTTTGATTATAGGAGCTTGATTATATTAAAACTGACAATGGTAAAATAAAATCAACAGCGTTATGCGTTAAAGCGAGAAAAGCCGTGAATTATATTAACAATCTTTTCTCTTCCAAACATCCGCGAGTGATTGGTCAAACGCCAGAGGACGTTGCAAAAAATAAAGAAAAATTTTCTATCGATTGCCCCGACGATGAAATTCTGCAAACCTGTTTGCAAATTCGCGACTTGGGAAAGTCAGTGGTGAGTTACTGATTGCGTGATGTAGTTTAATCAGTGAACTTAATCGTTATTCCATATAGGTTTTGTTATCGTACGATGTAAATCTTTGTACTAAAGCAATGATTCACGATATTGTCACACTTGGACGAAATGATCCCCTTGAAAAAATCGACTATCTTCATGCTTCCGATTATTTCAATGAATCCTGTAATTCGATTAGTTCAAACAGAGAAAGATCAAGTTTAGGATCTACTTCAATTTTAAGTACAGAATTATCTGTATCGGATGAGATATTTGAAGATACAAAAAGTATTATGAGAGACTTCTTGACAGTGGTAAGTAAAAATATAATATCTAATAAAAGATAATTACTGCATAAGAATTAACAAACACTTCTTTGCAGGTAGTCAGCAAAGAAATGCATGCATTGTACGGGGACTCTTGGGAAAAGTATGTTATTATAAAGCCTCCTTGGACAACGGTAACTGTATTACAGTGTGCCATAAAACATTGGATAGCAGCTATAAGCGAGTCATTTTTAAGAAAGGCAGAAAGTACCTTAAGGGATTTATTACAAATATTTAAAGAGACATCTGGTACGTTTATAAATTGTGTTTTAATAACAATGTAATTAGAGGAATTAATTTTTATTGATACAAAAGTATTCTTTCAGGAAAGAAAACATTAAAACAAACTAGCTGTATCTTGAACAAATGTAACGACTTGGTTCAGATGGTTAACGTAGATAGACACCCTGATTTGATGTTACGGGTATCCAAGAAAGTCAATGTAATTAAAAAATTAATACAACCATTTTAATCACATAGTTATGTTAAGTTATTCTAAGGTAACTTAATGTTTGTGATTTTTTTTAAATTATCTTTAAAGGAATTGTTACAAAAATGTTATGAGTGCGAATCGCAAATAAACGATCAACGATTACATGATGAAATTGGAGTTGAAAATGATTCCAAGGAAGAAGAACATAGAGCAGAAAAAGCTTTCCGCTATTTTGAATCGGCGTACGTTTACGCTCGTGATATGTGGTGAGATTTACAATTACGATTTTGTATTAAAATGTTAGTCATTAGTCTGTAAACATTTATTTGTTGTATAGTGGTTTGGCAGCCGAAGCTGTAGGAATGCCGTGTACATTCCATTATAATACTCCAAATCCAGTTCCCGTCATGGATTACGTGAAGCAAATACAACCAGAGCTGGCAGCAAATGTAAACCGGTTGTTATGTAATCTAAGCGCGTAAGTAAATACAGAATCGTTTATCAAATACTAGTACTGCATTCGTACCAGCATAGGATCTGGGAATCCATGAACCCCGTCGTAATATTATGTGAGAAATCTAGGGCTGCGACGAAGCACTGGGGGATATAGAAATATAGAATTCCGAGGAAATATTAAAGTATGCCAGTTTTCAAACTAGTTTTCAATTGCAGTGTAATGGAACAGGTTAAAAACTCTCGCATCGATTACCGGACATTAAACAACCTGCATCAGACATTAATAACATTTCTTCCTGAAACTTCACCGGCAATGCCTAAGATGAGCGACAGCGATATTGAGCCTCTTGATGTATATTGTTGCGTAAAGTTAAAAAAGGAAGTATTAAAAACCGGTTTACGTCAACTGCAAGAACTCAGCACGCATTTCTGCAGATTCGCAAGTTATAGATGTACATAAGTACACGTTTTTGAACCAATCGAGTTCGATTAAGCTTTTCTTGCAGGTATATAGGTGTATGTACAAGCTTTTGTTAAATGATACCAGGAGGGTACAATGTAACATAACTGTAACATTTTTTGATGATTATTTTTCTTTCACGTAGGAGAAAAACTACGAATATTTAAAAGGTTTTTATTAACAGGTCTGTATAATACAAGAAGTAACTTTTGTATAACGTGAAAAATAAAAATGCACATCCAGCATTGTAATCAGTACTAAATTATTTGTTCCTCGATCATCGTTTTCATTTTAAAATACATCCATTTGAACGCTTCAAGTGTCTCGCCACGTTAATTCAGTTTCTGTAAAGCTTAGGAAATCCACCCGGAGGTGGTTGTAGCCAATTATCCTTCGAATAGGAAACATGTTGTGTATCGATCACGTGGAACGTATACGCGTGTCTCGATTTATCACTTTTGTTTGCATAAGAGAAGTGTACTACTTGTCCGTGAATTAGGATACACGTTCCTTTACTGACTAGTACAGGTCGAAAATTGCTGAGCTGATAACAGGGTGCAGGCCTGTCATAGACAATCAGCTCCTTGGAATCCGGATCTTTGTTCCTCACATAGCGTCTGTGTACACCGCTTTGATGAGAACCCGGAGCGATCCACAGACAACCATTTTCTAGAGTGGCATCCTCCAAAGCGATCCAGAATCCCAACAGTTTCACTGGATCCGTGTATAGATACGTTGCATCCTGGTGCCTAATGACTAAGCAAGAACGGTTCAATTACTATCAACTTTCAAAATAATTAATGCGACCGCAACGAAGTCACGAGGATGAACCTCTCAGTCATAGGTAACATCTTTGTACGAACATTTAACGTGTTTCGGTTTTACCTTCTGATCCGATACCAGGGTTTTTGTAAATGTACATTGACTGACAAACAGCTGGTTCCCCATAATCGAGTTGGAAAGCTACTTCTTTCACCCTTTCGTCGAACGTGTATTTCTTGAACGTGGGATGAAGCCAGTGAAGAGCATGGCCGACCTAGTATCACGACGATTCGCGTAAGTATCGGTATCTTTGATAATTTGTAAAAAGAAGCGAATCTCGGGTTCCACATACAATTGTAAGAATTGTAATTGTAATTGTAATTGTTGTACCTTGTTTAGAGAGACACGGGGATGCACCTTCAACGATCCATCGTTTTCTAAAGCCTCAGTCTCGAAGAACAAACTGATTTTATGAGCACTATCCAGGAAATACTGATCTTTGCTCTGAAACAATCGTGAAAACGAAGTTTATGCAACATTGTTATTAGATACTGGATTATAAACGATGATTTATTCGCATAGTTTACCTGTTGCGCGTTCACTGTACTGAAAACTTTTCTTTCACTTTCTGGTGGCAGGTTTTTCGTGAATTCCTCGCCGCAAAATTTGAGTTCGTCGATTTCTTCGGGTTGAAAAAAACCCTCCAAGACGGCGAAGCCATTTTTCTCGAACTATTGAACAACAATATTATGTTACTACGAATACTGAATAAGTTGTTCTTTTTTAAACAAATACGATCATTTTTCTTTTCTTTAAAGAATGATCCCGATTTCTTTTTTTATATGTCCTGGGCTCCGAAAGTTGTGGATACGGCTCTGTAATACCTCCTTCGCCTTCCTGTTATCCTGTTACATTATTTTTAGTTCGAAATACAAATCCCTAGATGGTGTCGGTCCAATTTTTAATTTTCCCGCGAGAGACTCGATCGGTATACTAAATTATTAGTATATTTTTATTGTATATCGAGCACGCGTAATTTAACAGATCAAGAAAGTAGATCAAAACACGAGAATTATTTTGAATTGATCGGTCTATTTCGATCTCTGTTTATCGATTCAAGAAATTCATTTTTAGAGCGTTGAAAACTGCTTTCTGTTACGGTGCAGTATAGTGTTCGAATATATGTATATTAAACGTATAAATACACGTTTGTTGATATTAGAAAACAAAAATATATCAGATTTAAGCTGCGATGTTGAATTTAGACTCGAAAATGGGTATCAACATCGTAGGCGACAATCATCAGTCAACCGGAGACTAGGACGCGTCTTATTTTTAGACAAATGATGTTTACCGAGAGGCAGAGGCCGGCTACTGATAATTTATCGCTGATTTAATAATTTATCGTTACCGAGCATTCCACGATGAATTGATCTATGGCCTCTTGATATTCCACGTTTCTCTGCGTCTCCTTCTAGCATCGATCTTCACCGGTTTTTCTACAATCGCCAACCCATTATCGATCGGACCTTTATTATATTTTACTTATTTTTTTAAATTTCCGGATTCTCAGCTTTACAAACTATTAACAGTCGGGTTTGCATATTTGCAAACTTTTAATACGCGCGTTCGCAGATTTCCAAATCCTCGTTATTCGGATTTTTATACTTTCTAATTCATATATTCTTTTTATAAATTTTTGAATATTTAGCTTTATAAATTTTCAATATCCACGTTCGGAGATTTAAAAAATCCTCTTTACTCGGATTTTCACACATTTTAATTCGCAAATTTTCAAAGTTCACAAATATTCAAATTTCGCGACCTATAAATTTGTAAATATTCAAACGTACAATTTATAAATATTCAAATTTACGCGAAGATTTACGAGCTTGTAAATATTCAAATGAAAGAATTTACGAACACGTGAATATTCAAATTCTCGAGTTAACAGATTTACAAACACACTTTATCGATACAAACGTTATTCCTGTTTTACCGAATCGATACTTCAACTATCTTTTCATAGAAGTATGTGGAACTAGAAATTCGGGAATTTGATTGGGGATTTGAGAATTCGGGAATATGTGAATTCGGAAATTTGAGAATTTGGGGATTAAGAATTTTGGGGATTTGAGGATTCGGGAAATGAAGAATTTGGGGATTTGGAAATTTGAAAGTTGGAGAATTTGGGGATTTGAGAATTCGGGAATTTGTGGATTCGGGACTTTGAGGATTCGAAAATTTGAGAATTTGGTGATTTGAAAATTCTGGTATTTGAGAATTTGGGGATTTGCGAATTCGGAAATTTGAGAATTTTTGGGGATTTGGAAATTTGGAAATTTGTGAATTCGGAAATTTGAGAATTCGGCAATTTGAGAATTTGGCAATTTGAGAATTCGTGCAATTACGACTTTCGTGCAGCGATACATTTCTTTTGGAAAAACGCGTTTAATTTGCTAAATACTCTTCTCCGAACTGTGCTTATGGTTAAAAAAAAAACGAATTGAAAGGTGAATTGTCCGAGGGAGAGAAAGTTCTTCGGACACGGTTTCTCGCGAAAGAACAATTCAGGTGGTGAGGTCCGCTGTTCTTTACTTTCGACTTCTTAACGACCACGTGAGTGTCGGACCTCTTGGATCTCTAAAACGCGAAAAACTACCAATGGACATTCGCAACTTCGCTCTTGCGAGTTTTCAAACGAATCAAGCATGTTTGAACTTTGAATCGCCTCTAATTTTACTCGAGCCTTAACAATCGCCAACTTTTACGATCCTTTCTCGCGAGCGCGTTTCAGCGAATCTTTAAAGCAAGCATCTATTGTTAACAATTTCTTAACTCGACAGGTTCTTAAGCGTTCGCGTTTATCAGCACGATAAAATTCGATATTTAAAATGGGGAAGGTAATAATTCGCGATCCAACGTGTTCAATCAATTAAATGCTGCGACAGCGATAGAGAAATCGCGTGCAAGACACGAATATGTCGTTATCTGTTGTATGTATGTATGTATATTTGTATGAATATATGAAATACGAATGTGCCGTTTATCTTGAAACTGGCCTGAGTACATTTATACGTTCGGATTTGGGAATTTGAGGTTTGAGAATTTTGGGATTTGATGATTTTGGGATGTGACGATTTTAGAATTTGACAATTTTGGAATTTGACGATTTGGTGATTTCAAGATTTTGAGATTTGACGATGTGGGGATCTGACAATTTTGGGATTTGACGATTTAGGGATGTGACGATTTTGGGATTTGACAATTTTAGGATTTAACGATTTGGGGATTCGATGATTTTGGGATCTGTCGGTTTGGGTATTTCAGAATTCGGGAATATGTGAATTCGGAAATTTGAAAATTTGGGGATTTGAGAATTCGGAAATTTGGGGATTTGAGAATTCGGGTACTTCGGTGTTCGGGAATTGGAGAATTTGGGATTTGAGAATTCGGAAATTTGGGAATTTGGGGATTTGAGAATTCGGAAATTTGAGAATTTGGGGATTTGAGGATTCGGGTACTTCGGTGTTCGGGAATTGGAGAATTTGGGATTTGAGAATTCGGAACTTTGGGAATTTGGGGATTTGAGAATTCGGGTACTTTGGTGTTTGGGAATTGGAGAATTTGGAATTTGAGAATTCGGAAATTTGGGAATTTGGGGATTTGAGAATTCGGGTACTTCGGTGTTCGGGAATTGGAGAATTTGGGATTTGAGAATTCGGAAATTTGGGAATTTGGGGATTTGAGAATTCGGGAATATGTAAATTTGGAAATTTGAGAATTTGGGGATTTGAGGATTCGGGTACTTCGGTGTTCGGGAATTGGAGAATTTGGGATTTGAGAATTCGGGAATTTGGGGATTTAAGAATTCGGAAATTTGAGATTTTGAGAATTTGGAGATTGGAGATTTGTGAGTTAACCACTTGGAAATTTGGATCTTAGGAATTTCTGTTAATAATTGCCGATAAATTCGACCAATTATATCACAAATTCGAGGTATAATCTGACACGTGTTAGTTAGTCTCGGAACATATAATTTGGTGCGTAATCCGGAAGCGTGAAGGAAGACGGAAGAAAAGTAAAGGAAACTAGGCGTTTGAACGTACATAACGATCGAAGGAGAAGCCTTTTTAACGAAGAAACGTATGTAGAGCACAGAATACGCGCGTTAATCCGTAGAAAGCCTGCTTTGTTTTAATTGCTCCTCGGTGTTGCGGTCAGATCACACATATTCACTGTAAAATTCTCGAAACGTGATCGATCAATGTTATCTCGATCGCACTTAATCGAATAAATTCTATTAGCACTATTTGTAATTTTCAAAATTTCGTCACAAATCGAATTATTTTTTACTTTCATTGGTTAAAAAGCGTCGGGGAATCGCGTGGGAGTATCACGAACGGGATTCTGTCGTCGAAGAATAAGAAGATAATGTGCGTTGGCCTTCCTTGGCCGTTTAATCGTCACCTTAACCGTAATCTAAAAATGGAACCACCGAGGGTCGAAAGATGATCCGTGAGGCGACCATCTGTATACACTGAGAAATGCCTCGATTTTATAATTAAATAGTTCTATGAACTCTACTCGCACGATAGCCTAACACACATTCCTTCGTGGTTACTGCAACGTTTATTGATTTATTGATTTCATTCAATGTTAATTACGTTCAATTTTAGAGTTGTTATTTAGGCAACTTGTTGGCAAATTAGTAGTAGGATACACATAAATATTAGTTACTATTTATCTAGATACTATACTGGCTTGTATAAAAAATATTTGGAGATGAAAAGTAATTGCTGTTCGATTTTGTAGAAAGTTTGTTGTAAATGGTCGATGAATATTTTTATATAAATGTTAGTTATTATCAAGATTTGTACTATTATATTTAAAAAAAATAATATTTAGAAGTATAATGTAATTACTGTTTACATCAGTAGCAAGTTTGTTGTAAATAGACGAATATTTTTATATAAATGTTAGTTATTATCAAGATTTGTGCTATTATATTTTTAAAAAACAATATTTAGAAGTATAATGTAATTACTGTTTACATCAGTAGCAAGTTTGTTGTAAATAGACGATGAATACTTTTATATAAACATTAGTTAAAAAATTAATATTTATTTTTGTAGCAAATTTGTTGCGGACGGATGATCGATATTTTTATATACGTGAAGGTTAGTCATTGTCCACTTACGTGCTAATATATTTTATAGACAATTAATATTTACAGGTGAAATGTAATTATTGTTCAATCGCGTATGACATTAATATCGAGAGAAATTCACAACCATTTAATTTTGTACGAAATTCATACTTGGAATTAAATTCAATCTCTATTAAATATCTGTATTATTCAATTTCATAAAAAGTTAATCCTTTAAAATTATCCTCTTATCTTACATACAATATTTAAAATTAATCATTGATAATTGATGTAATTGATAAAAATGGACTATTCGTTCTGGTACAAAATTAAACAGTGCTTAATTTTTATTTGCATTGAATTATTTACTCTCAATTTATACCGATCGATTAAATAATAGGAACGAAATTCTATATACCAATTACTACCTCATTTCCTTTCCTCGGATCATACAAATTATCGAACAAATTCATTCCTCGACAATCAAGTTAAACTACCAACGTCATTAAATAAAGTATAATAAACTAAAGTGCCCTCGTAATATTTCGAAGCGATCGTGTTTTATTAGAACCAACGATATTGCATTCAATACTGATTCGCGAATTAGTCGAGCGAAAATAGAGGACAATAATATCCTGCAAATAAAAGTGAAGATAACGATAACGTAATTAAGTGGATCGACAACAGTTCTCTTAATAAAGGGCGTCAGAGCGGTCGGTCCGTATCCCGCCTACGTTAACGCGATGCAAGGAACGATCCCTGTGGCGTGAGAACCACTGTCCTCGCTTCGTTCCCCGCGTTGCTATTTTGCTTCTGGTATCGTAAAAAAAACAACGTTTCAACTTTTTTTGGGTGCTTTTTAAAGGTGAAAGTCTGTTCTATCGCGTAATATAGTTCGATTTTCCACTGGAGCTTTACTTTTTAAGATAAATTGAAAAATATACGCACAAAATTGGTGCAAAATCGGTGTCTCTTCGCATTCAATGATTGTTTCAACATGTTTAAATATTCAGAACGCATAACAAATATATACCGTTGTACATATTCAGGAAAGTTTATAGAATCTTCTGATATAATTAGAATTTTAGTATCTTTTATAATTACCTCGCAAAATTCGTTTGAATTTGAAAAATTGTAAGCGCAACACTGAAAATTGGCAGGGAAATATTAAAAAAAAACACAACTCGATGCGGATAACTGATACTATATTTCTCTTCGACGACCAAAACCATAATGAGCCCTTTTCGAGGCGCATACAAGAGGTTCGCGCGCTTGTTTATGTTAGTCTATATTATATATGATACAAGCCTCTACACTTTTCTATGTTTTCATATGCAGTTGCATCCGTGTAGCGACCAACTTCGCACTACTGTAAAGGAAGCTACCGTTTGCTTTTCTTTTGTTCTCACTCTCATAAATTACTCGATAGCAGCAACATCTTGTCTCCCTTATTCCACCTTAACCTTAACAGTTTATTTAATGGCGTTCGCTGCACGCGCGACGCCCGCCGCATCGTCGTCACGTTGTCGTCATCTCGTCTCTTACGAGAATCACGTAATTTCTTACAAAATGTGTTTTTTTTTACAAAATCAAATTTCTCAAAAACTGTACGTGCTGGAGACAAACGGGTTGCAGATTCGTAATCAGCACGAGAAACACTATAATGATCGCATAGTGTCATTTAAAACTTTTTTTGGCTGTTGGATAGTGTAATCGATCGTAACTCACGCACCTGCCATCGGATGTCCTTCATTCTACGTCCGTTATAGCCGGTCTCGGACTGGTCGTTTAGATATAGTGCACACGGTCGAGCAAAAGTCTCGAACACGTCCGTCACCGACTGCGCCTATCAAATGACTAGGTGAGCTGCGCCCTGATGTGCCGAATCGGGTCGAGTCGTGCGGAGTCGTGTCGACTCGGCGTGGGTCGAGACGAGTCGAGTCGGGTCGGGTCGAGTCGTGGCAGAGTACGAGTCGTGTCACGCGCGCAGACTATTTTCATCAATCGGGAAACTCTACGCCACTGTTTCGGGATCATTGAGTCACCGTGAATCACTGCATTCGGCAGAGCGAATCGTAAAATTTAAGGTGGATAGGTTCATTCAGTGCGAGCCACGTCATGAGCTAAATTGATGATTTATTTTTATTCGCAGGGAAATTGTGCGCGCTTCGTTCCCATCCTATTACTTCGTGTTTGTGTACTTGCTAATTGTAATTCAGATATTACAAGAATTGAATGTTGATATGCTTACAGATTCTTGATTATTGAAATTTATAAATTTCCAAAGTCTCCAATTATCATATATATAAATCTCTGAATTCCCAAGTTATCAATCTTTAAATCTTCGAATTCCCAAGTTGCCAAATTTATAAATCCCCAAATTTCTCAAATTACAAAATTTTAGATCGCTAGAATTTAAAACTTCAGATGCTTGAATTGTCAAATTTATAAATTTCAAAATTCCCAAATCCCTAGATTAAAAAATCCCCCAATACCTGAATTGCTAAATTTCTAAATATCCAAATTTTTAGATCCCTAGACTTCAAAATTCCCCAATTCTCAAATATACAAATTCTTAAATCTCCAAATTCCTAAGTCCCGAATGTGGAAATCCCTAGATCCCTAAGTCCACAAGTCACCAATCCCTAGATTTGTAAATCCCCAAATACCTAAATTGCCAAATTTCTAAGTCCCCAAATCCTCATATTCCCAAATTTTACAAATCCTCAAATCCCCACATTCTGAAATTCCCAAACTCCTAAATTTTCTAAATTTTTAAATCCCCAGATCTTCAAATCTCTCATTTCTCAAATCCCCAAATACATAAATCCCTACATACCTGAATCCCGGATTTATAAACCCCGATCTTGTAAATCCCTAAATTCTAACCTCTTCAAATGTTCAAATTCACAGATTTCTTTCTCCCCGAATTTTCTACAGTCAAATGTCAATTACAACTTGAAACATACTAGTCATCCTCTTAAAATTTATTACAAAATTTTTAATCAATTAAATAACCGTGTACATATATTCATATAATCCAATAAAAACTGTTCTTATAATACGAATGTGGAACACGGTGTGTTTCATAAAATAAATTTGTAACAAGGATGAAGTTTTAATACGTGGTTTGACAGTTTAATCGACTAACAGAGCTTTTGAATCTAATTTGTCCCTCCATCGTTCCCGAAATGATTTGTACATTTAATTTTAAATGTACATGCTCATCGCTACGTGCTCATCGCAGCTCCTTCGCGCTCATGAATCGCGTTTATATTTAAATTGTGATTCAAATAGCGAAAACGACCAACTCATAAATTTCGGACGGTCTTCTTTAACCGTCCAATAATATCATTTTTAAATTCTTTATATTTATAAACTATTCTCAACTCGCCAGTTCCAATTATTATACATACAATGTATGTATGTACTCATGTATAATACATTACATATATTCGATCTAAAACGTTCTTTTGCCATAATTTACAAACATCAATTACTCCTCGTTGCTTAACAATCGTTATAGTGGTATTATTGTAAAATTAGCATCGTTACGAGCGTTACACATTTATCTCGTTACTAATTAGTCGTTTTATCCCTCCGTCGCTTCGAAACTTATCTTAATCGAAATCAATCTCGTAACGCGAGAAAATTATATGTTAAATTTCGCGAGCACCGGATTCGCAAAAAGATATGAATATTCCTAACCTTAAATTACCGCGTTCATTTTCCCTCGTTCTCGTACTTTCATGCAAATTCAAAGACTACGGCCGTTGGTCCCGCGAGCGCTCAATGGCCACCAGAGAGACAGACAGATAAAATCGCTAACAGCGCAGCTACAAAGTTCGTTTCTTCTGCCTCGTTAATATGTTAATACCGCGAGGAAAAATCTTATTTTATTGCCGTACTCTCAGGTGGAAATTTTTTGTTGCCATCGGGAGCGCAAAAAAGCCGAGATAGAAGCATCGAAGAACGCGCTAGTTTTTCAATATATTCACCAAATCGTCACTTTTCGTTCGGTAACAACAAATTTCGAGTAATTAATAATTCTTTTATTGGTAGGTAGATAGAGAATATCTAGAAATCTAGGAATTTCAAGAACTCTGGAAAGTTTTGGGAATAGGGATTTAGGAAAATAGGGGCTTGTGGTTATAGGTATTTCGAGATATAGGGGATTTAGGAACTCTGGGACGCAGAGATTTCGGATCGTAGAAATTTGGGGACATAGGAATTTTGGGATATAGGGATTTCCGGACATAGGATATTCGGAATATAGGGATTTTGGGACGTAGAAATATCGGGATCTAGGATTTTCGGAATATAGGGATTTCGGGGCGTAGAAATATCGGGATATAGAGATTTCGGGGCGTAGAAATATTGGGATATAGGATTTTCGGAATATAGGGATTTTGGGACGTAGAAATATCGGGATCTAGGATTTTCGGAATATAGGGATTTCGGGGTGTAGAAATATCGGGATATAGGGATTTCGGGGCGTAGAAATATCGGGATATAGGGATTTCGGGGCATAGAAATATTTGGATATAGGATTTTCGGAATATAGGGATTTTGGGGCGTAGAAATTCTGCGATATGGGATATTCGGAATATAGGGATTCTGGGACGTAAAAATATCGGGATATAGGATTTTCAGAATATAGGGATTTTGGGAGGTAGAAATTCTGGGTGATAAGGATTTCGGGATATAGGGATTTTGGGACGTAGAAATTCCAGGACATAGGGATATCGAGATATAGGATTTTCGGAATATAGGAATTTTGGGGCATAAGGATTTTGTGGTATAGGGATTTTGCAACCTTGAAATTTCGGGACATAGGGATTTTGCGATATAAGAATATCGCGATATAGGGATTCGATATAAAGGAATTTCGGAAATATAGTTATTCAAAGATGTAATGATCTACAAATCTATCTTCTAAAAAGTCTAGTAATCTAGAAAAATCTATAAATCCACAGATCTCCTAATCAGAAATGTGCCGATGTTCTAATCTAAAAATATAGAAATATAAAAATATAAAATCGTATGTCCCCATTCTGTAGTTTATATGCGACAAAATAGTTAAAATCGAGAGTGAAAAATACTGTTAGAGTTTAAATATGAAGTTCGTGAAATTTCTAAGAAAGTGGCAATAACTTATACGCGAATGTCTTCGCGGTAAGAGCGTGTCATTCTTCAAGGTTCATTCGCGTGGGTTCTTCGTCGTCATCTTTTCGCGAGTCTCGAATCGCGATTATCAACATCGAATTCCCTCGAATCTCAAAAACAGAGACTCAATCATTGGAAGAGCATCTCCTGGTATTTGTTTTCATCGATCGATTCCGAAAATACATCGAGTTTGTTGTCGAATCGATGGAACATGCACCGTGTTCCACGTACAATCGTTTCGAACGACTCGATGGACGATAAAATAACAATCTCCGATTTTTCTGGACAAATTTATCGATTTTCGACAATTAAAACATCGATCATTATCGTTCAAACACGCGATATCGAGTGAAATCAACGAAATTGCTTGATTATTATCTATCGAGTTCATTTTGTTTGTGAAATGGTAAAACATTCTGATATATGGCCATGAAAATGATCAAATTATTCGTAGTCTTTATATCATAAAGATATATGGTTCATAAAAAATTGTGTGTTATAAAAAATATAAATTTTGATAAAAGATTATATAAAAGTACAGCAGAAATTGTTATAACTGCTAATTTAAGTACCGAATTTGTTTATCCATCTACGTAAACGGCACTTGTATGTATCTTGAATCGTTATGATCGAATAAAATACTGTACAAACGTGTACACACGTGTCGCGACAGCAATTTCCATAAACGCCGGAAGAAAAATATAATCTTCCACTTTATTATTTCAGGCTGTCGTTCAACCATATTAGTGTAACATTATCGGAGTTCAAGGCTCGTAATTGAATGAAATTCGTGGTGTCGGTTGCCGGTGCCCACCACAGCGCAATACACCATGTAAACAATTCAATCAATCTCTATCCCTGCATAAATACGCAAATTGCACGAAAATTCATATTAACGGAGCAAAGCATTAACCATCAACATCGGCGTGTTAACCCTTTGCACTCGAGAAACGAGTTACTCCGTTTCGCGTAATGCAACAATTTTTAAATAAATAACTTTTAACTAAATTTATATCATTAATTGCCTCGCGATAATTGGGATTCAATTTTTGGTAAGCGAATCTACAAATCCCCAATCCCCAGATTTGGAAATCCCCAAATGCTTAAATTGCCAAATTTCTAAATATCCAAATTCTCAAATATCCAAATCCTCAAATCCCCAAATTCTCAAATACCAGAATTTTCAAATCCCCAACTTATCAAATTTCCAAATTCTCAAATTCCCGAATTCTCAAATACCAAAATTCTTAGATCCGCAAATCATCAAATTTCCGAATTTACAAATACCAAAATTCCCACGTACCCGAATTCTCAAAGCCCCAAATTCTGAAATTTCCGAATTTACAAATACCAAGATTCCCACGTATCCGAATTCTCAAAGTCCCAAATTCTGAAATTTCCGAATTTACAAATACCAAAATTCCCACGTACCCGAATTCTCAAAGCCCCAAATTCTGAAATTTCCGAATTTACAAATACCAAAATTCCCACGTACCCGAATTCTCAAAGCCCCGAATTCTGAAATTTCCGAATCGTCAAATCCCGAAATCGTCGAATCCTCAAATCGTAAAATCTCCAAATCGTCGAATCCTCAAATCATGAAATCTCCAAATCGTCGAATCTGTAAGTCGTCAAGTACACAACTTGTCAAATCCCTAAATCGTCAAATTCCCCAATCGTGAAATCTTCAAATCGTCAAATCGCCGCAATGACTGTCCACACATGTGGCCAAGAACCTGAAGAGGTTAACACACAACCGATCCATGCACCGATAACATGTTTCGATGAAGAAGTCGGTTGACGAAGCTCGTTGCTACAACAAACGAGGAAGGCTGCACGGAATCAACGGAAATAAAGTCTGTGAGAATGGTGGCGGGTGCCATTTGACTGTTGGCCAAACCGTGTTGGATCGACTTAGTTTCTTTTTAGACCGTAAGCCTTAGCTGGTGCAGCATTATTGCGCCATTAATGCCGGCTAGCCAAACGAACTGCAACCCTGGAAGAGGAGGCAACGCGAAGGGGTTGCGAGGACCGATAAGCCGACTAACCTGGGTCGAGTTTGTTGGTGGACTGCCAGGTGTAGCTTTTTCAGAATTAACTCGCTAACTTACCTTAATTCGTTGGATATACCAACTGGAAAGATTACCGAAGCGCTGGTATTATGCCTGCGAGCGCGTACGTGGGGATTTTGACGAAAGGTTCGCGATCACTTGGAACTTAGGCGAGTGATTTGGTCATTTAGGGATTCAGGGATTAGACGATTTACAGATTCGATCACACGTGATTTGGCCGCTTTGGGATTTTGTCACTTGGAGATCGGAGTTGATTTTTGAGCAAAATATCTGAAAATATGTATATCGGCATTCGCAGAAACGACATTACTTTCCGGCCCCCCTAATATACAGGGTGTCCCAAAAATGTCGAAGGAGCCGGAAATGGGAGGTAGGTGGGGTCATTCTGAACAACTTTTTCATTTGCAAAAATGTCGTATGGAGCTTCATTTTTAAATTATTCAGGAAAAACACTGACCAATCAGAGCGTGAGAATCGCGCGCGCTCGGAGGCAGAAGTGTAGGCCCGAGTTATAATTGGCCGTGGTCGCGATCGCATCGCGTGGCGCGCGATTCTCGCGCTCTGATTGGTCGGTGTTTTTCGTTAATAATTTAAAAATGAAGCCCCATACAACATTTTTGCAAATGAAAAAGTTGTTCAGAATGACCCCACCTACCTCCCATTTCCGGCTCCTTCAAAACTTTTGGGACACCCTGTATATCAATTATGAATGTCAATTAATTATAAGTATTAATTAAAAAAGTCCATAAATTTCAAGTAGTGTAAATTTAAAAATGTCAGAACTTACAAATATTTCGACATAGAAACACATATCATTCGAAGATACCAAGAGGATATGTATTCAAAGATGGCGGAAGTTAACGAAAGCATTCGATAATACAGCGAACGATGAAAGAGCGGGCGAAAAAAAGTAACCGTACGAATTTTTGCAAGCACGATGCCCGTTTCGTTGCCGTTCGAATTCATCCGCTTGACGATCCCTCGTTTGCCGTACAAACAGACACCGTTTCCGGTCGCAGTTCGTTAAATTCCGGCAGCGAACCCTCCCTCACCGTTCAGTTTACCGTATCGGTAGAAATCGTAAAACCGGTTAAACAAAATCGCGCGTGAAACCTCATCAAATAAAAATCCGTCCCGTCATATAAATAGCTCGCATCAAACGCCGGGGAAAATCAGATTTAAAAAAATTTCGGACGTACGATTCCGTTCCCGTGAACCGCCCTCGTAATGAAAATCACCGGACAAAACACGACCAACGTTCCCGTGCTTGTCGGTCAATAAATATAATCCAGAAATCGTGTTACCGTCCGACAGGCTAATCTGAATAATTAGTTCAACTCGCACACCTTCCCTCGTTTCATCCCCCTCACGGTTTTATATCATTTACACAGAGCGCGATTCGTGACAATATATTTTATGCGGAAATGTACCAGAATGTGATATACCGTGGTGGGATTTTGGAAAATTTACGATTTTTGTGGATTTTTTTATTAAAATTGTTGAAGATCGGTCAATCGCGGCCGCACTTTAAATTCAAATATAGTATTCCTTTGTTTTCGTTTCCGTTACATACATTATATTGTTTTTTGTTTCCTTTATCTATATAGAGATAGAGCGCAGTGAGTCGCACGTGCAAAACATACGAATCATGTAATTGTTAATATTGTGTTTATACAGGGTGTCCCAAAAGTGTTGAAGGAGCCGGAAATGGGAGGTAGGTGGGGTCATTCTGAACAACTTTTTCATTTGCAAAAATGTCGTATGGAGCTTCATTTTTAAATTATTCAGGAAAAACACTGACCAATCAGAGCGCGAGAATCGCGCGCACTCGGAGGTAGAAGTGTAGGCCCGAGTTATAATTGGTCGTGGCAGCGATCGAATCGCGTGGCGCGCGATTCTCGCGTTCTGATTGGTCGGTGTTTTTCGTTAATAATTTAAAAATGAAGCCCCATACGAAATTTTTGTAAATGAAAAAGTTGTTCATAATGACCCCACCTACCTCCCATTTCCGGCTCCTTCAACACTTTTGGGACACCCTGTATATATGTGTGAATAGTTGTTATAAATAAAGTGTGTGTTGGCTAATCACAATCTTTCGTGAACATTAAATAAATATACAGCAAAAATTTTTATTTTTGGAAAAATTCACTGTTTTTTTTGGGTGTTTCATTAAAACTTTTGGTAAAAGCTGCATGCAATAGGGTGGTCTCGGTTTTGTGATAATTTTTCTTGATTTCTGTATTGTTTTTTAGTTCAACTTTTGACAATATTTGATTCGTGAAAATATTTTATGCGGAAATGTTCGAGAATCTGAAATACCGTGGTGGGTTTTTGGAAAAAGTACGATTTTTATTGATTTGTTTGTTTGTTAAAATTGTTATTTTTGGAAAAACTGCTTCTTTGGTTGTTTTATTTAAATTTCCGCTAGAAGCAGCAAGTACCCTACTTCCCGGAATCTCTAAATCCCGAATTCCTTATATTCCGAAATCTTCACCCAAATCCCGATATCCCGAAATTTCCACATCCCCAAAATTCTCAAATCCCCAAATTGCAAGATTCCTAGATATCTACGAACAGACAAATTATTAATCACCCTAAGTTTATTGTCACCGAATAATAACGTCGGTTTAAAAGACCTAAGAACGAAGAACCATCAACTTATCCTCTCGAATCTAGAGAAAAAATCTACAAATAAAATGTAAATCTATGAACGATATACAACTCCATTTTCTATTACATTTTCGCTCGTTTCATGAATAAAATTTGTACCGACGAAAAGATTGAAAAAGAATTAAAACGTCGGCGATAGAATTATACGACTTCGCGGAGCGTCACTATGGCAAATTGCTGTTCGCGACAGGCAATTGAAATCTCAAATCGTGAAATTAATTTTTAATAAACATAACAGCGGCCGTTTATCGGCGCAAAGAAGCAAAATCGTTTACCCGAATGATCATTGAAATTCGTTTCGTCTCGTTTCGCGTTTTAACCCAGAAAATTCTTCGCCACGACGTTTCGCGATTGTCGTTGATTAATCATTCTCTGTTCCGTCGTTGCTTACCTGATTGTTTTATTCATTCTGAGACTGGAAACTTTCCAAAGGAGAGGCTCGTAAACGCGACTGAACAACCGGCTCTCGTTGCGTTATGCTTCCTCAACTTGCTATCCTTTTTGCGACGAAACTCGATAATCATTTCGAGCACAGACACTCGCTGAAAGTCCCTTTAAAGAAAATATTTGAGATCCATGCAGATACGAGGTACAAAAACCTAGCCGAGCCTTTAAACTTCGCTGCTTATCGCGATAATATCTTTGTTATAGTTTCTGGTACCTTTATTCGATGTAATTTTCTTCGTTTCGTTACTTAGGTTAGCTGCGCGATTAGGTTATTGCTTTTAGATATTTCGAGGAACTTTATACTCCTATGCGTTTGTTTAAGGTCTTTCGAAGTTGGGAATAATTGAAAAGATAGATAATGTAGTTTTTATTGCGTATCGTTTTCGTTTAATCGTTTTGTAGTCGTTTAGAACAATACAAAAATTAAACGAAATTATCACAAGGTCGAGAACACACCATGTACTTAGGTATTGCGGGATGTGGAGATTTCAGGGTGTAGGAATTTCAGAATGTAGGGAATTTGGGGCGTAGCAATTTCGGTATACAGGGATTTCGATATGTAAGAAATTTGGGATATAGGAACTTCAGAAGGTAGAAATTTCGGAATAGAGGGATTTCGCGATGTAGAAAATTTAGGGTGTAGGAATTTCGGGATGTAGGAATTTCAGAATGTAGGGAATTTGGGGCATAGCAATTTCGGTATACAGGGATTTCGATATGTAAGAAATTTGGGATATAGGAACTTCAGAAGGTAGAAATTTCGGAATAGAGGGATTTCGCGATGTAGAAAATTTAGGGTGTAGGAATTTCGGGATGTAAGAATTTCAGAATGTAGGGAATTTGGGGCGTAGCAATTTCGGTATACAGGGATTTGGATATGTAAGAAATTTGGGATATAGGAACTTCAGAAGGTAGAAATTTCGGAATAGAGGGATTTCGCGATGTAGAAAATTTAGGGTGTAGGAATTTCGGGATGTAGGAATTTCAGAATGTAGTGAATTTGGGGCGTAGCAATTTCGGTATACAGGGATTTCGATATGTAAGAAATTTGGGATATAGGAACTTCAGAAGGTAGAAATTTCGGAATAGAGGGATTTCGCGATGTAGAAAATTTAGGGTGTAGGAATTTCGGGATTTAGGAATTTCAGAATGTAGGGAATTTGGGGCGTAGCAATTTCGGTATACAGGGATTTGGATATGTAAGAAATTTGGGATATAGGAACTTCAGAAGGTAGAAATTTCGGAATAGAGGGATTTCGCGATGTAGAAAATTTAGGGTGTAGGAATTTCGGGATGTAGGGAATTTGGGGTAAAGGAATATCGGAACGCAGAAATTTCGATCCGTAGAAAATTTGGGGCGTAGAAATTTGGGATATAGGGATTTCGCGATGCAGGAAATTTGGTGTGTAGGAATTTCGGGAATAGGAATTTCGATACGTAAGAAATTTGGGATATAGGGATTTCGGGATGTAAGAAATTTGGTGTGTAGGAATTTCGGAACATAGAGATTCCAGGACATAGCAATGTCGCGGTATAAAAATTTCGATTTACACTAATTCTAGATCTAAACTAAATAACACGTACACAAATTTTCGTGTTTATCAAAGATTTGCATTTTATTTATAGATTTTTGTTTCCGATGCGAGAGCATAAGTTGAACGCTTTTGTTTCTTATCTTCTTTAAACAAGCGTTTCGATCGGAGCAAACAGAATCTTTGCCTCGGAAATTGCTCGTTCCTGTTATTTCCATGAGAGCGATGGAAATATTTACGGAAGTATCTGGAATGCGTTCTATTCGGCAAATGTCTGTTTGAACTGATAGTTCCTACGAATATTCGTGGTAGTTTGGTTTGCGTGGATTTTCGATAAGATATTGAAAAGAAGAACGCGTCATTAACATAAATTAAACGAACGCAGGTTATATACGGCAACGAAGTAAATTTATTAATATCATCCTCTCGTTATATTGCTATTTTCGCTGTTATACAACACGCGATCGCTATACTTGCATATCGTGATTGAAAGTTCATTAAAATTTTGTCGCTCACGATATTTTCCTCAGTTCGCAACTTAATATAATAAATACGATATAATTGATTTTTTAACACGATCTGAGCAATTTTTTTCACTTTGCGTGTAACGTTTTTTATTCTGCAATCGAACTTTTTCATTTTGCAAGAACTTCTTTTCATTTTGCAAGTACTACTATTCATTGTGCGTGTAATCTTTTTCATTCTGCATGTACTTTTTTTCATTTAGCAAGTAATCTTTTTTTATTCTATTCCCGGTACAATCTATCGTTCGATTGTTCATTCATTTCCTCGGCAATCGTCGCTACAAATCCACTAAGCCCGTAACACGTACATACTCTATCACATTCGTTCTTTTAATCAATTTCAGTTGTTCACTCTCGCCGAACTGGGAGAAAAATTTGTGCTGCATTCGATTACACGAAATCCTCTGCAAACTTTCAAATTATTCGATCACGCTCTTAAATTCTCTTCATACTTTCTGACTCGTGACGTACTCGCAGTTCAAACACAATAAATCTTGCTCCAACTTCGAATACGTGTGTTCTGCATAAAAGCAGTATATTTTTGAATATACTGGAAAATATTGTTTTTATTTCAACATTCAAAGTGTACGAATACTTTCGTTCCTTGTTGTACATGTTAGATTTTTGTAAATATTAAACACTTTTATATCTGAATGCAATCACCTGATAAAAAGAATGATAATAAATTATGATAATAAAAAATTAGGGAGAAACATATGAATTGAAAAAGTTTTAATCGTTCAATTGAATTGCTCGAAAATCATTTAATTGAATTTGGGCTGCAATTCAATTTCGGCCACTGTCGTTCGATCACGCAGAAACTTTGCAATCATTATTGTTTCGAGTGTCAAAATTTTAGCATGTGCGTCAAAGGGATTTCGATATGTAAGAAATTTGGGGTGTAGGAATTTCGGAACGAAGAGGTTCCGATCTGTAGGAAATTTGGGATGTAGGAATTTCGGAATATAGAAATTTCGGGATGTAGGGAATTTGGGGTGTAGGGATTTCGGGATGTAAGAAATTTGGGGTGTAGGAATTTCGGAATATAGCAATTTTGGAATGTAAGAAATTTGGGGCGTAGGAATTTCGGAATATAGAAATTTTGAAATGTAGGAAATTTGGGGTATAGGAATTTCGGAATGTAGAAAATTTGGGGTATGGGGATTTCGGGATGTAAGAAATTTGGGGTACAGGAATTTCGGAATGTAGAAAATTTGGGGTATGGGGATTTCGGGATGTAAGAAATTTGGGGTATAGGAATTTTGGAATATAGGAAATTAGGGCTGTAGGAATTTCGGAATATAGAAACTTCGGGATGTAGGGAATTTGGGGTATAGAAATTTCGATATGTAAGAAATTTGGGATACAGGGATTTCGGAATGTAGAAAATTTGGGGTATGGGGATTTCGGGATATAAGAAATTTGGGGTGTAGGAATTTCGGAATATAGAAATTTTGAAATGTAGGAAATTTGGGGTATAGGAATTTCGGAACGTAGAAATTTCGATCTGTAGAAAATTCTGTCGTTCAATCACGCTGAAACTTTGCAATCATTGTTTCGAGTGAAAAATTTTAGCATGTGTGTCAAAGAGAAACAACGTTACCGTAACATCGTCTAATCCCTAATCGTTCAAGGTGACCTGGCCAATAAAAGCCTAAAAATTGAACGAAAGTAGCAAGAAAATGTACGATCACGTGCAATCATTTTGACCCGCGTGTCAAGTAGCGGCCGTTGTTGATCGTTTATCTTAAGAAACGATGATTTTCGATCAACTATCCGTACAACACGCGCTGTCTTTTGACCCCAGATTAAATCAACGGTAGTCAGTTGGTTGGATTGACCTTTGGGTCATTGGTACGATAGGAAGCAGCACGTGTAACGCATTTCACGCTGTTACGCTCGCTCTACACGATTATTATTCGTCCTCGTTCCCTTCTTATTCTTTTCGTTGGTTCGCACGATATCGCGTCGTGTAATTCGCTTATATCGTAGACCCACCATCGTAATCGCAACGGTTGCCACTGAAAATTAACCTCCATGTAGAAAGCCGAAATTAAACCGATTTTCAATAATTTGTTTGAAGGATAAGGAGCGAATAAATATTTTAAAATTGATATTTGAGGTTATGCTTTTGGGTTCAAAATAAGCATGGTGGAGGAGGTTTTATCACTTTTATTTTTATATTTTAGCTTTAGCTTTTTATACTTAAGTAGTTACAGCTGAAAGATACTTTTTGGTCAATTCATTAGTATGATGTTATTTCAGGGAGGTGCAATATTTTGAATTTTATACATTGATAGGAATCTGGCAAAATAGGGATTTGGACATTCAGAGATTCGAAGATACAAAAATTTGGACATTCCCGCGGGATGTCGAGCTTAGGAATTTGGGGATGCGAGAATTTGAGGGCATGGGAATTTGGAAATGTAGGAATTTGCGGATATAGGGATTTGGGAGATTAGGAACTTGACGATACGGGAATTTGGAATTTTAGAAATTCGGAAATGTAGGGAACTGTGGATATAGGGATTTGGGGGATTAGGAATTTGGGGATGTTGGAACTTGAGGATATGGGAATTTGGAATTTAAGAAATTTGGAAAAGTAGGAATTTATGGATATAGGGATTTGGGGCTTTAGGAATTTGGGGATGTAAGAACTTGAGAATATGGTAATATGAAATTTTAGAAATTTGGAAATGTAGGAATTTGGGATATAGGGATTTGGGGATTAGGAATTTTGGGATGTAGGAATTTAAGAATACGGGAATATGGAATTTTAGAAATTTGGAAATAAAATAATTTATGACTGTAGGAATTTGATGTTATCAGGATATGGAAATATAGGGATTTTGGGAACATAGAAATTTGAGAACATAGAGTACATAAAAATGTAGGGATATGGGAATTTGGGGATATAGATATACCACAATCAAACACATTAATAGAGTACATACCATAATCAAGTACATGCATACTATAAATAAGTACACGGAAGACCATGTTTCCTGTTATGCCAAAATTAGCCGTTAATCTGTAAGATCGTTCGAGGAGTGCAGGAGGATAGCGCATTGTGAATCATAGTTTTCGATAAAATGTAAAGTTATGGTGGTGGTATGGGCAGAGGTAGGGACCTCGTGGTAGGGACCTGGAACCAGCTGTTCTAATCTCTGTTCACTGGACATATCGTGAGTTAAACAGCGGTAGTAGTACGCTCGACGTCAGCGTGGACGTTCGACGTTTTCTCTCGAGTCAGTCTTCTGTTACCTCGGGTCATATTTGTCCCTTTCCCTCGAACGACCGATAAAAAGTTCCGAGAGACTCACCCCGCGATCGTAGGTGTCGTTTCCGAAATATACGGCCTACATTTTTGCTCCGAATTCGACGAGTTCCTTCGATCATTTCTTCTTTGCCGTTTTGGTGATTTTTGACGACTTTTTTTGTCGTGGATTGAAGGAATTAGTGTGCACGGTGTATCGAACGCGTTGGGGAAACTTCTGGGACCATTGCTGACTTTGTTTGTTAACGAGGTAAGATATTTTGCGAGTATGTTTTGTTTTAGATGTTTGTAATTAAAGAATATTGTTGCTGGTGATTCACTTGATTCGATGATCCAGTATTTGGTCATGTTAGGTACGAGAAGATTCTGTAACTAAGATAAGTAATGGACTAGGTTATTTTAGTTTTGCTGATAGAAGCGATTTTTTAATATTTAAATCGGTATTTGGGTATTATAAGAAAAACTGATTATGAGGTACGGTTAATGACGATGTAAATGTTCGAAACAGTAAATTGAATTTGTATCGATGAAGTATGGTAATCACATATTAAAATAATTATCGAAGCACCCTGCAAAAATAGCAAAATTTAACTACAAAAATAAAAGATTTGAATAATTGCTGAAGTGTCTTGTGAAAAGCGTATTGATTAATTACATGTATCACAAATTCAAATGAATATTTATAATACAGAAATAATAATGTTTAAATATAAAAATTGCAGTTCGAATTAATTATTCTGGTGTCGTAAAATTTCCATGAAAATTATATGATTGGTAGATTGAGTTAATTATTAAACCATCATATGAAAACGGTGATATACATATTTGATTGTATGGTTCATAGATTGAATGAATTATTAAAACTTCATATGTATACATTTTATCAAAACCTCATAAACACAGTGAGAATAAACTACACGAACTACAGATTCGACTAATCATTAAAACATTGTTTCGACTCCATAGTAACTAATTATACGAACAACAGATAGAATTAATTAATCAATCGTCCCATAGAAACGATAATAATTAACAACATAAATTACAAACAGAATTAAAAAAATGTTTATTATTAAAACATCGTGTGCACCCTAATCTATGAACACAGAAGCATCATAGATTACCGAATTCTGCAAAACACGTGGACAATTCTTTTCGCAAACGAAATTTCGATCAATGATCCTGATTGCCTCAAAGACTAATACGAGAACCATAAATCGATCTCGAACGCCATAAACGTCAAAGTAGCAATTAACCCTTTTCACACGAAGGTATTTACCGATAGCAGAGTAGCAACTCTAAAACTTTTTATTTAAAAATTGGTTCTTTGAAGTTTGACGAAATTTTCCGAAGTTATTATCCGTCTATTATTAATTGCTATTATTAGCAATTAATGTTTGCTAATCATATGGTGCTACACTATCAACTCAGTTAAAAAATATTCATTCCAAGTTGCTGTATTAAATGGTGTTTAAAAAACTCGAAATAGATCGAAAGATGATTAGATCGCGCGAACAGAGAAAATTATAAAAAATATTGTGCCAGGGAAAATCCTGCACGATGGAAACTATCGTTAACCTTCCCGTGGTTCGACGGCTTATTTTTCTGACCCCTAATCGACAAGCCGCGCACGGAATGCCGTACACGAGGCCCGATTAAAAAGTGTTCTCGATAAGACTCGTGGAAAAGTTCGTGTTCCTTAACCTCCTTGTTGCATTTCTATGAAGCACTCTCGGTCACGAATCGAAATAAACGTGCATTCGATTCTCTTCCCGATTAAAAACAATTTCGAAATTCTTTAAACTCGATGTACGTTCGTTGGGATTCAACTTAACGAACCACCAGCTAATTAGGTTGCGGAATCAGTGAATCCGCTCGAAAGGCAAAAATAACCAAACAACCGGCGATAGAACGCGTGCTTTTTTAAGAATAAAACTTGATTCAGCACTTAAGAAGAATAGTTACATCTCCTAAACGCGCTTTAAAGATAAATATAAATTTTGTCGAGCACTGTTTGAGAGTTATTGGAAATCTGATGAAGAGAAAAAGTAATGTACCGAAGAGAATAAAGTATGTAGCGAGGATTGGAGTGCTGCTGGGGGTGAACAAATGACTGAGTTAAAATTCAACTGTTTCATTGGTTGTGGAAAATTTAAGGGAAGTGGGCAAGAACCGCCATTACCAAATACTCGTCGTGAGGTCAATATGACCCCAGTTAAAAAGTACGAAGTCATTTGTCACCTAACGGTTCGTCACTCATCAAATAATAAACCTCGAAAGTCATGCCAAATTAAACAAAGTTTAAGCACATAAATTGCACGCGTTAAGGAGCTGCAAAAGGCAGTTGTCGATTATTCTTGAATTTTCTGAAGTTAAAAGTAAGTCCAATGGCTTTATGATTCTACGAATGCGTCTCAATTTACCTCGGTCTCCGCGTTCGATCACTATTTGGTTAGGTTAGATTTATTCATCGATAGATATTCGTTGTGTATTGCTATTTATTTGGAATTTATTCGTCGATTTACGGCGAACGTTTGTTACGCGAAAAAAAAAAAGAAAAATGGTGGCGGGTGAAAAGAGAAAACGCAAGGTATATCGCGTTATGACGAACATAAATTTAGAAGAGGATTTGTGGACGTTCAAGGAAGATGAGGGTTCACGAGAGAGGAGCTTCCTTTTTAATTGGTAGATACTGCGGGGAAAATTGGGATCTAGTGTTATTAGTTGAGGTGCCGGATTTATTAATTAGGCTCTTATTTAAGAATTTATAGACGCTTTATATCTTCCCGCGAACTCTGCCCCAACGGGTTCTAACGATACCGTGCATGGAATACGGATGGTAATTTTCTGGCTGCTTTTAAAACTATGCGTTTATCCCGCTCGATCGATGTTGCTTCGAATTAAGAGCTTTAATGGAGAGATTTTGATTTACGCCTATCGATTAATTTGATTAATTTTGTATTCTTCGTAACGGGGTTTTGGGGTCTTCGGATTTTGGGAGTTTGACATTTTTCGAATTTGGGAATTAAGGAATTTTGGGGATGAAAGAATTTGGAAATTCGAGATTTTGGGACCTTTGGTAATAGGGGTTTAGGAATTCGGGGATTTAAGAAATTCGGAATTTAGATATTTGATAATTAAGGAATTTTTTGGATTAAAGAATTCGGAAATTTGGGATTTTGGACTTTAGGAAATTGGGGATTTTGAAATTGGCAAGGTAGAAAATTCGAAATGGTGGAATTCGGAAATTCAGCAATTTGGGGATGCAAAAATTTGGGAATTTAGGAATTTAGGGATTTTGGTCATTTAAGAGATCGGAAATGTAAGAAAACATAAACTCGGCACTTTGAGACTTTAAAAATTGAATAACTTAAGAGCTTAAAAATTTAGAAATTCGAGAATACCAAAATTGGGAAACGTAACTCCACATATAATTCCTCTGCGCCTTCAAATTACAATCCGCCCTTATAAAAAATGGCTGCAGGCACCACTCTCGCAAAGTTCCATAATTCCCCAAAATAAATGAATTATCCGAAATTGCAATCCTCCTCCTCGAAAAAAAAGAAAATTAAAGTAAACGAAGAAACACGAATCATTGAAAAGAATCTGAATCCCGTGGTGAATCGGTTGGTGTCTCAGTATCGCGGATGTATGTCTCGCTAATTGTTTATACCCGAACGGTAGTCCGATATAATTGCATCGCGTCGCGACGTATTTTATTCGTGGGCGAGTGTATAAATAGTATGCCGTGCCGATAACCCGTCATCTCTTTCTCTTTCTCTCCCTCTCATTCTTTCTTCGATGATCGATCGTCTTGTCCGCGTTCTGATCGCACTCTGCTGACCCTAGTACTACTCCCGTCGTTATTTTTACTATTTTTACGATCAACAAGCCGATCTTCTCTTAGCCGGCAACGCGATATCGCGTGCCATGTACGAACGTATTCAGGACATCGCCAATTCATTTTGTTTAATACATTTTATGTTATTTTATTTTTTTGTTATATTTTAAATGTTTAAAGTAACATTTTATGTTATTTTATTTTTTTGTTATATTTTAAATGTTTAAAGTAACATTTTATGTTATTTTATTTTTTTGTCGTATTTTAAATGTTTAAAGTAACATTTTATGTTATTTTATTTTTTTCTTGTATTTTATATGTTTCAAATAACACTTTATATTATTTTATATATAGATACGTTTTACTAAATTATGCATTATTGTAACACTTTTTTGTTCAAACATTTTATCGCGTATTTCATATGTATAAATATAGTCATAGTTTATTTTTATCACATGTTCTATTACATATTAAAATGTATTAGTATATTGAGTTACATATTATAATATGTCAGCATGCTACAATTTTTATATGTCATTTGTTACTTCAATTTAAGATGTGTTCACATTTTCCAATTTCTTTTCTTCAAAATTGAATTTGGAAATCAATTTTCTAATTCAAAGACTCCAAAATGTCTGAATCAGCTTCTCCATAAATTACTGAACGCGATAATGTTCAAAGAATGGTTGCAGCAGAAACAAAACCACCCCGCAAAAAGTATAGTAAACCCCCTACAAAAGAATTCAGAACACTATATAATGATCAAACAATGTTAACAGCCGGTTATCAATTGTATGTGGCGTTGAATCGAGAACTCGAACAATATTACATCGTTGGCTGGTCTGAATTTCGCTTTTGAAAGCGGAAGCGTCAAGTTTCGTCGATGTGTTTAGGGTGCCAGAGGCCCGTTGCTGTTTGCTAGGGAATCGTCATTATTTAATCGTCGCAGCCTCTGTGTCGTCGGTATGTCATGCTTTCTGTACACACATATATACTACATATATGTATATAAATACACGTATACGTATATATGCGCGTAGAATCCAAGGAGACGAGCTGGTTTACACGCGAACTGATTTCACGCTGAGAAGCGTGCATTTTCTACTCCGATAGATTGCTATACGTCACCCTTAGATCATTGCCATCGCGTTACCGTAATAATGGCAACGTGAATACTAGTTTAGACCCTTTGACGATCGATTATTCGAATTGCATCGAGTATTTGGTCATCGTTCGTTGCTAAAGAATTTTCTTCCTGTCATACGTTTGTCATCGGTGATCGAAGAATAAATAAATAGAGTCAAAAAAATAGTTCAAAGAATAAAGAAATAGTATCAGTGAAATAGTTCAAAGAAATAGTTCAAAGAATAAAGAAGTAATGTCAAAGAATAAAGAAGTAGTATCAAACAAATAATTCAAAGTATAAAAAAACATACATTTAGTTAGTTTATTTTGTTGTACATTTATTTAATTATTTTTGTATTTGTTTATTGATTTGTTAATTTATTTATTCATTTATAATATGACACAAGAAAGCGAGGAATCTTAGGTGAAGTGATTATGGCTTGCGCTTGCGCGATGGTGTCACAGTGGCGCTAAATGTGGAGAGATTTGAAAAATTAAAACATTTATGAAATTTTGTAAAATATTAGTAGAATATCTGTGGGACACTTACAAATATTTACAATATTTTTAGTTGGATTGGAAATGACTCAACGCGAGTTGAACCCCGTTGAGTTGAATTGTAGCGAATTGGATCGCCCGGAATTAAATCAAGTAGAATTGAATTGTAGCGAATTGAATCGCGTCGAGTAGATACGCATCGAATTCGATCGCATTGGAGTTGTATCGCGTCGAATTACAGCGCGCCGAATTGGAACGCGCCGAGTTCGATTGCATCGAATTAAATTGCGTCGAGTTCGATCGCACCGAATTTAATCGCGTCGAGTTTGATCGCGTCGAACATGATCGCGTTGAGTTTCGTCGCGTCGAGTTTGATCGCGTTGAGTTTCGTCGCGTCGAGTTTGATCGCGTCGAGTTTGATCGCGTCGAGTTTGATCGCGTCGAGTTTGATCGCGTCGAGTTTGATCGCGTCAAGTTTGATCGCGTCGAGTTTGATCGCGCCGAATTTGATCGCGCCGAATTGAATCGCATCGTGTTCGATTGCGCTGAATTTGATCGCGTTGAGTTTGGTCGCGTCGAGTTTGATCGCGTCGAGTTTGATTGCGCCGAATTAAATCGCGCCAGAATTGTACCGTGTCGAATTACATCGCGCCGAATTGGAACGTGTCGAGTCGAATCGCGTCCAGTTCGATCGTGCCGAATTTAATTGCGTCGAGTTTGATCGCATCGAATTCGATCGCGTCGAATTTGATCGCGTCGAGTTGAATAGTAGCGTATTAAATCGCGTCGACTTAAATTGCACCGAATTGCATTGCGTCAAATTGAATCACATCGAGTTGAATTGCACCGAACCGAATCACGTCGTATTAAATCGCCTCGAACGAAACCCCATCGATTTAGATCGCATCAAATTAAAGTATACCAAACTGCATGCTACTAAATCAGATCGCGCCGAATGAAGCTGCAAACTTATAGGATAAGTTTGTTTATCTCACCATAACCTACAACTATCCCGCACCCATCACTCCTAATCTCACCGCAAAGACTCGAAATGGTGGTCACCGACACGAAATGTTGATCCAGAACGCGACGATTCGATATCTAAACGCATGCAGACCTATTAATACGAGTCTGTTTTTTATCGTCGACTCGGCGCTTCCTCCTCGAGCTCTTTGCTCGCGTAAACACGAGCTTGTTATTCGAGGAATATCTCTGTCAGATAGAACAGCAGGTTTCTCTTTGCCAAGATGTCGTTGATCCTTGCACCTCGAACCTTCTCGTCCTTACTCGCAATACTCGAAAGGTGTTTCTTCAAAATTACAAGCCGAAATCTATTTTCAATCCCGATCTAACTGATTATCGATTTGCGTATCACTTCTGTTCGCAGTCGAAAAGATGGCAACTGATTCTGATTGGCTGTTGTGTTAAATATGACTATGAGGCAATAGTCAACACACACACATTTTCCTAACTGACCAAACTATTACATATTGAATAAAGTGCAAATTTTTACAATGAGATTATTTATACATACAGCGTGTATACACAATTTTGTGAATTACTGTACAATTATACATAATTGCACCTTTAGTTATAGAAGTTCATTCACAAAGTTATTCAATAAATCAATTAATAAACAATGAAGTATCATTAAATCAGTGAAACAAGGGTAATGAAATATTTGTTAAAGGTCATTTACAATGCTGCTCAATAATGTAATCAATAAACATAATTGATCTCTTACCAAGTTACTATACCTACAGAATGAATGTTATTGCACGGGAGTCGGTAATCGTAGAATGTTTTGACTGAATGGATGTTTGTGTAGTTGCTAACTTGTATACATAGTGCATGTATAATTCTCTATGTATATTGCATGTATAAATAGCCACATCTAAATTTTTGAACTTCATGTACCTCTCAATGTTCACCTCTTAATTTTCCCGAAATTGATATTAATTTCAACGATAGACAGAATGATAGACAGGAAGTCCGAAATAAACGTATAAAGTTAAAACGCGAAGCTAAATATATACGAATATAGCAATTTATTTCGCTCGTCGAAGTGTCAACTTCTCATCTGGCGACGGTATTTCTGTTTCGAGTCGAAAGCGACTACTCTGTTCGCTGATCTTTGACTCATCGATAGTTGCCGCTCCGATGATATAGTTTTCAGATAAGTTCATACGTCGTGCTTACATAGTTGTTTATGTACGATGTAGATAAACAACGCGAGAAATGGTGAGCGATCGGAAAAGCGATATAATCGTTTCGGCGATACGTCGAGCAAAGAGGCTGATCTATCATCGGTAAATCGGTTATGGCAACGGGAAACGTGGACCGTTCCATTCGGTTGATTGGTAAATAGAATCATTATGTCATCTACAAGCGACCGACACGATAACGACGACACTGTTACATAGTCCGTTGTTGGTAGCTCACGTGTTGACCTTTCTCCCCTCGCGTGTAAATTATTTTCGTTTCTACGGACGCATTAGGCTGCCTACACCGAATCGTGATCAACAGATTTCGTCATCCGATAAATTAGGTACATATCTGTCCGTTTATGTGATTAACTGCCTGCGATTCGGACGCTTTGGAACTCGATGCTCTTGGAGTTTCGGAGTTTGCGAGCTGAGGAGCTTGGGAGTAAATTTTGGGACCCGGAGAATTTGGCATTTTTCATTTTTGCGAGTCTGGTGAGTCGATATTTGGGGGATCAGGGGCGTGGAGGGTGGATTTTTTGGTTCTGAGGAGTTTTCGGGATTTTGAGGATTGGGACTTGGGGATTCTGGAACCTTTGGGGATTTGGTTGTGGGGATTTTAGGAGTTTTAGAGATTTTGGGATTTTAGGGCTTTTGGGGATTGGGGAGATTTTGGGGATTTTGAGGCTTTTGGGGATTGGGATTTTGGGAGTTTGGGACTTTTGGGGATTTTGGGAATTTTGGGGAAATTGGGAATTAGAGACATTGGAATTTTGAGAAGTTGGGCCTTGGGATTTGACACTTTGGGAAATTGGACATTTGTGAATTTCTCACTTCAGGAAATTTGGATCTTGGGAAATTTGTAATTTGAGACTTGGGACTTCGGAAAATTTGGAATTTTGGAAAATTGGGACTATACAAAATTTGAGACCTTCTAACTTTGAAGACATGAGAATTCGAAACCTTGGGAAATTTGGATTCTAGGAAATCTTTTGAAGCTTAGAAACTTGTGAATTTGGGATTGTAGGAAATTGAGGCAAGGAAAATTAAGTCCCGAAGACTTTGAAACATTGAAAATTTGAAACTACAGAAAATGACAACTATCAGAATTTAGATATTTAAAATTGAAATCATCAAAATCACAAAAGTTTCTACCAAACGTAGATCTCAACGCCCCAAAAACCCTTATAAAAGCAAAACTCTACTCTCACCCATCGACCTAAAAAATTGTTCACTCCTCAACTATCTCAAATCCTTCGCTCACGAACTCCACCTTCTCCTCACCAAAACTTCCCATTACAATTTCCTTTTCTGTATATAAAATCATCCACCCCTTTCAAGATACTCGCATCGATGCACCCCGAACCGAAATAAAAACCTACGATATTAAAAAGGTGTCTGATAAAACTACGAAAGCCAATCCAAATAACAAAGATCGGTTCTTTCGAATGAAATTGCGATTCATAACGATTGAGAGCGATTTAACGATCGAAGGGGGTCAACGGTGCTTGTCGACGAAACGACTCGTTTACCCACCCCATTTTCCTACGATCTATCTATGTTGTACCACATTGGCTGCGATAACCAGCGAATTATCATTGTTAACCAGCTATTAGCGGGTCGGTGTCGTTGCATTAGCGTATCGTCTAGCCTGCATTTATTTGAACGCCGTGTCCGCTCGCAGTTTAATTGCCGGAATTAATAAAGCATCGCGACCCAACGATCGTCCACGGTTTACGCAATAATTAAATGATGCTTGAACAAGGATCTCGTCTCGTTCGATTTTCATTTTCATCGGACGATATTAATCGCGTTTTGAACTTTGTGCCGCGTCGAAAAATCACGGAAGATCGACGATCGCGTTTCGTTTCGCCGTTTGTACAAACACGCGATTATCCGCGTACATTTTCTATCGTGTTATATTATCATTCGGCTCTTTCGGTATTTTCCAATAATTTTCCGCCCGTGTCACTTCGGTTCAACTACCGTTAAAAGGTTTCGAGTGTTTTTCCCGATCACCGATTGATTTATCGACTGTAATAAATCAATGTAGATGTATAACAAGTAGTAATGTATTTAGTAGAAAACGGTACGGGATAGTGGTAGAACAATATAAAAAAATTTGATATCAAAGATATTTTGTTAAAATATCGAACAACGAAGATTATTTAATGTGTTACGTTTTGATATTTCATATGTGGAACTTACATATGCACCGAAGTGTCACAATATTTCTATAAACATTGTATAAATATTCTATAAATATTGTATAAATGTTCTGTAAATATTCTATAAACATTCTATAACCATTCTATAAATATTTCATAAACATTGTATAAATGTTCCATAAATATTCTATAAATCTTTTATAAATGTTTCATAAATATTCTGTAAATATTCTATAAATATTCTATGAACATTCTGTAAATATTCTATAAATATTCTATAAATATTTCATGAACATTCTATAAATATTCTATAAATCAACTTCTACTATATCTGTCAATTAATCTTCATAATTTATGAACAACGTCGATTAAACATCCCTTCAAAATTTATCTTACAAATATATTTTGAGAATATTATCGTAATATTGTTTAGAATCACTCTTCAAAATCTTTATTTAGAGGTCCCGTATTTAATATACAAATTTCTTTCGAGGAATTTATTACTGCATTTACCTCGAGCGAAGTAAAACTTCTCATTGAAATTGTTTATTTTAGTAACAACGAATAAATTCATGTTTATAAATTCACACAGAGAATGTTATTTTACTTCTATGGAGAATCTCTCGAGTTAATTATAAGCTCGGAGAAAGAATCGATTTCGGCAACGTTATTTCCATTGCACGTGTTCGCTCGCGAGCCATCTCGTTAACGATCTATCCGTAAAAAAAAAGAACCGAAAAGGATCTAAAAAGTTCTTTCTTCTAATCAACCACGAACAAATAGAGTTAACAAGGACAGGGACGAAATTCTGCGGCCGCAATATCGTAACGTTATTAAGAGTGATCATCGACGTTGCAGAACTTTTCCGCAGACGCGAGGGAACTTTTCACGGACAATGGGAACAATGAGGAACAATTTCATGGCGGTCTTTGTACTCCTCTTTCTGATGCTCTCAACGAGTCAATCTCTTCCTCACGGCCACAAAAATTCACCCAAGAGAAACAGTTTAGAAGACGATTTCACCCGCGATGCTCGATCGAACACGTATCCGATCTACAATTGCCTGTTCGTCGATCCGAATCTGCCGATCTGTGACATGGAACGGTGAGTAAATGGTTCTTTTCACGATTTTAATTATTATTTTCGTGGTTCACGTCGTTGCTAGTATTTAATTTAATGGCACAGAGAATTTCATTTTTTAGAAGTGTACAAAATTTCGTTTCTTATGATTGGGGAGAATTTTATTTTTCTCTAGAATAGAGTATTTCATTTCTTAGAAGTGAAAAAATTTCGTTTCTTATGATTGGAGAGAATTTGTTTTTTTTTTTACTAAGATAGAGAACTTCATTCTTCACAATTAAAGGGAATTTCATTTTTTTATGATGAAGGAGAATTTGATTTTTTACTAGTACAGAGAATTTCATTTGTCTACAATTAAAGAGGATTTCGTTCTCTATAATTAAAGAAAATTACATTTCTTACAGTTAAGGAGAATTTCATTCTTTACAAGTATGATTTTTTTTCAAATTTGTTTTTACATTTGTTTTTTATTTGTTTTAAAGATGTGTTAAGTTTGGAACAATCTATACAACCAATCTTGAACATATATGTTTCATCTTGATTATACATGTTTAATCATAAATATACATGCTTAATCTTGAATATACATATTTAATCATAAATATACATGTTTAATCTTGAATATACATGTTTAATCTTTAACGTACATGTTTAATCTTGAATTTAACCTTGATTTTCAGTATGTTAAATTCGGACCACGAGACTATAGACCCATTGTACGAGTCATCAAGCGGTCTACGCTTCGACAGAAATGTAGTGAGACGCTCGAGAAGAAACGCCGACGTTTCCGCGATGGAACGCGTGGTAGTTTATACGATAGAAGGGTGTATACCATCCAGGTAAGACACTTAAAAATTCACTTCTATATTCACCCGAAAGAATACGAAGTTTTCACTTCGTTCAACACAAAAACTACTAAAGGGGTCAAATGACCCTTTCACAAATTTCCTGCTTTAAATTACAAAATTTATTAGAATGGTTTTCTTGACATCTGTGCTGATTGTCATCGAGACAAAGAATCAATAAGTGTATTCATTTATTTTTCAACCTCATTTTTAACTTCAGAATAATTGTATATTATACGTCGATAGTTTTAGTACATTATACGTGACGTATACAAAATACTAAAATATCCCTTAAAAATAAACTGTTCACGTGTAGCAAAATAAGTCTGGTATCATATAAAAAAAACAATTATTCACTGTGTCGTTCAACAGCATACCCTTCTCGTTGCCATCGTGCGACGGTATTTCCTTGGACAAAATCGTGGACGTACAAAGATTTCGTCCATTCGCCGTGAAGGGTGTGACGCAGTCGCCATTGGTGTTTCCAGAATTCAATTACGACACGTGGTTACGTATGATGACTCGATTACAAAATCGCATTTCGTCGAACAAGCAGGACGTAAGCCATTAGATTCTACTATAAATCATCGTAGAGACTTGTATCGTTCATTTGCATGAACAATACGGAAGTGTTCGTTTCCTGATCATGTTTACTCGAGTTTAACGCTACACCTACCAAAGTGGTCAAAATGAACATTCAACAAGTTTATAATTTTAAGCTACGAAGCATTTTAAGGTGACTGTTTTTAAATTCTTGTTTTATCAAGATAAAAAATTGATGCGTACACCAATTTGTATTTTATCGTTCATCTATTTATTTTTTAATTTTGAATTCAAAATAAACGTGCATTATATGATGGTAGGTTTAGTGTTAACACCGGATTTACGGTATAAGTTAAAATGATCTCGGATTTCTCATTTTGCGTTGCAAAAATTATTAACAAATTTTTCTGAAAGTGTATGGCAACATTTATTATAACATTTGTTTAATAGAGATAAAGAATCATTGTATAAGCTGGTTCATAGAGTATTCATTATTTATTTATCTTCATAGATCAGCTTCAATTTGAACATAAATGGTGGTTAAACGTCCGTAAAAGTGGGATTAAGAACGTTGACTTGTTTCTGCAATTTTTCCGTTTCTTTTTTGAGTATTAAATAGTTATTAATTTATTTAATCATATATATTTCTTCTATAGATACTTTTCTTGTTGTTGCAACCTTCAGTATTAATTACTTTATTCGATTTTACAATTTGTTTCAATAAAATTACTTGCTTCGCTTGCTTAAATAGAAAACGAAATATTAATCGATTATCCGTCTTTCGCTTGCAGAAATTTTTATTAACAATCGATTTAAATATGTGAGACGAAAATACTCGATAAAAATAACCACGTTGAGAACGCGTAATGTATCATTTCAGGAACAAGGAAACGAGCCGAATTTCCCCAAGGAAATATCCGTCGAAGACTCTCCTCAGGATCGTAAAGACAAGCTGATGAACGTTGCAACGACAACGCAGACAATGTCAAACGTAATGAGCACCTCGAACGAGCCATCGCAGTCTCGAGACACTAAAACACTCGAACGGAACGAGTCACGAGAGTCCTCTGCATCATCCAGCCTCGAAAATGCTAACAATAACTCAAAAATGTCGTCCGCGAACGCGAACGACGAGGAGTCGTCGTCGGGAAACATCGAGAACGAAAAAAGCGTCGAAAAAATTGCGGAAACTACGAACGACGGGGACGAAAACGAATGGAAACGCGTCGACGATCAAGATCTCGCAATTCCATCGATTCCGTCGGTTTCGACGACGTTGGAGCGATCGAACGGTTTCCTGTCGACGGAGGGAAGTTTCTACGAGCACGAGGCCATGGATGAACCCGCGAATCGTCTCGCAACCGCCGGCAATTCCAGGAGTTTCATCTACTTGCACGGCGGGGACGCGTACAACGAGATCGGCAGCGAGTTCGACGATTTGAGCTCGATAGGGGCGAGAAACTTCAGGAGACGAAGGGAAGCGAGGTTGTCCGGCAACGATTTGCTTCAGGGAATTGTCGACGAGCCGAAAACGCGTGGAATTGCCGGCAAATCGATCTCGCAACGAACGAGAGACAACGGTGACGCGAACGGATTCAACGACGAGAGAAAGAATCACGACGTGCAGACGGAACAGCGTGGAATTGCGTTAGTTAAGGACCTTTCGACGACAGCAACTCCGGAAAGAGGATCCAAAACGGATAATTCGCGTCTGAAGAGCTATTTAGCTAGCAGGAAAGCGGCGTGGAGAAGGGCTCTGTTGAAG
Organism: Coelioxys conoideus; assembly: GCA_947623535.1. Lineage (NCBI taxonomy): Eukaryota > Metazoa > Arthropoda > Insecta > Hymenoptera > Megachilidae > Coelioxys > Coelioxys conoideus. The sequence continues at coordinate 7,747,104 of OX392456.1, forward strand.
GACGCGGCTCTCGGCAAGAAACATCGAAGTTATATGGAATTGCCAACCTCCATCAGCCAATAAAAAGGCCGCAACACTTTTTAGAATGTAATTGAACGAGCCTGGAGGATTGATAGGGATAATGGACCGTCGCAATTCCGGGTAGACGGGTATTTACCCCTTTACGACTCTCACTTGTCATTTGATCTAATGCAGCAATTTTTTGAATATAGAGAAACAGACAATATTGGTGATAAATAATGAAACAAATAATTATTTCAACGAAATTCGTCAGATTTTTCAACCAGGTCGCTATTTGATTTAGTGCAACAATTTTTAATAAAGAACTTTTAACTACATTTGTAATATTATGCACGTGATGTTTGAACATAGTGAAACAGACAATATTGGTGATTAATAATGAAAAAATAATAATTTCAACGAAATTCGTCAAATTTTTCAACCAGGTCGCCATATGATTTAGTGCAACAATTTTTAATAAAGAATTTTTAACTAAATTTGTAATATTATGCATGTGATGTTTGAACATAGTGAAACAGACAATCTTGATGAATAATAATGAAAAAATAATAAGTTCAAAAAAAATATCAAACTTTTGAACCAGGTCGTCATTTGATTTAGTTTAACTATTTTTAATAAATATCTTCTAACTAAATTTATAATATGATACACACGATGCTTGAACATAGTAAATCACACAATATTGTTTTTTAATAATACAAGAAATAATAAGTTAAAAAAAAATATCAAACTTTTGACCCAGGTCGTCATTTGATTTAGTTTAACAATTTTTAATGAATATCTTCTAACTAAATTCATAATATTATACACACTATGTTTGAACATAGTGAATCACACAATATTGTCTTTTAATAATACAAGAAATAATAAGTTAAAAAAAAATATCAAACTTTTTAGTCAGAAAATTTTGCAGTCGCCATTTGCTGACAGTGAAAGTGCATTTGAGTGTAAAGGGTTAAGTCCGATTATCGTACACACATGTATTTTTGCAGGTTCGAAAGAATTGCGGAACATTTTTGCGATAATACACAGAGAAAATTGTTACACTTCATCCAACATACTGTTGGGTGAAGATGAAATGTAGGATCCCTTCTTTCGTGAAAATTTCTTATTTCCAAGGCTTCATTTTTTTAATAAGATTTTTTTACGAGATTTCGTGAGAGACGGAGATCATCGCCTCTTGATCCTTATTCTCTCTAGGTTTCCCTAGACGTATTTTTAACGAAACGCCTCCAACTCGTTCTCGTTTAAACTAGATTAAGAGGAGTAAAATTAAAATCGTAATAATTTAGTATTTCTAATGGTAAATATAAACGATAAGAATAAATCGACGAGAAATATAAATGTTTGTAAGAATAAATCGACGTGGAATATTAGGGTGTCCCATAAGTTCCTTCCTTGTTTCATAGACACTACATTCGTTGTTTAAGGTTGATTTGTTACTCTATTACCTTGTGTCATCCCTCAGAAAAAAAGATTATTTACTCTGTTTAAATTTATTGAAAATTACCTGCAAAATATTTCACGCACTGTGTTTTCATGTCACATGAAGGAAGGAAGAAATTTATGGAACCCTAATACAAAATATTTGTGAAATTACAAATATTTATAATTTTATAAATCGATAAGAAATATTAAATGTTCGTAATTACAAATCGACGAGAAGTACAGTCGTGGACAAAATTAAGGGGACAGATGTCATAAATAACAAAAGTTTAATTTAATTTAACTAATTACGCCTATAAATCAAAACTTTATTGCACAATTATATACGTTAAATAAATGTTATTTCAAGTCTACAAAAATATTTCACGTTCTAAATTTACAATCTATTGTAACATTGTAATAAAACAAAAATTTTTTTACATTTCTGCAATGTCCACTTAATTTTGTCCATGACTGTATGTATAAAATGTTCGTAATTACAAATCGACGAGAAATATAAGATGCTTGTAATTATAAATCGACGAGAAATACAAAATGTTCGTAATTACAAATCGACGAGAAATATAAAATGCTTGTAATTATAAATCGACGAGAAACATCGCATATCGATACAAAATATTGGAACATCATCTAACGATACAACCTCGATACCGATTTTGTTTTCCGACGAAGGGACAAGAATTTTTGTTTGGGGGGAAAAAATAAAAAACCACCGAAACGCGAGCGATTAGCAAATCCGCGGTGCGAAATTTCGCGATTCCATCGAGAAACTCCGAATGTAATATAACTTTTAAATTAGTTGGCCCGAACGAAACGTCAACGCGATTACGTTGGTAAAATTTCACCAGATAAAAGCACGCGAATAACGATGTACTCCGCGTGTGTCGTGCTCGCTTTATACGTATGAATGATTGTGTGTGTGCGCTTGTATGTGTGTGTATTTAATCCTGTCACAGCAAAGTTTGTACACGCGTTCGAAAAATGGCCGACCATCCGGTAAAAGAGCAACCGTATTTCATGCTACACGATCATTTCTATCATCATTTGTAACAATGTGTCTGCGCCGTGTGCGTACATTTCATTATTCGGAAAAAAGAAATGGAAAAAAGAAAAACATACACGTTCATGCGGAACCACGAGAATTAAATACGCGGTAAAATTGTTTCGACGACTTCATTTTCTTTTTTTTTTGCTCTTCGAACTCTTTGGGGCACGGTGGGATTAAAAATGTCCCATTTTTTGATGTATGGTAATGCATGGTGGGACATTTTTAGTCCCTCTTTTAACACTTTGAGTGACATACATACATAAATCTATCGCTAATTTTAGTTGAAACATTTAACATAACAAAGTATAAATTATTTTGCTAAATGCATTAAAGCTTATCGAATAAACGAAGGTTGCATAGTATGAAAATTGTCTACAAAATTGATCGAAAATAAAATTATTTCCTACAAAAAAATTGAAACTGTTTTAGGGTGGCACCTAAGGTGTTAAATATTGCAATAGCCGCATTCTCGCGCGTGTAAGACTATTCGAGGTATAACAATAAATTTAATTGAATTATTATTTTCTGTATATTCGTACTGTCATTTCTGTGTTATTAAAAATATACCAATTTCGTTCAATTCAGAATGCGATAAAATTTGTGCGCAATATGGGTCTCTTTTATTTTCTGAAATTCTGTGCCTCAAAGAGTTAACGAGATTAGGGTTAAGATTAGTTAGTACGGAATCGAACGACACGAGGAAATGGTTGATGCACGTGCAAGGATCGACGATGAAAATGGTTTATCGCTTTAACGAAAATTCGCGTTAATGTATGTTCGTCACCCAGGAATTGGCGCGCGAGGGGTTGAAATCAAACGTAAGAAATTTTATCGTGAATCTTCCGAAGTTGATGTCGATTGGCAATCGATTGTTTACGTTTTTTATCAATTTATGATTGTGCGAACCAATAAGACCCTGCCACTGAAAATACGTGTGAGTCGATGTGCCAATTCCTGGGTGACGGGATATATGTTCGTTGCATGATCTCAAAGGAAGCACGAACAGTGAGGCGACGATTTGTCGAGGAATTGGTAACGATAGAACGCCGATTACATATGTGATACATAAGTTAAGGTGTTAAGTGATGTGTAGGTGGACAGGACCGAGTAGTTTTTAAGTTATCGATCCTCGAGATAGTTATACTTGATATCATAATTTCTTTTGTTTACTGCTGTACGCGATCGACTTAGGTATCTCAAATAAAGTGTGTTACGAAGGAAATGGTGCTCTTCTTGTTTTTTAATATATTAATAATATATATGATAATGATAATAGTTATTAAAAATGCAGTCATACAATTTTTCAAATTCATATATTAATTAATTACTTAATACCATTCGGTGTTGAAATAAAGGATCCTTTTGTTAATTTTCTTTTAATGTGATTTTAACACAATTGAATTTGTTAGATAACCGATGGCCACCATGACAGTCAATGTGATAATATACGACACTTATTATTAAATAATGCAAAATGAAACGATGATTGTAGAATAATTAACGTTTGTATAATAAGTAAAGTATAGCAGTGGCGAGGATAAAATGAGGGTATCAGCTGCTTTTGAGCATACATGGAGCAATATTTATTGAACTACCATTATTTGGTAGTAATCTAATATATGTATAATCTCAGATTGGTACAGTGAGACAAAGTAACGCATAAAATCGAGTTACATTTCAAACATTCGAACTTATCACTATCTTAAATGCAAACATCTGAAAATTGACCTTAACACAATTATACAATTAAAAACTTGAACCATCAGATCGTACCACAATTAATCAGCTGAAAAAATAAAATGAGTAGATTATACCACAATTAATCAGTCAAAAAATTAAACGAGTAGATTATACTACAATTATTGGCTAAAAAATTGCACAATTAGATTATACCATCATTAATCAGTCAAAAAATTAAACTAGTAGATTATATCATAATGGATCAGTCAAAAAATTAAACCCTTAGATTGCACCATAATTGATCAGTCAAAAAATTAAACGAGTAGATTATACCATAATTGATCAGCTAAAGAATTAAACTAGTAGATTATACCATAATTGATCAGTCAAAAAATTAAACGATTAGATTATACCATAATTGATCAGTCAAAAAATTAAACGAGTAGATTATACCATAATTGATCAGTCAAAAAATTAAACGAGTACATTATACCATAATTGATCAGCTAAAGAATTAAACTAGTAGATTATACCATAATTGATCAGTCAAAAAATTAAACGAGTAGATTATACCATAATTGATCAGCTAAAAAATTAAAAGATGAGATTATACTCAATTATACCATGCATAATTATACAGTGGTGAGTCAAAATCAGAGTGCAACCATGATCATAATATCCAGATGTCTCTTCGCTCTAACAATCCATCATACTTCCCCCCTCTACCCTTCGACTTCGCTCGACTTCCCCTTATTTTTTCGAAGCATCACCAAATAAACCATGCTTCTCCGTCAATTTCTCTCCCGGCACCTCAAATCTATCCATCAAAGGTTTACGCAAATCCTCAACAACAATCGTCCCCCGAACCAACTCCATTTTATCCGAAGTTGCTCCATCGTCACTCGCCATCTTCGTTGCGTTGCCATTATCTTCATACCTAACGACATCATCGATCTCGACTCGATTGCCGTAGTTCGACGAACCCTGTGTCGAGTCCAACGTCGAAGTCTCCGTCTGCTCGTCAGATGCCGAAGAATCCTCCGCTTGTTTCTCCGAAGACTCATTTTTCTGCTCGAAACCCGTCGAGGATGGTTCCGTCTTCTTCCGGAAGATGTTCTGTATACTCTGCACGATCTTCGAGTGTTCCGTCTTGTTCACGATGTCCCGAATCGTCTGCAGGAACTTGTGCTCGTTCTTTTTCGGGGTCGCATCTGTTTCCAGGGTCTTCGGGGCGTCGACGTCTTCCGCGGCGTCCTTCGACACCTTGATCGTCAATTCGGTCTTCACCGATTGATCATGCAGCGACGTCTGCCCGTAGATATTCACCCTGGGAGGCGTCGGTTCGTTCACCAGCGCTAGTTCCACCGCTTCCGTCGACTCGTCCGCTGAAGTCGATCTGAACGTGCTGGTCTCTTCGAAAATGAACTTGGTAGACGGCTGCTCGTTGTTCGGATACTTGACGACGATCCCGGGTTTGTTGGTCCCGCCGTTGCAGCAGCAGGGTCCGTTCGCGGGTTTCTGATCGATCACGGGTTTCTCCGTGACGGGTGCAGGTGGTTTGCACCCGGTGCCCGGCTGCGCAGGTGGAGCGGGCGGTTGATAATTTTGACACAACGGGAGACCAACGTCGGGGAGACAACCATAAGCAACCAGAGTGGCGGTCATCGGGGAGTTCAACACTTTGGTGACGTAGATCGGTTGAATTTTCTTCTTGTCCATTATGTGCATGTGTCTTTGTCCTCGCACCATCTCTTGTTCACTCTCGGTTAAACCCTTCGCTACTCGGTCCGATGATTGCTCCACGAAGGACTCGGAAATCGGCGGAGTAGCCGAAGACTCGGGTTTGATGACATCCTCGTCGTTTATCAGCAAACTGGACTTCAATGCGGCGGTGGTCGAAGGGTCCTCCGTTCCCAGGTCCAATATTTTCCCGCTGAACTGCTCGTACTGTTTCTGGTACTTCTTGATCTCGTGGGAACAGGGATAAACGCCTTCCGCCGGCATCAGACAGACGGGTTGACGCCATCTTACCATCTCGATCAACTGTGCCTCCTCAGCCGTCTTCGTCGGTTTGCCGGTCCACAGAAATCGGCTGAAATCCACAGCCAGGGATCCGTACACCACGGTGAGAAGAATGATCGCCCCTTTCAGGAGATTCATCTCGAGTTTTGCCGAAAAATGGAGAGTTTCGAGTAATTTTTTTGGTCAAATGTCCACCAGTTTCACCGAATTATGCAACGAGTTGTCCTCGAGAAGGTCGACGCGGGACTAAAGCGTTTTCGAACGGGTCCAGGACATTTATAGCCGGGAAACATTACTACCACGGGTGGAAATGAAAATGTGTGTGGTCCTTCGTCTGGAGGGCTCCATTTTCTCGACCAACAACCGGAAGACCTTTAGCCAGGTACCCGTTGACGATTGTTCGGACGATTAGAAGGGACGACGAGATGAAACCGATTTTGATGCACTCGACGAGACGATGTCGCGTTAATTGCCTTCGGGGATCCACCGGCTTAATTGCGGAATACTAGATAGTCGAGAGTGCATTTTTTCGATGGTCTTCACTATTATCTAACTGATGGTTCGTTCTTTCCAGGGTCCTGTCATGTAATCGTAGGACGTCTCGGGAAATTTGTGGAGACCCCGCTGAGTTGTTTACAGTTTTCGGTGGTTCGGGCCTGGCTGTGAGATTTTCTTCGAGATTTATCGATAGGAGTATGTGGATACGGAGGAGGCTCGATAGGGGAGGAGCGTGTATGGTTTAGGAATTTTTCGTTAATTGGGCCTCTGAAGTTTCGGATTTTTTATGGGTATTAAATTTCTGAATTGGAAATTTTCAAGTTTTTGTTTGTGAGATTCTTAGTTTTCTATTTTTGTTTGTGATTTCTCAGATTCCTAAGTTTTCAAATTTCGACTTTCACAAATTGTTAACTTTCCAAATCACGAATTTCTTAAATTCCTACTTCCACATATCTCTAATTTCTCAAATCCGAAATTTTTCAATTTATTAATTTCCGAAATCTCGATTTTTTTAAATCCTTATTTTCCCAAAGTCCTCATTTTCTAAATCCCCAATTTCCCAAATCCCAAATTTCCCAAATACCGAATTTTCCAAACCATTAATTTCCGAAATCCCGAATTTCCCAAATTCCACATTTTCCAAATCTCAAATTTCACAAATCCTAATTTTCAAATCCCACGACATTAAAATCGATGATAAATCATCTAAATAATATCGTGAATTGTTTAGGCCACATAAATCTTTAATCAAAACTTTATCATCGCTGCATTCTTCACACACCTTTTCATTTACATACTTCTCCAGCTACTTGTTGGTATATTCAGTTATCGTTGAAATTAAGTTCTACACGTAAGTACTCTAATCGATTGGATGAATGTTTGTAATTAGTATATGGAGGACAATTTAAACTGCAACTATGTTGCAGTGCAGTTTAATGCACTCGATCGTTCTACTGCACGAAAGTGCCTGAAAACATGCAACCTTGTTAGCGCGTTGTTTCAATGTTGCATACATTCAGGGTTGCTTTGGCGCGTACGTCATTTTATACATATGTAACGTGTACGTAGCCATCCCACGTGTCTTGATATGACGCACAGGTGATCCTACGCGTGGACATTTAACATACAAAAATCAAACGTGTGGATGATCTATCGCGTGGAGATATAACGTGTAAAGATTTGACACTTACAGATTTAACTCGTGTGTGATACATTGCGTGGAGATCAAACATGTAAAGGACTGACACGTGGAGATCTAATGTGTAGATGATCCATTGCGTGGAAATCGAACACGTAAAGATTTGTCACGCGGATATCTAACATGTAGGTGATTCATCGCGTGGCGATATAACGCATAGATAGACCTACGCTCGAAAATCTGACGCGTAGAAACCGAGCAGTTGATAATCCAACGCGCAGCAATCTAGCGTGTGATAATCCAACGCGCAGAAATCTAGCGTGTGACAATCCAACGCGTAGAAACCCAACATGCGGTAACTCAATGTGTAGAAATACATGTATGTAACAATCTAACGCGTAGATACATGACACATAGGTGATCCAAAGCCTGAGAATCTATCGCGCAGACACATAATGGCGTAGCTAATGCAACATATAGACACATAATTACATAGACAATGCAACATGTAGTCACATAATCGCGTAAATGACTCCAACGCACGAATAATCCGATAAATACAACGCATACTGATTTACCGCATGATGATCCAACAAATCCACCTAGTCTCAACTCATCCGGTGATATACCGCGTGACTCTGTCCCCCTAACCAAAAACAAAAAAGTTCCACCTACGCCAATGCCTCCCGCCTCTTATCCCGGGGACCCATTTAAATTCCCTCCCATCGCGTCCCCGAAGCGACGTTTGCCCAAAATCCGTCCTAAAAAACGACGAAAAAGGCAACGGAGAAAAGCAAGGGGGAACTCGGGCACACCTGAGCCGGATTCCTGCTAGGCATTAACCCGGTCCATGGAAGAGGCACGGACCGGCATAACAAGAGACTCGGCGAAAAAGGGAGGGGGTCTCTGGAAGGCCGCGGAGTCGTTTGGTGGAGGGGGGTGCAAGGAGACGAAGAGAGGAGTAGAGCAAGAGAATAGAGGAGCGGAGGAGTGACAAGGAGAGAAATGGAGAGGAGAGGTGGAGGAGAGTAGAGAAGCGGTGGAGGAGTGACAAGGAGAGGAATGGTGAGGAGAGGCGGCGGAGAGGAGAGGAGGAGGCCCAGCTAGCGGAGGCTGTGGTTAGAAAGCCTTAAGCCGCGTTCACAGTGCTCGCGTATGCCGCATACCACCTGACCATTCGCACACGCAACCTGTCCAGCGTGCATGGTCGGCCGCGTACACACGGTGCCGTACGATTGACCGACTGGTACCAGTACGGTACCAGTTGCCCTGCAGCCTGCCAGCTGCGCGAGTTGCGAGTGTGCTCCGCGAAATCGCGAATCGTACGCGCCCGTTTTATGGCATCGGTAAATGCGTTCCCCACGGCGAGAGATCTGGGAAGCAGCAGGCTTCGGGTACCCGCGGGATCAACGAGGTACGTGGCTCTCGTGGCACAGGGATCGCATACGTTACGATACGATCTATGTAACCCGAGATCGTCGATCGACACCGTGACAATCGATGCGGCCATATATGACGATCGTTGACTAATGCGGTTGTTCCATTTTTCGAGTTTATTATTCAGTTTATTGTTTAATGCCATTAGATGTTGAAATTAGGGGTTCATTTTTTAGTTTTGGCTCGATAGTTAATTTATTATTTACTTATTTCATTATTTGTTATATTCATTATTTACTTATTTAGGTTAGTGCTTGATACGCCTACGACTCGATATTGAAATGGGAGGTTCATTTTTTAGTTTTGGTTCAATATTTAAATTTAATGCAACTGAATTTGTTAGATCATCGATGGCCACTGTGACAATCAATGCGATGGTATAGGACATTTGTTATTAAGTAAATTAAATGAAACGTTGATTGTAAAATAATTAACATTTGTATAACGAGTGAAGAATAGTTAGTGACAGGGACAATGTGAGGGTATCAACTGTTTTCATGCATAAATGGAACAATTTTTATTGAACTACCATTATTTCTTAAATGCATTGCGATGTAATATACATATATAATCTCAATTGATACAGTGTATACAATATAATGTTTGAAAACGAGTTACACTTTAAACATTGACACTTATCACTATCTTAAATACAAACAGCTAAAAATTGAAGTTTAGTTAATTTTAGAATTATTGAAATCTGATATCGCGATATTTGGACAACTACAAAATTGACAATTATGTCTTACCACAATTATACAATCGAAAACTTGAACGATCAGATCATACCACAATTATTTAGCTAAAAAATTGAACAAGTAGATTCTACCACAATTATTCAGCTAAAAAGTTGAACAAGTAGATTGTATCATAGTTGATCATCTAAAAAATCAAACGATGAAGTAATACCATAACTGACCAATTAAAAGAATTAAACGTGTAGCTTCTTCCAAAATTATTCACCTAAATAATGAAATGATCAGATTATACTACAATTGATCAGCTAAAAAGTTAAACGAATAGATTATACCATAATTGAGTGTCAGCTCGGACACATGGTTCAACTCGAATTCCTGATACGGGAATGTTCATCCCGTGTTTCCGTACATCGTCAGTCGAGGGATCCCCTGGATGACCCGATGCAGCCTCCGGGATTTGATATCGGTACCCTAAGGGGCACATTTCGGAGGATCTGATAGGGTACCACTGATGCTTAGGCACATCCGAAGGTCGCGTGTGTTTTGTGGGGTCCGTGTGTTTAGTGGGTCCGTTCTTCTGTGGAATTCGATGTAATTTATCGGAGGGAGCATGGACGAGTTAGGGTATCGAGGGTGTTTGGGCGATGTTGATTCAGTCTCAATATCTTCTACGGTAGATAAAGGTAGATGTGAATTTTTTTCTTTTTTGTATCTTGGAACATGTTCGTTCAAGCGTTTTTGACAATTCGAAGATGTAATTGAATGTTACAACTTCAAGTTTGAAGAAGGTCGAAGTGTGCTTGTAACAGGAAATGTCACTTCAAAAATCTGCTTTGTATAGATTCAATACGCCGGGTGTTTTATTGACGTTTTGTAGAATTCGTAACTTTTATGATTTCATACACTATTTTATGATTTTCATATTTTTATCATTTTGAATATGATCGAATACTTTATCGAATGTTCTATCGAATATAATTTATTCGAAGGACCTTTTACAATTTTGAGATTCAATAACTAGGAGAACAAGTTTGAAGTACTTCTTCAATGATAATGGAAAGTATTAATTGAAATGCTTGTTCAAATTTTATATCCCGACAGCGATTAATTGAATAAGATCGTAAAAAGCATTGAGAACAATGGAACAAGTTTGAATTAGTCAAGTCAACTTTTGTTAGGAAGTAATTTTATTTTCGATCAATTTTATACACAATTTCCTTAATATTCTACCCTGGTTTATTCGACAAGCTTTAATATGTTTACAACAATTTGTTATGTTAAATTTTTCGACTAAAATTAGCGATAGATTTATGTATAAATTGATACGTCACCCGTATGTGGGTGACATAGCACTGTGTTAAATCGATACTATACTCATCACTTTCGATTGAATACTGCTCACAATTTTTAATCGACGTTACCAGTATCACGGTCGACAGATGCGTCACTGTTTCTTGCCATAAACTCCGGCGTCGGAAAAAGTTACGGCAACGACATCGCCGAAGATCTCGACTTCCTGTCGGGCGATAAATTTTGTTGGAAACCCGCGGTGCTCCTCCGAGCCATAAAATCGATGACGTTCGTATTCGAGCAACTCCACCGAGCATCGACAGAATTTCGAGCCGCCATTGTGAAACGCTCGACGTCTTCTCGCCGGATGAGATCACGCTCGATCGCCTTACGTAATCGACTCGATTGTCAAAAATCGCTCGTTTTCGTTCGTTCGCGTGGGGATCTAACGTGCGAAGGTTCGACACGTGGAGATCTAACGCGTGGGTGACACAACGCGTGATGATTTCACGCGTGGATATCTAACTGGTAATAATTTGTACACGCGAAGATCTAACTCGTGATAATTTGACACGTGGCGGTCTAACTTGTGACGATTTGACACGTGGAGTTCTAACTCGTAATTGTATGACAAGTGGGGTTCTAACTCATAATGATTTCACGTATTGAGGTCTAATTTGTGATGATTTGATACATGGAATCCTAACACGTAATAATTTGGCACGTGAAAATCTAACTCGAAATGATTTCACACATTGAGATTTAATTCGTAATTATTTGACACGTGGGGTTCTGAATCGTAATGATTTAAGACGTGAAGATGAAAGTCGGAATGATTTGGTAGGTGGAGATCAAACGTGCAGTGATTTGACATGTGGAGATCTAACGTGTATGTGATTCATCGTGTGGAGATTTAAGACGTAAAGATTTGACATGTGGTGATCTACCACGTAAAGATTGGATACGTGCAGATCTAACACGTAGGTGATAATCCTAAGCTTTGCAGAGCCAAGACATCGATAATCCTACGTTTGAAGATCTAACGCGTAGCAACATAGCGGGAGATAATCCAACGCGTAGAAAGCTAGCGTGCGACAATCTAAATGCATGTGACAATCCAATGTGTAGATATATAACGCGTAGATAACCCTACGCCTGAAGATCTAACTCGTAGAAACCTAGCGGGCGATAATCCAACGTGTAGAAACCTAGCGTGCGATAATTTAACGCGTGGAAATTTAGCATGTGACAGTGTAACATGTAGATATATAACGTGTAGGTATGCCAACACATAGATAATCCTACGCTGGAAGATACAACGCGTAGCAACTTAGCGGGCGATTATCCAACGCGTAGAAAGCTCGCGTGCGACAATCTAACGCGTGGAAATCTAGCATGTGACAATCCAAAGCATAAATATCATAACGCGTAGATAATCCAACGCGTAGATAACCCTACGCTCGAAAATCTAACGGGTAGAAACCTGGCGGGCTATAATCCAACGTGTAGAAACCTAGCGTGCGATAATTTAACGCGTGGAAATCTAGCATGTGACAGTCTAACATGTAGATATATAACGTGTAGCTATGCCAACACATAGATAATTCTACGCTGGAAGATCTAACGCATAGCAACTTAGCGGGCGATAATCCAACGCGTAGAAAGCTCGCGTGCGACAATCTAACGCGTGGAAATCTAGCATGTGACAATCCAATGCATAAATATCATAACGCGTAGGTGATCCAACGCGTAGATAACCCTACGCCTGAAGATCTAACTCGTAGAAACCTAGCGGGCGGTAATCCAACGCGTAGAAAGCTAGCGTGCGACAATCTAACGCGTGGAAATCTAGCATGTGACAATCCAATGCATAAATATCATAACGTGTGATCCAACGCGTAGATAACCCTACGCTAGAAAATCTAACGGGTAGAAACCTAGCGGGCGATAATCCAACGCGCGGAAACCTAGCATGCAGCAATCGAACATTCCTAAATGTAGCAATCCTAACTTTCGTTGCACGATTTAAAGGAGTTAGAAAGTGCAACGTGATCGTTGTTTCGCGTTTCTTTTCTCCCTTTCTATTATTGCGATTCTGTGCTCGCCCACGCGCGGAGAAACATTGAAATCTCGCGTGTTACCGATTCGCGTTCCCTTCCTGTTCCCCTCCCAGTTTCCGAGAAAAATTACCGTTTTTACATACCGATCGAAAAGCGCCAGATATTTGAAGAATACCTTGGATAACTTTGCGTTCCTTTCCGCTACGTTGTTGCACATTAAATGGCCGATTTATTCGAACGATCTTCAGCTTCGAGGAATCGGACATAGACGGTCGGTTTTTCTCGCATATATTTTACGCCTCGTAAAATTATTTACTGGAAAGTACGATGAAGTACGATGTAGTATGATTGTTAGTACGATTAGCGTATACGTTTTGTTCATTTTTGGACGATCGAAGAAGCCTTGAATATTTATGATTGAAAATTTGTGCACTTTCGAAGGAATACATTTTCAAGTTCTCGAATTCTCAGATGAATATCTTCAATCTTTATCTTAATATTTATTTTAATATTTATCTCAATCTTTACAGTATATACACACATTTCAATATTCTTCAATTTGTGGATTTAATGTCTATTTTTTTTTAAACATCCACACCTCCAAAATTCCATGCTCCCCATTTATACGTTGATTAATATTATCTTCAAGTTCTTATACTTATCAATTATTATAAATCCCCGTATGTCTCAAATTTTACATCCTATGTTTGCATATTCCATAAATCTGTTCTAAAATTTCTAACAAAGAATTTCTTGTAATTCCGAAATGTCAATATCTCATGTGTCTCAAAAATTTTATATTTTTTAATTTTTATATTTGATATTCGTTGATATTCCTTGACATTCTTTGATATCCTTTGATATCTGCATTTTCTAAATTTCTATCTGTTGGAGTTACAAAAAATTTGTACATGAACCTTCAAATTTCCGCAAACTTGTACCTGAATCTTAAAACTACAGAAAATATAAAATTATTATTTCTTCGAGACGATGCATTGTATATTCATAAAAAAATAATACCCTAAACGGTACTTCGAAAATATTTGTCTGACATCGTGAGGTATCAAGTGAACAGAGTTGCCGAAACTTTCAAACCTTTCAAGCAGCTTCCAGCGATTCCAGGAAAGTGTCGGCGTAGCGAGGTGTTAAAATTCCGTGGTTCAAAGAGGATGACAGGAAAACGACATGGAACAGATGCAGATAAGATAGTCCCGAACGATTTGCATCGCTTTCCGTGTGCTTCGCTAAAACCAACACCGTGGTTGCGCAACCACGGCCACTCCGTTCGCTCGCTTAGAACGTTGCTTCACGTGGTCCCGACAATCAACCAGACTTGGAAAAACTGGAACAAGGAAAGTTACGCAATACGTAAACACCGGGCAAAACGAGTGCTGTCATCGTTTGATAAAAACCTACCGAATGATTCAGTCATTGTGTCCCGACCGCGCTATAGCTGCAGGCTGATCATAGGTAGACGTTGATGTGTCGCGTTCTAAAACACGTATAACAAACTATGACCATAAATTATATCGTCGTTATATCTGGGTATCGCTTAATGCACATGTGAGTCATTAAATACTGATAACAAAATCTTGTGTGGGAAAAATTGCACCATGCATATGTGAACAACTATTTTGTCTTGTTATGTACATTTTTTTTTAAGAGGTCTCGTGATGTGGATTATAGTTGCATTTTATAGGTGCAGTTAGGATTACAAGTGAATTTAGTCTGTATGTAAATCATTAAATACTACTGACAAAATTTTAAGAGGGAAAAGTTGTACCATACATATATGAATAATTATATATTGCCTTGTTATATTGCATATATTCGTAAGTGGTCTTGTGATGTGCATTTTAGTTGCATTTTAAAGGTGCAGCTAGGATTATAGGTGAATTTAGTCTGTATGTAAATCATTAAATATTACTAACAAAATTTTAAGAGGGGAAAATTGTATCACACATATGATAGCAACTGTACTGCCTTGTTATATTGCATCTTCTTTTTAGTGGTCTTATGATTTGGATCATGTTTGAGTATCACTTGATCCACATATAAATCATGAAATGAAAATAACAAAACCTTATGCAACAATTGAAAAATTGTATCATAAATTCGAAATAACAAAGTTGTGTGAAGTAATAGAAAAATTGGGCGATAAAAGAGGAATGACAAAATGTGATTTGGCAATTGAAAAATTGTATCATGAGGTAGAAATAACAAAATCCTGTATGGTAATAGAAAAATTGTCTCATGAAAGAGCAATAAGGAACTCTGTCGAGGCAATTGAAAAATGGTATCATGAAAGAGGAACAACGAAATCCGATGCATCAATTGAAAAATTGTATCATGAAGTAAAAATAACAAAGTGTCACGTAACAATCCGAAAATTGTATCACGAGACTGAAATAACAAAATTTCGTGTATCGCGTAAAAAGTTATGTCACGAAACAGAAATAACGAAACCTAGTGTTGCAAAATTGTATCATGAAAGAGAAATAAAAAGATCTGTCATGGCAATTAAGAAATTATGTCATGAAAGAGGTATAATAAAATCTGCTGTAACATCTATAAAAACTGTAGATGTTATGATAATCGGCTAATATTTATGACATCTACAAAAATTGTAGATGTTATCGCGAGACAAAAAGAAACAAAATTTCGCGCGCCAACTAAAAAGTTGTGTCGCGAAGTAGAAATAACAAAACCTCGTGTGGTAATTGAAAGATCATATGTCGAGAGAGGAACAGCAAAGTCTGGAAATGTGGTAAACAACAGATGAAAGAGCGAAAAAAACATGGATCTCGAGCGAAGAGTATGGTTATGAGGCGCTGATGATCGCGTGTGTTCGCCAATTGCCACGACACACGAGGTGACGTGAGCACACGGTGTCGTAGGTGCTGTTACACGCACGTGTGTGTTCCCATTACGAATACACCGCGGACCCACTTGCCTGTCCATTCATGGTGAGGACGTTGTGGCACAGAATCAACTTGCCGTTGAATCTCTACCTGCTGCTTTTTATTCCGGTCGAAAAATGGCATATGTACGATCTCGATAGTCGACGTCTCCTGAAATCGAGTCGATACTTATTGTTCGTGCAACAGGTTTTAAAATTCAAGTGACGTCTCATGGCGTTTCTACCTTGTTACTTATATCACTATCGTAAATTCACTACTATTTACTTATATTTTACCCCAAATCCGCAACTTCTCAAATTTCCAACACTCCAAATTTCTAGCTTGACAAATTCCAAACTTCCCAAATTTCCAGCATCCCAAATTTCCAACTCCCCAAATTTCCAACTACCCAAATTTCCAACACCCCAAATTTCCAGCACTCCAAGTCCGCAACTTTCCAAATTTTCAACTCCCCAAGTTCCTACTCACCCCAAATTCCCAACTTCCCAAATTTCAAACACCCCAAATTACCAACTCCCCAAATTTGTAGCTCCCCAAATTCCAAACTCCCCAAATTTCCAGCACCCCAAATCCCCAACTTCTTAAATTTCAAACACCTCAAATTTCCAGTACAACAAATCCTCAACTTTCCCAATTTCCAACACCCCAAATTTCCAGCACCCTAAATCCTCAACTTTCCAAATTTTCAACTCCCCAAATTCCCAACTCCCTAAGTTCCTATCACCCCCAATCCCCGACCTCCCAAATTACCAATTCCCCACATCGCGATAGTCGACGTCTCCTGAAATCGTGTCGATACTTAATGTTCGTGCAACAGGTTTTAAAGTTCAAATGACGCGCCATGGCGTTACTATCCCGCTACTTATATCACCACCGTAAATTCACTAAGATTTATTTATTTTATTACTGACAAAAATACTACTATTACTTACATTACTTATATTACTACTACTTACTTACATAACTATTATAACAAAATATTACTGTTACATATATTACTTATATTACTAATAAAAAAGGCAATTGCTACTACTTACATTATTTATATCACTACAATTTACTTATATAACAACTACTAGAAAATAGGCTTCGTTTCTCATTCTCGTCACTTTATGTTCCTTAACTTATTACAGGTATTTTAATTAGGTGATGAAAATGGATTTTTTTAGATTGTTATGTAGCTCGTATAAATTAGGTGCTTTAAAGAACAAAAGACTGCTATTTACGTTTTTATTATCTTTTATCTCTCGACTTAAAATAGTTTGATTACGTGAACAAACCGATATCTTCACATTTCTTTGCAATGCATGAGAATTGTAAGATTCTTATGTGAAAACGCTATGCTTGTACTAAACAGAACGGAAGATTGTGCTCTTACTTTTTATTGTCCTTCGTATTTCAATTCATACGTGGATCAAACGATCACATTGATATTTTTAAATGATTACATAACCTATATTGGTAGGAAGGTACTACTGTTAGTCATCATGCTTATACTATACACAACAACAGGTTCTACTTTTCATTTTTATTATCTTTTCATTATCTTTCATTAATCAATTCATAATACTTTGATCAGATAATTAAATTGATATCTGTAAATGATTATGAAGATCATAAAAATAGAATGGTTGTACTGTTTGTCATCATACTTATACTAAACAGAACAACAGGTTTTACTGTTCATTTTTATTATCTCTGATCAATTATTAATACTTTGTACAGGCAATTAAATTGATAATTGTAATTGATTATAAAGCACATAAAAATAGAATGGTTGTACAGTTAGTCATTATGCTTATACTCTACAGAACAATGGTTATTACTTTTTATTTTTATTACCCTTTTATTACCTGTCACTAATCAATTATTAATACTTTGAACAGACAATTAAACCGGTAGTCGTAAATGATTGTAAAGCTCATAAAAATAGAATGGCTGTACTGTTAGTCATCCTACATACTATACAGAACAATGTTTATTACTTTTCATTTTTATTACCCTTTTGTTATCTCTCACCGATCGATTATTAATAACTTGAACAAACAATTAAAATGATAATTATAAACGATTCTAAAGCCCTCAAAAATAGAATGTTAGTCATCATACACACTATACAGAACAATAATTAATTACTTTTCATTTTTATTACCCTTTTGTTATCTCTCACCGATCGATTATTAATAACGTGAACAAACAATTAAAATGATAATTATAAACGATTCTAAAGCCCGCAAAAATAGAATGTTAGTCATCATACACACTATACAGAACAATAATTAATTACTTTTTATTTTTATTACCCTTTTGTTATCTCTCACCGATCGATTATTAATAACTTGAACAAACAATTAAAATGATAATTATAAACGATTCTAAAGCTCGTAAAAGTAGAATGTTAGTCATCGTGCTCACTATACGGAACAAAAGTTTCACTTTTCATTTTTATTATCCTCTCAGTAACGTTCATCATTCAATTTATAATACCTTCGTCAGACGAAAAAATCGATATTCATAAATCGCTGCGTAATTTATAAAAACCGAAAGGTGCATCAATCAGGCGAAATAAAAAGTTCCACCGATGGTGACATGAAAGGAATTTTTGATCAGTTTAGAATAACGTTCTGCATCGTGTACGTTAAATTATGTCAATTTACGATAACGTCTAGTTCTATTTGACTGGTTTTCATTCCAAGAGACATGATCGATGTATAATACGAGGCATCGGTGACGACGCACTTCGTAATGCACCGTTAAAGGGTGTGTTCCAACATTCTTTGGATGATTATTGGATAGAAGGTCATCTGTTCAAGAGACATTTAATGAACGTCTTGCTTGAATACCTCCGTCGTATATATTACTAGACACCGGCTGTAGTTGTGCTCTGACAGCGCTTTATACTTGTAAGCAATTTTATACGCGAGAAAACGATCGGTTAATATAATATAGGAGAACTTTAATATTGTGGATAGATAGTAGAAATATTTTAATAACGAACGTTTGTTAATTGTATGTTGGTACGTTTATTATAGCTGTTACGAGCAGTTGCGAAACTAGATAGGGAATGGGGTGGGTCTGGTTTTATTGTAGTAGTACGAGTATGTAGGACAGAGGATATTTTATATTAGACAGTGATGTACGATGTTAGGAATTTTCGATTTTTCCATGGTTCAAGGTGGCAAATTTTTCGATTGTCAAACCCTGGAATTCTAAAGCTTTTGAATTTTCGAGTTACTGAATTATCAAAATTGTCAAAATGCCGAATTCTCAAATCTCCGAATTTAAACATTTTAAAATTTGTAACTCACGAAATCTCTAACTCCCCAAATTTCTAGCTCTCCGAATTCTAAACTCCCCATATTTTCAGCGCCCCAAGTCCCTACGTTCCCGAATTTCCAACTTCCCACATTTTCAACTTCCCCAAATTTCCAGCACCCAAAATTTCCAGTACCCCAAATCCCTAACTCCCCAAATTCCCAACTCCCCAAATTCCCAACTCCCCAAATTCCCAACTCCCCAAATTCCCAACTCCCCAAATTCCCAACTCCCCAAATTCTCAACTCCCCAAGTTTTGAGCATCCCAAATTTTCCACACCCCAAATTACCAACTCCCCCATTTTCCAGCACCCCAAATCCTCAACTTCCCAAATTTTCGACACCCCATACTTCCAATTCCCCAAATTTCCAACTTACCAAGTTTTTAGCACCACAATTCCTCAAATTGCCAATTTCTCAAATTACTAACTCCCCGAATTCCCAACTCCCTAAATTTGCAATTTCTCAAATTTATAACTCTCCAAATTCCTAACCCCTAAAACTCGCCAATTCTCTAAAATCCCCAATTTCCTCAAAATCCACAATTCTCCAAAATCCCCAATTTCCTCAAAATCCACAAATCACCTCTCGAATCCTGAACTCCCCGAACCATCAATTCTCTGAACCATTGATTCCTCATGTCCAAAAATGTCCAAATCACGAACGTAACCGCGCGTTAGAAGAAAAGTGGGCGTAGAAAGTGAGAGTTTTATCCGTGATTTCGACGATTTTTGTAGGCGACCGTGAAAAGAAAGAGTCAGCGTCGAGAAAGGCGACAGTGAGATCGTGGAGAGGCGCGGTTGTCGGTTGTGGCAGGTCACGAGGAACGAGTCTCAAGATGGCCTACATTAACTGGTGTTATCGGTGAGGGAAACGGCGGTCGCCGAGTGAAGACGAATCAGAGAGGTGGACAAACCACCTGGCTGGAGAAACGGTCGAGATAATAGTCGGACAGGAAGAAAAATGGGCCAAGCTTGGTGCAAAGAAAAAACCTCGAAGGCTCAGGACTCCAAATCCCCTTTGGACCGGGTCTTCGTACGATGTGCTCATCGGGTATGTTAAATACAGTCTATCACATTCTTTTTTCAATTTTTGTTTCATTTAGTGGACGATGAATCGGTGAAGTTATCGATTATATGGATTTTGCTCGATTTTTGTATTTTGGTGAAACACTTTGGAAACTTATAAAGTTGTTTAATATGATTTCATGACAGAAAAGTATATCGAAATATCACTTATTATATATTAGTTTACAGGTTAAAGTTTGAAGAAAATTACTATCTAAATGCTTTTGTAATATTTTTAATACAATAATGGCTGATAATTGTTTATAGTAAGTAGATGAGTGGTTTTGAAATGTTGGAAGTCAGATGGAAATTGATGACAGAAAAGTGTCACAAAATGGCACTTGTAGTATATCAAATTAAAGCTTAAGATTTACTGTAAATTACTGTGTAAAGATTTGTTAGTATCCTATACATAAAATGGCTGACGACCATTGATAGTGAACAACGTCCAATTTTGACACATTGAAAGTCGGGATAAATTTCATGACAGAAAAGTATTATAAAATGGCACTTATAATGTATCAATCGAAAGGTTATAGTTCAATGAAAATTAGTTTATCAATATTACATGAAGATTTGCAATAAAAAATAGTCAAGCATTACTTACAGTAAACATTGATTACTATCGAAGTGTTTTCAGTCAGACAGAATTTCATGACTGAAAAGGTTCACAAAATGGCACTCATGGTACATAAATGTATAGTTTGAAGTTTTTCAAAACAGTCTATGTAGAGACATCTATAAGTATGTTAATACAAAATGGTTCTCTGTTAGACCTAACAACGGAATCGTTTGTACCTTACTAATGTTCGTCAGCAAATATTTAATCTTCGATAGTTTGCGCGTAAAAATGATAATAATTATATCCACTTGACGAGCCACGCAATCAAATAAAAGATAAAACTATTCGTGACGTCGTCGACAACTTTCAAACACACCTCGTTAGATCAATAACTTAAAAATAGTCTCAAACTATCGGTTTTATTTGCCGAATCATTTTAAAACCGAACATTCTCTCGGCTATCTACTATACTGGAAGTACCTAATATACTAACAGTCGAGAACGTTTTCACGAAGCATTAAAGAGGCAACAGCCAGTGAATAGTATTTAATCGAATCGCAGCACCCATAAAAATATACTTGGCCCGATGTTCTTTGATAGCCCGCTATCGAAGCAGGGAATAATTGAATTCGATTTCCCTAATGAAACAGCGGCCATATAAACAACGTTCAAGCGACTATGAGAATTTTATTCACCTACAAAACTCATCGCGAAACAGCTCGGTTCACTTTTATTGTTCTCGCGTACATAAGATTAACGTTGTATCTGTACAAATTATTTGTTACGTGTAATCGCATCACATACGGATTTTGTTGCAGAAGCATTTCGAAATTCTGGAATTTTTTGACATACGGTTGGTCACATTGTACTCGAAGATTTTAGAAATCTATAAATTTTCAAATGAATTTATAAATCATTTAATCACCGGAATAGCATATGTGTTTTTATCGTAAAGTTTCAACATATTATACACAAATAATATCATTTTCAAAATATGATATATCCTCATATCGTAATATTTAAAATATGATGTATGTTGATATGATACGATAATGTATGTTGATTTCAAATATGACATGTTTTGGTATCACAATTAGAATACGATGCATGTTGATACGATAATATTTGAAATACGATATATTTTAGTATCATAATATTTAAAATATGATGTAAATATATTTTGATATGTTTGATATATGTATATATGACATCATATATTTTGATATGTTTGATATATGTAAATATGACATCATATATTTTGATATGTTTGATATATATATGTATATATGATATCATATATTTTGATATGTTTGATATATATATATATATATATACATATATGTATCATATATTTTTATATATCCGCATTTGAAACATAATATATTTTAATATGATAATATTTGAATTATTGTAGTATATATTGTAGTATATTTATCGTAGTATATATTGATATAGGAAAATGTTTTGTGAGTACAATTTTACATTTTGTTGCAACATATCATTTTTTAACACGCGATAATGCCAGCAGACAGTAAACAGTTTTCAGAACAGAAATTTTTCACGTATGTATAAATTATTTATGCAAGCGATCCACTCTCGAGACAAACATCGCGGGTGTAAATAATTTTTGTTCGTCGTAGAACTCGTGAATTTAGCACGCGTGTAATTAACGAGACCGGTGTAAGGAGAAGGTAATTAGGTTAGCAATCCGTGCACCGTCGACAACGTATCATCATTCGGATAAAATGGAGGCTAACCCCCTCAAAGCCGCTAATCAAAGCGACACACATGATAATTAATTACTTTTCGTTCGCAGGCGAGCCATTATCCCGTTGTATCGCGATCGTTTACGTAATAGGATGAATCGTCGCACGCACCGGTTCATTAACGTGCTCGTTACTCGTGCATTAGAGATTTAATCGTTATTAAATCACCGGGGATAAGGATTTCCCGCGTGAAACGCGACTAAACGCTTTTGATAAACCATCGCGACAACCTTAGAATGCAACGATACGCTTTGTGTCGCCGATACGAACAATGTGCAACCATTTTGTAACAACCTTGTCTCGAGACACGAGCGAACAAGACGCGTCGATGTACAGGGTGTCCCACAAATGCTGTTAGAGCCGGAGGGCGGTGGTAGGTGGAGCTATTCTGAACAACTTTTTCCTTTGCCAAAATGTCGGATGAGGTTTCATTTTTAAATTATTAAGGAAAAACACGGCGGGAGTGTAGGCACGAGTTGACCGTGGTCGTGAACAAATTAATGGGTATCACGATGGTAACTCGAGTATACGAAATACTTTTGTCATAAGGGAATTTATATAAGGGAAGTAAAAGTTTCTTACATATTATTACATATATGTATATGTAAATGTCCGAAAATGTATTTCAAGTAATGAAAAGTTTTTTTTTCACGCAGTTGACCGGAATTTTAGTGAAGTATCACGACTGTTAGGGAGTAAAAATTATTGCTATCGTGTAGTATTTACGAACGTTTTCAAAAAGATTATATGGGGATTTGTATAAATGCTACACATTCACTTTTCTTTTATTTGTAGTTATTTTTTGAAATTCGTAGTTGTCAAGCATATTTGTTATATTGCATTTTCTTCATCGATCAAGTACGAATTAAAATAGAATTCATTTTCTTTATCGATCAAGTACAAATTAAAATAGAATTCATTTTCTTTATCGATCAAGTATGAAATAAAATGTAATTAATTTTCTTTATCGATCAAGTACGAAATAAAATAGAATTCATTTTCTTTATCGATCAAGTATGAAAGAAAATGTAATTAATTTTCTTTATCGATCAAGTACGAAATAAAATAGAATTCATTTTCTTTATTGATCAAGTATGAAATAATATAGAATTCATTTTCTTTATCGATCAAGTATGAAATAAAATGTAATTAATTTTCTTTATCGATAAAGTGCGAAATAAAATAGAATTCATTTTCTTTATCGATCAAGTATGAAATAAAATGTAATTCATTTTCTTTATCGAGCAAGTATGAAATAAAATATAATTCATTCTCTTTATCGAGCAAATACGAATTAAAATATAATCAATATTCTTCGTTGTAACTGAATTGAATTCACGCACCGAGCAGATTGATATATCGAAAGAATCCTCGTGGATTCGGTTATTACCGATGCGCGAGAGTTACGGAGGTAAAATTAATTAGCTAATAGGGCAAAAACTTCAAAGGTTCAATTTCCTAAGCAGAACTTTATCTGATTAAGAATTTAATTATCAAAGTAGGATTTTCCTTTTGAGGAAAACATAAATGTCCGTGCCCCCTCAAAGGATCTGTTTATCAAAGTTATCGAAGATCCATTTATCGATGTAGAACAGGCGGATAGAATAGAAAAGAGGACTCTTTCGGAAGAAAATAAAAGAGATCCAATTACCGTGGCAAACCTTTTTCAAACCGACGATTTAACTGTCACGGAAAATTGTTTCCCGTTATGAAAAGTATCGATCCGTGCCTTGCCATAACTTCATAATAAAATCCACCGTTCACTCGCATACTATCTTAACAACAATTTTGAACAACAACAAAGATTTTTGTAAATATGTCCGAAGTCTAAAATTGTATATCATTTTTCAAAAGTTACTTACTTAATCAAAATATGATCCATTTGTTTTCGTACACTTTTCCCAACGAGATTTCAATGCATAAACGAGTGTCTTAAAGAAATTCTGATTTTTGGAATCAATAAACATACGAGATTATTCAGACTATCATTTTCACGGTATTTAGCTCGCAGCAATAGTTCCAAATGTTTAAAAAAACGGAAGTTGATTGGTGAAAGATCTGGTGAATAAACTGGGTGCATATAATTTTCAATTTTTTACGGTTCGATTTTCGAAAATGTGCTTTCTTCTTCAAAATAGAGTTTCTCAAAAATTGTCCATGCCGATGAAAAACGGATTGCAGATTCGCATAATCAGCGCAAGAAATGGTACAATAATCGAACGGATATTAGAACGTCGAAAAAAAATGTAAAATTTGTTGGACAGTGTTAACGAGGTATCCAATTATCGTGACTCGGGCTAATTATCGAAGAGCCGACCGATATTGTGTTCAGAACAAGTAGAGGGAAGATTCGAAGAAGCAATTAGGTGCAGAAAGTCGTGGACGAACGAAGGAATCGAAGTTTACAGGGAACGGAATTGCTGATCGTGGTAAAAGTGAATTTCCACGGAGGTTTAAGCCCCGTGCTTTCATGCACAGTCCCGTCACGTGTACGCGTATATCGTGCAACGAGGGACTGTCACTCGGTTAATTAGCAATTACACGCGTATCTGCGTGTCTCGGATTCCAAATTAGCGTGGCACTCGTGGCTGATGCATGACGATAACTTCACGCGACCTACGCGCACGTAACTACTCTACCAACTAGTTGTTTACATTCCCCCGCGACAATTGATTTACCCGGCTAATGCCGAAATTACTTACTGCCTACGCGAATCTGCATCACTGTACTCTTATATTGGGATATCGGGACATAGCAATCTTGCGATATTGGAATATCGTGACATAGGAATCCAGAGAAATTGGGATACCGGGACATAGGAATGTAGGGACACTGGAATATCGGGGCATGGGAATCTAGGGGCATTGGTATACGGGGATATAGAGATATCAAGGTTTAGGGATACCGGGACATAGTATTATCGGAATATAGAGATATCGGAACGTAGAAATATCGGGATATAGGAATCTAGGGATATTGGGATACCGGGACATAGGAATCTGGGGACATTGAGATACCGGGACATAGGAATCTGGGGAAATAGGGGTGCCGGGACATAGAAATATCGGGGGATAGGAATCTAGGGGCATTGGTATACGGGGATATAGAGATATCAAGGTTTAGGGATACCGGGACATAGTATTATCGGAATATAGAGATATCGGAACGTAGAAATATCGGGATATAGGAATCTAGGGATATTGGGATACCGGGACATAGGAATCTGGGGACATTGAGATACCGGGACATTGGGATACCGGGACATAGGAATCTGGGGAAATAGGGGTGCCGGAACATAGAAATATCGGGGGATAGGAATTTAGGGACATTGGGATACCGGACATAGGAATATGGGGACATTGGGATACCGGGACGTAGGAATCTGGGGAAATAGGGGTGCCGGGACGTAGGAATATCGGATCATAGAGATTCCTATGCCCCGGTATCTCAATGTCCCCAAATTCCTATGTCACGATATTTTTACGTTCAGATATCGCAGTGTCCCGGTATCCCAATGTCCGTAGATTCCTATCCCCCGATATTTCTACGTCCCCGCACCCCTATTTCCCCAGATATCCCAGTGTCCCAAAATTTCCATATCCCGATATATCTACCTTTTGACAACTCTATGTCCCGGTATACCTATACCCCGATATCCCTGTCTCTAAATTCCTATGTTCCTAAATTTCTATGTCTCGATATTCCTATGCCCCGATATTCATAAATCCCTGCAACCCCATACCACAATATCGCCATACAGCAGCACCTCACATGCTAATATCCTTAAATCAGTATCCCCGCATACTCGGCATTTCAAAGTCCCGATATATCCCTAGATGAAAGCAAACGGTTGTACATCAGATTGAACTTTCATCGAAACGAACGGTTGCTCGATAAATGATAAACGTAGGGAAACTTCTTCGGTTTGAACCGTGTCGATGATGTTATATCGAGTATCGTAAGTTGAGAGCGGTGTTACCCAGAGTCTGACCTTTTAGCGAGATGAAAAGAAGTCGGTTTTTGCTGGCGACCGTTGCAAAAGAAGAAAAATTATTCCCGTAACGGCGGACGCGCCGGCGAAAGAGAACGAAACGGCTAATAAACATGTACCGGCCTCGATTTTTCCACGTTCGTCGTCGGGCTGTTGCACAATCGTAAATCCTTGACGGGGCCGCGTTTTCTCATTTAGCGTCGCTGTAAGTTCGCGCCGCGTCTAATTAAACCTGCGCGGCTCTAAAAACGATCCGTGATCTATGGATCGCCACCTGTTCTCTGTCGCCTCGTTCAACTCCTCGCTGTCTCCTCTTGGTTTTTATTTCGAACGCAGTTTTTATTTTACCGTCCGGTTGGCTCTGTTTAAACGCCGTTGCTAAGCTCGTTCGATGAGCTGTTAACTTTCGAATTGATAACGAAACGGAAAATTGGATCGGGAACGAGAGACAAATTAACTTGGGAAATCGTTCCTATGATATATTTGTAATCGTGTCAATTTCTATCGACGATCATATGATAAAAGCATATGTTATGACAGTCACATGAGATATGATATGTAATGACAGTTATATGCAGAAAATCTGAATAGAGTTTAAATATATTGAGGATCAAACGTGAATTAGTATATACATTTATTATGACATATAATTGTGGCAATTTTTATGGATGATCATATGATAAAAGCATATGTTATGACCGTCACGTATGGTGATACATGTTATGGCAATCGTATGCGCTGATATATGTAATGACACACATACGTGATGATAGTGATATAATCACAAAATAAGTATGTCAATAAAAATTGCCACGATAATACGATGATTATATTAATCACTTAAATACATGAATGTACAATTTCATGAAAATATCGACGAAGGTAGACATGTTTTTCAATAATGGTATTTTAATGAAATATATCTATGCATATAAAACGATAAATCAGAAATTAGTTATTTTGACTAACTGTACCTTTAAAAACGTCACAATGTGAAATATAAATATTGAAAATACTGTAATAAAATATTCAAAAATTAATAATAA
Organism: Coelioxys conoideus; assembly: GCA_947623535.1. NCBI lineage: Eukaryota > Metazoa > Arthropoda > Insecta > Hymenoptera > Megachilidae > Coelioxys > Coelioxys conoideus. The sequence continues at coordinate 7,775,110 of OX392456.1, forward strand.
TCTAGTCAACATTTTTTGTTATTAAAAGAAGGTAAAAAAAATTGAAGAACGTGTAAGCTTGCAATCCTTCGCAACCAGACTAGAAAATGGAGTAAAAAAGATGAAAATAAAAGAATAAAATGAACGTATATATTTTTTATCTTTATCTCGACAAGAGCTGTAATTTCGACGAGTTTGATCGTTCCACGGTTGTTAAATTATATTCAAAGTGTTCCATATTTTGTACGAATGTTAATTCAGCGAGAGAAGGTAGAGAAACGAAAGCATCAAAACGAAACTTGTTCAAACAAATAAGGTGCTGCAATAAAACGCAACAGAAGGCACAATGAACCTTGTAATCGCGAAAGTCGGGTTATCTCATCGTTTAAAGACCTCGCAATGTACAGCGAGAGTAACTTGGTCGCGATATCTAGTAATTATTTTCCCCCTGGAAAAACGTTAAGTTCCCATCGCAATATCCATTGTCTTCTTTTTATTGTTGTCTTCGTTCCATTCGAGGTACACGAATATTTTCACCACAAAAGGTGCCTGTTAACCTAATTATCGCGCATAAAATGTATACAAAGATGTCTCGAGGTTATTATTTCTTTGTGCATCGTCGGAAAAATTGAGAGGTTTAATAATCGAGAACAATTGAATAATAATAAAAAGAATAATTGTAAGGTTTCATGTTCATAATTCAAGGTTCAAAGTTCAAGGTTTTGAAGGTTCAATGTTAGGAAGTTCTGAACTTTAAACGTTTAGTTGGATGTTAGAAGTTCACTTTTTATTTCTGGGAGCATGTAAGGTACTACAATATTAAAGTTTCAAATTTTAAAACCCCCAAAGTACCAAATTCGCGAAAGGCCCCACATTTCTTAAGTTTCAAAGTTACAAAATTCAAATTTTTCAGGTTTTAAATTTTAAAGCCCTCGAAGTATAAAATTTGCGAAGGGTCCCATGCTTCTAAAGTTTCAAAGTTGCAAAGTTTCAAATTTCTAAAATATTAAATTTTAAAAGCTTTCAAAGTACCAAAGTCACGAAAGTTCCTCTAAAATTTCTAGGTTATAATGTTTCGAATTTCTAAAATTTCAAACTTAAAAGCTCTCAAAGTACGAAATTTGTAAAATTCGATTCTTCCGAATTCTTAAATACGGAAATTCACAAATCTCCGAATTCACCAATTTCCAAATTTTTGAAGCATCGAAATCTCAATATTCCAACATTCTAAAATTCTAATACCACAAAGTCCCAGAACTCGGAAGTTCTAACAGAATAAAGTCCCTGGATTCTGAACATCTAGCATAAATTTTCAAAATTCTGAAGTTCTAATATTATAAAGTTCAAAAGTTCTGAAATTCCAATGCCATAAAGTCCCACAATTCTGAAGTTCTAATATCACAAAGACCCATAATTGTGAAGTTCTAATACCACAAAGTCGCAGAATTCTGAAGTTCCAATGCCACAAAGTCCCACAATTCCGAAGTTCCAACGCCGCAAAGTCCCAAAATTCCAAAATCCCGGTCCCCAAAGATTCTCAAAGTCCGAAACACCATAAATTCAAAAATCCCAAAGTATCAAAGCAGCGACTCAGTTCTAAGGTCAATGGGTGACCAATTCCATAAATGGCCAACCTTGCCCCGTTTCCGATCTTCCGTATCCGAGTATCACGTTCTGAACCGTAATAAAAATTGAATAAAAAGCGTAATAACGTCGCGCTGTAAAAATTATACAATATTATACGGGAGCGGTAAAACGGCGAATTTATTGTAAGCAGCGTCCTTCGTGCAAGCACCGTGGCAAAGGTGTTCGAGATTCTCTCGTAAGCGCGTTGAATACATTTGCATGGAACGAACCTAGGTAGCTGATGACTGTTGTTTCAACAACAAATCGATTCTGTAAACGAGCGTATTTTTAGAGTGTCTGTCGGTGTGTCTCTGCGAACTGTTGCAGCTTGCGCCGGCCATTAGTCATTCTTATATAATTCTCGCTTAAACGTTGCTCGCAGATGTTGCCCGGCGAGAAAAACTGCTGCTCCGCTTTAAAGGTTAATTGCGTGGCCGTACACATTCCTACGAAATAGAAACGCTAATGTTTGACATCGGGTTTCTTTAATCGGAGACGCCGGAACTTACTCTGATCAAAAAGGATTCAACGTTTTATTTGTTCGAGTGATGTGTTCAACCCGACAACGATCAGAGCCAATGTCGAGTTTGAACTTCGTATTTCCCATCACGTGATTTCTCCAACTTTCCTTGGTGTTAGTTCTTCGTTGAGTTTGAGGCAAATTATTTGGGAATTTATGATAGATTCAATTGTCAAGTAGATCGATTTTAATAGTAAAATTAAATTGATTGTATTTTAAAATCAAGCAGGTTTAGTATAAAAATTGAACTCGTTGGAAATTTTAGGAACTTGGTTGGATTTAAGAAGAATTGCTCAAATCTTCGATAATAAAAAATTTAATTTTTACAATTTCGATTGAAAACAAAAATTAAAACAGAATTTTAAAACGATATTAAAATTTTGGATTCGCGAGAAAAGATTTTGTAATAAGTACAGATTAAATATTCGTCAATGAAAAATTGATTTTCATAATTTTTATTGAAAATAAGAATTAAAATAAAACTTGATTAAATTAAAATTTAGAATTCGTGATCAATGAGTTTGTAATTAGTATAGATTAAATGTTCACCGATAAAGAATTGCATTTTCGCAACTTTTATCGAAAGTAAAAATTGAACTAACACATAAAAATGAAATTAAAATTCAGAATTCCTGATCGAAGTAATTAGTATAAATTGAAAGTTCGTCAGTTAAAAATTGCAATTTCACATTTGTCGTTTCCTCAGCTAAAAAACCAAGCGTCGCTCTGAAAATCTTAAGAATTCACTTAATACCATGAAACCAAAATTAAAATTATATTGTAACAACAATTAATGATTCCACGACACTCGAATCTCTGTCCCATCGACAAAACACTAATCTCATAAATAAAATAAAAAAGTGATCAAACCAACAACACGCTTCTCAAATATAAAAAGCTAAAAAAATATGAAAAGAGGTTCAAATTTCTTCAGAGACTTAAAAGACATCTACAGATGTTCGAGATCCACGGGATATGGTACAAACCGAAATTTCGTCGTCGAGAAGTTGAATTTAATATAGAACTTTTAATTTCCGAGGCAACGAACGACGGTTCTCCTGCTGGAAGTTCGAAAATTGGATCGTTTTTTTTTTCTGCGAAATCTGGCGATCGAGGACACGAAAGTTTTCCGTGATCGGTAACGCAATAAGTTTTCAACCGAGATGCGGTCGTTTCGAGCGGGATACAAGCGTGAATCATTGTTGTGCAAAGCGTGCGAGTTTCGTTAAACACACCTGTATGCACTGAAGGCGTGAATCTATGAAACGATAAGACGAACACCGGAAACGGGCGTAGCCCGAAACGATCGTCTAGTGCGTATTTCAAACGAACTTAATCACCGTATCGTCCACCAAATTAATTACTCCGCGTTCATAAAATTTAATGAAATCGACCGATGTTTCTAATTAAACGATCAATATTAATCGTGGAGCGGTGAGAAAGTGTAATAAGATGATTATGATTTTATTAATTATTGCAGGAACTTGGCGATTCATTTATGTTTGATACAATATGAAGACTTAATCGTTGTATTATGAAGAATCTTTGTATTCATCGTGTTTAATTGAAACTGCCGATGCTTACATAATTCTAATTAACGAAATAGTGTTAGTTCGTGGCGTAATTAAGAGTTGTACCAACAGAAAAGATATTGTTGATGAATTTATTAATTGTTATAAAAAGTCAGACTGACGTTTACGTTTTATAAAATATAAGAAACTTATCATTGTATTATTCGATAAATTAACTCGTCTGTGTCTATAAAACTTAATTAGAACAACTGATAGATACATAAATCTAAGAGTCTAATTAATCAGTCAACATTCGTTGCATAACAAAAATATTGCAATAAAAGATATTTCTTTGTTTTTGACAATTTGAGTAATTATCGTAGGAAACCGATCAATCGTTCGTTCATAAATTGATATTTATGAATCGATTCATAAATTGGTCATTAATAATATACAATCATTTTATATGGACAATTTGTTTATAACACAGCATGGTAGAGAGATAAACTATTAAACAAGTATTATATTTTCGAAATACGAGTTGTATTATTCCATTGGCAATCAAGGAACGTTACTGGTAACTTGGCAGTCAAGGAGCAATATTTGCTAACGAGTTTAGCGTTTAATTAACGCTTCGACTATCATCGAGGACAATGGAGACCCACGATCGTAATCTGATTTCGATCATTTATTCGATCATTAATAAGAAAAAGAGTAAGCTCCTAACAGATATTCCTAAAACACGTTTGCTAATTTCATGTAGCAAGTTGATATACATGTAATTGTAAAATTAGTTTTCGATGTTTTTGCAATAGTAATCGGTGTTTGCAAGTGTCGTACTAGGTACGGTTACTTCCACTTCGGAAACTAGTTAACGATGTTCTGCTAATTGCTCGAACCAGGTTGCGTATCTATATAACTATGCAAATATTAAATCTCAAGGAGATGACAGTGAATCACGATCACGTTGGCGAACACACGAGTTCACAAATTTACAACTGCACAGTTTGTTCGTTACTCAGTCAAGGATGCTGCGTACGAGGAAACCAGATTGTTCTGTGACCTTCGATCGAAATAGGGAAAACATGCATTTAACGTTGAAACGACCGACGTTGAACGTACATAAAAACTAAAAACACGCATTTTGCTTATTATTATTAAACTCTCAGACTTTTGGCATCGTTATATTCTTAAATTTTTAGATTTCTGGCAAACATTATATTCTTGAAGTCTTGAATTCTCGCATCCTTGTAAGATTCAGTTTTTAGATTTTCCCACTTTTACTGCGTTTTGAAATTTTTATATTTAGAAATCCCTACGTGACTAAAATTCCTATATTTCAGAATTCCTACGTCCCAAATTTGCTATTTTCTGAAATTTCTACGTTCCGAAATTCGTACCTTTCGAAATTTCTATGTCCCCTAATTCCTATATCCCGATATTCCTAAATTCCGAAATTACTACGTCCCCAAATTCCAATCCCCCGATATACCTACATTTCAAAATTACTTCGTCCCCAAATTCGTTATCCCCGATATCCCTAAATTTCGAAATCCCTACGCCCCAAATTTCTACCCTCCGATATCCCCAAATTCTGAAATCCCTACGACACTAAATTCTTACACCCCGAAATCCCCAAATTCCGAAATCCCTACGACACTAAATTCCCGCCCTCCGAAATCCCCACATTCCGAAACCCCTAAGTCCCAAAATTCCCACCCTCCGAAATCTCAAATTTCCAAAATATCTACTTCCCCAAATACCTATCTCCCGAAATCCCTATGTCCCTAAATTCCCACCCTCCGAAATCCCAAATTTCCAAAATATCTACTTCCCCAAATTCCTATCTCCCGAAATCCCTACTTCCCTAAATTCCCACCCTCCGAAATCTCAAATTTCCAAAATATCTACTTCTTCAAATTCCTATCTCCCGAAATCCCTATATCGCGAAATTTCTACACCCCGAAATCGCTTTATTCCGGAATCTCTACATTTCAAAATCTGTATATCCCGAAATCCCTACACCCCGAAACCCTTATGCCCCGAAATTCCTGAATCGTGATATTCCTCTACCCCTGCATCCCTAAATTGAAATATCTGACAATTTTCGCGCAGCGACAGGATATCAACGAAAACGACGCGGATGGGAGGCAAACAAAATGGAGGAGGATGAATGGAAACGGTCGAACGAGAGATTTTTTGATCGGCAATTTTCTAATTAACGTAAGAACGATGCTGAGTGCCCGAAGAAAGGAACGGTCGAGACTCGATTACGTAAAGCAAGGTAACTCGAGCTGGCTTAACAATAAAATTGCTTTTTAACCTGCCAGCTACGTCGATCGTATACGTATAGTATGTTCTTTGCGTGCAACCATGTGACGAGGACACGACGGAAACGTTGAACGATTCAGTACGATCGTACCGAGCGTTAACGAATTGTTAAAAATATCGTGTCGGGTGGAAAAAGTTTATGAATATGAATCAACGTCGACAAGGTACAAGTTTCTGTAACGACGTTCTTTATACCGGCGTACTTTTGTACCGGCAACGAGGAGGAAATCTTACTAATTAATTATTATTAATCGTTGCTGTCGAAATTATGTGGTAGCCTTACGTATTAATAAAAATGTACACACTGTTAGATCTGTTTCGAGGTTCCTTCTAAAGTAAGTGAAATAATAATGAAATTTACAATCTATAAAAATTTGCAGGAATTCAAGATTTCCCTAGGATCTGTCGTATAAATTGTAGAGATTCTAACTTGTAAGTCTAGGTAATATCTTAGGATTTGTATCTACGCTTCACCTAGATTTCTTGAAAAATTTTCTAGAATTTAAAATACAATAAATTCATATGAACGTTCTAGAATTTTTGTAGACTCTAAAATTAATTTAGACATTAACTTAAGTTAAAATTTCACTAGGGTGAAATTTCCCCGAAAGTATATATCTCTGAACGTTGAGTAGGACTTACAGTCGTGGACAGAATTAAGTGGACAGATGTCATAAATAACAAAAGGTTAATTTAATTTAACTAATAACGCCTTTAAATCAAAACTTTATTGCACAATTATATACGTTAAATAAATGTTATTTCAAGTCTACAAAAATATTTCACGGTCTAAATTTACAATTTTTAAGAACATTGTAATAAAACAAAAATTTGTTTACATTTCTGCAATGTCCACTTAATTTTGTCCATGAGTGTACATACATCCAGTGAATTTCACTAGGTTTTACCTAGACCCTTCAAAATTTGTTTACATTTCATCTAGAGTTCTAACATTTCATTAGAAATTGTTTACACCTTCGACTTTAAGTACAATCTTTCTAGATCCCTGAATTTTCAATAGAATTTACTGAGACAATCAAATATTTCACTAGAATTTTTCCTAAACTTTACAACATATTATTACATTTCACCCAGAGCTTAAATATTTCACTAGAAATTATTTACACCTTCGAATTTCATAGAAATTTCTCTACATCCCTGAACTATCAACAGAATTTACTGAGACCGTAAAAAATTTCACTAGAATTTAAGTAGATTCTTATTTAGATCCTAATTCCTGTAGAATTCATTTAGATCAATCAAACTCCCTATAATTTAATAATACATCTTTCATGGATAAACTCGGTGCTTTAAAAATGTCAAATGTCAAAATTTGATACTCTGAGTCTAGAATGGAGAGTGAAAATCGAACCACACGAAAATCAACGTAACACGGAAACCGCGAAAATATCGAAAGTCGAAACTAATTTTGAACGAAGCGTCGCAATTTAATAATCGGTCAGTTCGAACGAGGCGGGAACGAAATTCGAAGGAACATTTGACGTGCATGGGAACCACTGTTCGAATTCAAACTTCGTGACAGTCACGCGGGACTGCTTTAAAATTTAAATGATCCCGGGGCTCGTGTCCGTCAATGCCACCTGTAAGTCCAATTTAATTTCACCGGTGTCGGCGCACGACGGCTCGCTGGCGGATTTAATTTTTCGTATTTATTAGAGGGACGCCGGCACGCGTGAAGGAATCAATTTTTTCCGGGACAATGCTCGAAATTATATTCATAACCGCAAACCCGTGTTCCATCCTCTTTCATAAATATCTAAAACTTCTCCGTCGAACGTGCAATAATCCTGCACCCCCGTGTAAAATAGCCTTCCTCTTCACGATGAACCGTGATTCGACAGTTTTTGAACCTGCTAATACTCGTATATTTCGGATTGAACGCTAAAATTCCCGATGCAGGATTATGAAGTTAACGCTAAAGTTGAAAAATAAATGAACAAACGATGAGACGTATATTAATATGGTTTTTAATTTTTTATCTTGACGAGAATCGGCATGGATTTCACGACAATCATCTCAACAACCTTTGTCATTTGAAATGGGACATTTTTTAAATATTTGTTTGATCGCTTTGGTAGTTTATATATATCACTTTAAAAACTGTTAAATTTGGGATATACAAAAATTATCGAGTTCAAAAACTATTAAATTCGGGATATACGAGCATTAGCGATTTTAACAAATATTAACATTAATATACAGTCGTGGACAAAATTAAGTGGACAGGTATAAATAACAAAAGATTAATTTAATTTAACTAAGAATGCCTATAAGTGTATTATATAATACACTCGTGGACAAAATTAAGTGGACATTGCAGAAATGTAAAATTTTTTGTTTCACTACAGTGTTTTAATATATTATTAATTTAAAACGTGAAATGTTTTTGTAAACTTGAAAAAACATTTATTTAATGTATATAATTGTACAATAAATTTTTGATTTATAGGCATTCATAGTTAAATTAAATTAGCCTTTTGTTATTTATACCTGTCCACATAATTTTGTCCACGACTGTATATACTTCAATCGTCGATATAAGTACACATACGTATGCTTCACACATACGTACATAGAAGACGCATAACTTGCAATATATGTTGGATTAAAAATTATTAAATGCAAAACTGACTCCTGTTTAAGTAATTGAACGGAGAAACTGTCAGAACACCACTGATTCAATATTCATCGTACAATACAGACGTCCGTACTACTTCTCAAAATAAAGTTCAGATACAAATTGCAAAAAATAAATTGTACGTACAACAGTGTATTATTTTTCAAGCCATTACCAACAATATCCAGCAGTCACGTCGGGTGCTTAACGCATTTTCGAATATTCACAATCCATCGAGCGTATCTCCTGGTTCGATTTCAAATCGAAGCTGTCTTACGAGGCTCGTGGGTCGCAACCACGTGCGCAGGAAGAGACAGGATGCAGTTGCATTCGATACCCGAGGTGTTCGAACGATTGCGCAACCATCGGCACACGTACCGATCCCTTGCGAGTTGCATAATTCCTCTTTTGTATCCGCACGGGCACGAAAACACGCGCGTTGGCGTAAACGTCGATCGACCTTTACACGATTTTCACCTTCTCTACACCGTGCTGGAAAAGCACGCTTGCGTTCTGCTTTCATGGATGCTCCACGAAACATTTTGCAACCTCGGATTCATCGGAAGATCAGAAAAGATCGCGAGAGATCTTTCGATCGAATACGGGATATCTTCATCCGATTTCAATTCGATGATAATAGGCGTGGTAAATTGAATGCGTGATGTATTGGACGTGTGATAATATTCAATGGGTGATGTATTAGACGCATGGTAAATTCAATGCGTGATAAATTAAACAAAGTACCAGTGGTAAATTTGATCCTTAGAAAATTCGACAAGCGGAAGTTCCACGCGTGGCAAATTCAACATGTAGGAAATTCCACGCGTGGGAAATTCGACATATGATACATTCGAGATATAGGAAATTCCACGGGTGGGAAATTCGGCATATAGTAAATTCTACGTATAGCAAATTCGATATGTAGGAAATTCCAGGCGTGAGAAATTCTACGCGTGGAAAATTCTACGTATGATAAATTTGATATATAGGAAATTCCATACGTGGGAAATTCGACGTATAGCAAATTCGATATGTAGGAAATTCCACGCGTGGGAAATTCGACATATGATAAATTCGAGATATAGGAAATTCCACGTGTGGGAAATTCGACATATAGTAAATTCGACGTATAGCAAATTCGATATGTAGGAAATTCCACGCGTGGGAAATTCGACATATGATAAATTCGAGATATAGGAAATTCCACGTGTGGGAAATTCGATATATAGTAAATTCGACGTATAGCAAATTCGATATGTAGGAAATTCCAGGCGTGAGAAATTCTACGTGTGGAAAATTCGACGTATAGCAAATTCGATATGTAGGAAATTTCACGCTTGGAAAATACCACGTATGGTAAATTCGATGTGTAGCAAAATCCACGCGTGTGAAATTCGGCGTATAGAAAATTCGATATGTAGTTGAAAACTCTTGCGTCTTTTCTTATAGAATGAGTCTCAAAACGTTAAAATGGTTTCTTTTTGCAGATCTACCCCGGTTTGAAAGAGGAGGGTTCGGTTTTGGGTGGCGCCACGCAGAGGGTGACGAGGTAGGTGTCCATTTAAAAAAATAAAAAGAAACTAGGTAAAGTGTATGCGTCGGCAATTAAGGGGACCGGTGGCTTGTTCGAGTGCTTTATCGGTGGCGGGTAACAGGATTTAAGTGTCGTTTTTAAGAGGGCTTGCCCGCCTGGAAAGTTGCCCGCGACACGAGCCCGAATTGCGCCTCTGTTAATAACACTCGGCCACGACGTACGAGCCGAGATAATAAGAATCTCGAACAGCTCGACCCGTTCTCCATTAATTGCTCGCTTTTGTTCTCGTTTCGGCTCGCGTTTTATGGCCGAAGACTCGTTTCAAGAACGCCGTCCTCCGTTTTTTTTCGACGTTCTACCACCGATCTTCTTCTTTGATTTGGTTCCCACAAAATGAGGTATGAGGTACACTCTCGTGTTGTGCAGAATTTTTGACGTTTTGAAGCGATGAGTAATTTAATTTGATTAAGTCAATTAAATTTTTAATATCGATATCCTCTTTGTTACGTGTCCTGACAAATTTTATGATCGATGTATTAATATCGATTAAAAATTGTTAAATATAATGAACGTATTAATGAAATTGTTGATTATAATAAATGCTTTAACGTCTATTTGAATACGTTGAACATAATAAATACATTAATATTATGTTGTAATTGTTGAGCACAATAAATACATTAATGTTAATATGAAATTGTTGATCATAATAAATATATTAGTACTAACTTGAAATTCTTGATTATAATAAATGCATTAATGTTAATTTGAATATGTTGAACATAATAAACACATCAATATTATGTTGTAATTGTTGAGCATAATAAATACATTAATTGTTACTTGAAATTGTTGATCATAATAAATACATTAATTGTAACTTGAAATTGTTGATCATAATAAATACCTTAATCTCAACTTGAAATTGTTTATCATAATAAATACATTGATGTTAGCTTGAAATAGTTGAACTCAATAAATATATTAATGTTAATTTATGAAGCCTCACCCGATATGTGTCAAAGGGCAAAGTTGTTCAGAACAGCCTATCACCCATCCAACTGCGACAGCATTTGTGGGACATCCTGTATATTTTATTAAACATGTTTGTTTCTTTGAGGAATTTTATGGTGTCACTTATGTGATCCTGGGACCGTGTCCGGTTTTATATCATACTTCTTTCGTTGTGTTCTTCGACAGTTCGTTGTTCTAGCTTCGTTTCAGTAAAACAACAGCGTGATTAGGTATAATTTTGGTTAATTTACTGCCGGTGTAAGATGGAGTACAGCAACGTGCATTTTCGTCACATTCTACTCTGTTATTTCCATAAAGGAGAGAACGTTCTTCCCTCGAAATTCCGATTCTTACCGAATCGACGTTATCAGGAACAATTTATCCAGCGATTTCGCAATCATTCCCGTTTATGGACGTTCGTCCGCGAGGCCGTACTTGGACTTTTCGATCGATACTATCAATTTTATCCATAAAACGTTCGTTATCCGGACAGATCGTTTGTACAAAACGATTTTAATAACTCTCTTCCGAATGCAAATAATAAAAATTGCCCTCGGATGTTTTATCTGATTTAATGCGCTTCGCGATTCTGCGAACTTTCCATTCCCATAGATACAAACGATATTGGTTGTTCTAAACGGAGCAACATTTTCTGTGTTTCCGTTCCGATTGCACATTTATGGAACACTTTTGTCCATCTACAATCATATTTTAGTCCTTTGCAGTCGTCAGTATTTTTACCATTAGCAAATAGCGAATGTAAAACTATCTGGTTCAAAAGTTTGATATTTTTTTGGAACTTATTATTAAAAGACAATATTGTGTGGTTCACTGTGTTCAAACATCTCGTGTATAATATTGTAAATTTATTTAGAAGATATTTGTTAAAAATTGTTGCACTAAATCAAATGATGACCCGGTTCAAAAGTTTGATATTTGTTTTGAACTTATTATTTTTTGTATTATTAAAAGTGAATATTGTGTGGTTCACTATGTTCAAACATCTCGTGTATAATATTGTAAATTTATTTAGAAGATATTTGTAAAAAATTGTTGCACTAAATCAAATGATGACCCGGTTCAAAAGTTTGATATTTTTATTGAACTTGTTATTTTTTGTATTATTAAAAGACAATATTGTGTGGTTCACTATGTTCAAACATCTCGTGTATAATACTATATATTTAGCTAAAAATTATTTATTAAAAATTGTTGCACCGAATGAAATGGTGAGTGAGAGTACTTATTCAAAGTCAGCTAATAATTTTTAATCACAGACACTACGTGATTTTCGAACGACAAACTCTTTATAGCGATTTTTATTCGATGTTAAGATATTTATTACATTCAACAATTTTAAATTGACATTGATGTATTTATTGAGTTCAACAATTTAAAATTAACATTAATGTATGTATTGAGTTCAAAAATTTTAAATTAACATACGGTACCTCAGAAATGATTACTATCATTGTTTGCAAAAATGCATCATGACTCTTTCGACAATTCTGTAGAACAGGTTTGAAAAATTCGGGATATTTGCGGTTGTTGTCTAGAAACGCTAGAAGATATTAGAGCGACCGGGACGTTTACGATCGTCCCCTTAACAGTGCCTTTGAATTAGCCGCTGTTATTCCAGTTTCCTGGGGAAACATCAAATATTGACCAATTAGTCGTGTTCACCGTTACATCTTAAATTACCTCGCACTCGCGGTGTAACCTGCAGAAACGCGCGATTCTAGCAATTAGCGTCGGTGACGGTCTTATCGACCGGTCCGGATAATTCGCGACCAACTATAGCCGAAGTAATGAGTTTCGGTCACCTCGGGCTGTAATGGCAATCGTGGTAAAATCGTGCAATCATCCCCTTCACTCTTCCAATTTCTAATTTCTTGGTCGGATTCACGACAAATGCATGATCGTACATTGCTTTTTAACAAATTGAAAAAATTATGCAACAAGCGATTGATTTTATTAAATGCATGTTTGCAGATCATTTAATAAAAATAGTAAAAGTACCATGTATCAAGGGGTTGATTTTATTAAATGCATGTTTGTAAATTATTTTGTAAAGAACTAATAAAATTAAGAAATAAAGTTTTGATCACAGCAAATACATATTTTTACATTGTGTTTTAAAAAAATGAAAAAGTCATGCAACATGGGGTTGATTTTACAAAATGCATGTTTTCACATCATTTAGTAAAAAATGTCAAAGTGCCATGTATCAAGAGGCTGATTTTATAAAACGCATGTTTGCATATAATTTTGTAAAAAATTGGAAAGTGCCGTGTATAAAGGGGTTGATTTTATAAAATGCATGTTATCACATCATTTAGTAAAAAATGTCAAAGTGCTATGTATCAAGGGGTTGATTTTATTAAATGCATGTTTGTAAATTATTTTGTAAAAAATTGGAAAAGTGCCGTGTATAAAGGGGTTGACGTTAATAAATGCACGATAATAATTTGGTCACAAAAAATGCATACTCTTCACTGTTTTTTAAAAAATTGTCAAAGTCATGCAACGAAGGGGGTTTTTAACAAATGCACGTTCACAAGCGGTTTTCCTTTTTTAACTAAAATAGTCACGCATGAAGGGGTTAATTTAATGAGCGCACGACTGTAAATTATTTTGTAAAGGACTGAAAAGTGTGACGAAAACGAAGGGTTGAGAAACTAGGATGTAAAAAAATTGTTCACGCATTCGCAGTAAACGGACGATTACGAGAGTTATGTTTATCGAAAGTTCAAATCGCGGAAATGTCTTTGAGTAGTTGGAAAATCGTAAATTCATTCGCAGTTGGTGGGCCAGCGAAGAAAAGCAGAGGAACGTTGCTTCGTTAACTGAAGTGTCCTCTCGCGCGTTTCTGAAAAGAACTCGATGCGCAGATCGTTAACGTCTCGAGTAAATCGCAAATGAGGCTAATAAGCACGGGCTTGAGCTTTCGAGCTTACACGCGAGAGCTTTCCGTTAGAGAAAAAGGTATCTGCTTTCGATGAAAATATTTCGCCGGTCGATGCGTAACGATAACAACCTACGTCAACGTTTCATCTTTAATACCTTTTTGCAAAATTAACTGATAAAATAGAACCACTTTTTGAGGTATTTTATGTCGAGGTAACGAGTGTAGATGCAACACGTGGTGATGTAACACCAAACACTGTATAATAATGGTATGTGTATGAAACATGTATGATGTTGGTACATATATGATGTTGGTACATATATGATGTTGGAACACGTATGATGTTGGAACATGTATGATATTGGTATATGTATGATGTTGTGCATGTATGATGTTGGAACATTTATGATGTAGGCACATGTATGATGTTGGAACATTTATGATGTAGGCACATGTATGATGTTGGAACATTTATGATGTAGGCACATGTATGATGTCGGTACATGTATGATGTTGGAACATGTATGATGTTGGAACATGTATGATATTGGTATATGTATGACGTAGGCACATGTATGACGTAGGTACATGTATACTGTTGGTACATGTATGATGTTGGTACACGTATGATGTTGATACATGTATGCTATTGGTACATGTATGACGTAGGCACATGTATGATATTGGTACATGTATGATGTTGGTACATGTATGATGTTGTGCATGCATGATATTGAACAGCAGTAGAGATTTCGTCAGACATGTGTACACTATAATTCAACGTTAGAGTTGATAAAATTTGACACCGTTTTTGTCGCGTGATGGACAAAATGGAGATTTCAGATTGAACGAGCCAGGGTTTTCATGAATTACGAAACATTTCTGAAAATGTTTAGGATTTTCATTCCGGTAAGGTAAATCGTGACGATTCGAAAGAGAAATTCGTTCGAATAGAAACGATCTCCTTTATTTCTGGTCACCTGCGATCGGGTTTGTTCCACTGACCTTAAAAAGCAATCGCGGCGAAACATGGCGTGGGTGGAAAACCTAACCTAAACGCGACCCACGCTACATCGTCGGGCGGATTTGGTCAACGAACGCCTAAATGTTGACTGTGTATGGAAAACGACGTCGTCACGCGATGGAGATCTTAATTCACGATAAACCTTTCTCGTTCTGTCTTTTATACTATTCAGACAATTTAATTTGGCTGTTTGGCAACATCGGTCAACCAGTTTCGTAACTGCGTACACAGTCTCGTTAAACGAATGAGTTAACCTTATGATTTTATATTATTATGAGCTCAAATCATTTTGATAAATTTTTAAAGAAAAAGAGTCTTTTCACAAATTGTGCAGGAAGTTAGTCGATAGTTGCAAATGAGGGAGATAGAAGACAATAAAAATAAGAAATTATACTATTTTTAAATGTAAAGATGGAGAGAATATTCGGTACTTTATTTCTTATTTTATAATCCTGACATTTAACTGCAGAATTTACTTTTATTAAAAAGAGAAACTTCTGACAAACGTCGCATCTAGCTTTGTTACGGAATGTCGAAGAGTTGTCCATGATATAAACATTTTTTGTTGCGCATTCTAGAACAAAAGATGTATCAAAGAAAATGAAACTTTTATTTGCTCGACGCTGCAGAGAAAAATTTCCATTTCTTTTACAACCGAATAAAGCGAGCTTTTGTTTTTTAGTATCTTGTGGTTGTCGCGTGGAAACCTCGAACATTTTTCCTCCTTTTTTTCAATTTTTCCGACTGGAAACCCCGTTTCTCACGATCCGTGTCAAATGCGATATTTCACAGTAACCTCAACGTGGCGAAACCAACTAGTGCATTACTCTCCTTTAATTTAAAATCATGAAAGAAAATGGAGCTCAGCTGCCACGTGGTTGCGGATAATTTACTATCTTTCTTTCCGCCGTCACTGTTTCTTGCGAAAACAGAAGCGACGCGGGGCGATGTAATGCGAGGTCGAAAAATGCGAGGTAATACAACGCGTAGGAAACACAGCGTGACACGGTTGACTCAACGCGCGATAAATTTAACGCGTTTTGAATTCAACGCACAACATATTCCACGCATTGAAAATTCGGCGCGTGGGGAATTCGACACGTCGAAAATTCCACCCGTGGGAAATTCGATACGTGGAAAATTCGACATGTGGAAAATTCCACGCGTGATAAATTCGACATGTGGGAAATTCTACGCGTGGGAAATTCGATACGTGGAAAATTCGACATGTGGAAAATTCCACGCGTGATAAATTCGACATGTGGGAAATTCTACGCGTGGAAAATTCGACATGTGGGAAATTCTACGCGTGGAAAATTTGACATGTGGAAAATTCCACGCGTGGTAAACTCCATGCATGGGAAATTCGACATGTGGAAAATTCCACGCGTGGTAAACTCCACGCATGGGAAATTCGACATGTGAAAAATTCCAAGCGTAGTAAATTCGACACGTAGAAAATTCTATGCGTGGGAAATTCGACACGTGGAAAATTCTACGCTTGCTACATTCGGCGCGCGGTACATCCCACGCGTGGTAAATTCGACACGTGGCAAATTCCACGTATGGGAAATTCGACGCGTGGTAAATTCAGCGTGTGGTAAATTCCACTAGTGGTAAAGCCGACACGTGGAAAATTCTACGCGTGATAAATTCGACACGTGGAATTTTTGTCATATAGGAAATTTCACGCGTGATAAATTCTTCGTATAGTATACTCGGCGCGTAGGAAATTCTACGCGTGACAAATTCACTGAATGACTATACTCTCGACGACTGGTGCCTGATAAATTTCCCTGGTCTTCAATATTTGGGAAAGTGCCATAAAAATCCGTTTTCCGTTGTCAGGATTGTCATTTCCGATCGTGTTAGTTTTTTTACCGGAGTCTATGTATCGCGTAAAATCGTCGCTATTTCCAATATTTTTTATTTCGTTGCGAAAAAAATCAACGCGATTTCGAAAATATCGCCGTTCACGTAACTCGATAGAGGCAACGTAACCGCGATAACGTTTCGTCGCGATGGTTTTACCGTTCCCTCGCAAAACGCATTAATAATGGCTGGGAACGACTAGCCAATGAGAGATTCGATATTGATGGTGTGCAGCTAGCGAAATAATGCGTTTCAACGTAACTCAGGCTGCAATATGATGTGTACCGATGCACGAGTTGCGATTCTGTCGGTTTCCTGTGTACCTCGGCCCTGTTCACGGTAAATAAGTAAACCCGAAGCTATTATTGGGTGCGCTGTATTGAAAATCGAATAAATTTCGTACGGATACCCTGGAAATATGGACCGTTGAAAGAGATGCGGGATTATGTCACTTGTGAAATATGGAAAAATTGCTGAATTACCGGAACTACGGACACGATGCACGTTGATGTACTTACATTTTTATGGATACATCATATATTATTACAGCACACGTTAATCCTTTGCGATCCTTAATTTCTTTTACCTACAGCTTCTTAATTAATTTACAAAACAGCTGAAGAAGTGGATTTACAATAAAATGTATTCTAATAATGCAGATTACAGAAATAATTACAAGAAATCACAGAAGGATTCGTATCGGCATAAATATAAAGAAGACAAAAGAGCAAAAGAAAACTCGTTCGGAGAAGAAAACGAGGATGAAACGGCCGGCAGGAAGAACATGGAGGAAAAATACACGGAGGGATGTTTTTATTTTGAGTATTCGTATCGTCGTATTATCCGGTCGTTCGGACGGAAAGAATTTCGCGAGGAGGACAGAGAAAAACGTTAATCGATGGAATTCCACGATTTTCGTCGATATTCCCGAATCGTTCGCGTGCGTCACAGCACTTTCAGCAAGAAGTTTAAAGGAACTTTCGTATAAAAGGAAGAGAGAGGGGGACTCCCGTACGGGAAGAAATTCCAGCAACGTTTCGCATCCACGAAGAGTTATGGCCCGGGGGACACGAAGAAACACGGCATGCATTTGCGAGTAACCGTATAATAGAGCTGCATTGTAGCGATGCCAAATAATTTCGACGGGCCGGAAATTTTCGAAATACAAAGATTTCACCTGGGTCGTCGATGGACGCCGCGAAAAACTTTCGAAGAAATTCGACGTTTCGAGTTCGAACGAGATATTGGGTCCACAGGATTGTTTTGTCCGATAATTTCGTTTCGAGTTTCAACACGTATGCGCACGCTCTCTCGAGCCACATATGAGACAAAAATTATGAAAGTCAAAATTTAAAAAAAAATGAGTTTATCAGTCACTTTACACGATGTCATTTTAAATTAAATTGATTCAATGTATGTTTTATGGCGTTGCCATAAATGTACCATTAGATAGTGGTTGTTGTTTCAATATTATATAGAATTTATTTAGTGTCAACTATGAAAGTGGTTTAAGTCAAAATTAAAAGAAAAAATGTCCTTATCAGACATTTTACACGATGTCATTTTAAATTAAATTGATTCAATGTATGTTTTATGGTGTTGCCATAAATGTACCATTAGATAGTGGTTGTTGTTTCAATATTATATGGAATTTATTTAGTGTCAACTATGAAAGTGGTTTAAGTCAAAATTAAAAGAAAAAATGTCCTTATCAGACATTTTACACGATGTCATTTTAAATTAAATTGATTCAATGTATGTTTTACGGTGTTGCCATAAATGTACCATTAGATAGTGGTAGTTGTTTCAATATTATATAGAATTTATTTAGTGTCAACTATGAAAGTGGTCTGAGTCAAAAGTAATAAAAAAATGTATTTATCAGTCATTTTTTACGATGTCATTTCAAATTAAATTGAATTAATGTAATTCTTACGATACTGTCAAAAATGAACCATTAGGTAGTGGTTGCTGTTTAAACATTACACGGAATTTATTTAGTGTTAATTTTAAAAGTGGTATAAGTCAGAATTAAAAAAAAATGAGCTTATGAGTTGATGTTCATGAATTATTTTATTAAAATTATTGTTCCTAGTCATTCAGTTAAATTTGAAAATGTTTCAAGTCAATACAAACTTTAAAAACAACGTGTGTGTATGAGAATCACATTCCATGTTCATAATAAATTTACATGAATCGAGACTAATAGAATTCTATTTTAAAATGTTGTATAATGTAAAAATATTTTTTGATCCATTCAAGTGTAATCCATTAAATATGTCGAAACGAGAAACGTGTGAAGATCACATATGTGCTCATATGTGCCCATATGTGGTCATACGTCAAAATTAAAAACAGAAACGAGTTTATCAGTTATTTCACACCACATTATTCTAAATTAAATCGATTCAATGTAATTTTTACGATATTGTCAAAAATGACCCATTAGATAATGATTGTTATCCCAACAATATACATTTACTGTTAATTATGAAAGTGGTTTGAGTGTAATATTTAAAAAAATATAAGAAATGTGATAGAAAGGTGTAAAAGGAAATATATGATACATTCCCCTAAAAGAGGAAGACAAAAAATATACGGAAATATTAAAATATTGAACCGAATTATTTTTACGATCGAAGAGAAGCGATACAGACATAGCGATAACGTTTAAACGTATTAAAAACTGCATCATTCTCTTCTTCTTCATGAAGAGACAGAATTTTTCGGCGGACCTAATATTGTAATATCGAGAAACTGCGCGTATCAATCGTGAAATAGGGATTCGGAAAAGCGGAATATATCCGGAATACAAACAACGGAGTGCGTTCGGTTTATTTCGATCCGGCCCAATGAAACACAAGTTGCATCGAGAAATTTGTTATTTTAATTGTAACGTATGTATTGCGGAAAAATTGAAAATATCGAATTGCCTTTAGCTATGCCGATTCCGACGAGGAAATATTCGATACGCATCTCCCGTCCATTGCATTATTCATGTTCTTTGCTCATCAGTGTTGTACAGTTTATCCTTTATTTCTAATTTTTTCTTCTGAATTCGCACTAGACCACGGACGTTTATGCCCTACGGCGTATCGAAATATGCAAAGTATATGCAAACGCGTGCTACCTACAGAACTGTATCACACGTGCAGGATAATCGAAACACGCGAAACTCGGAAACATCAAGATACAAAGGCTGTCGCGGAAATGAAATGCATCTAATAAACTTAATACAATGTACATTTTTTTCGGTTACGGATTAATTGTTCGTATCATTATGCATATTTGTATGTGAGACATTAATTGTTCATATCATTATGCACATTTGCATGTGACACATTAATTGTACATACTTAAATATATTCAAAGAATAAAACACATAATTGTACTTATTTACGGATAAATTGTAACGAAATTCACAATAATGTACGAAATCATACATTAATTCAATTTACATATGTGTGTAACATTACTGATTGTTTATATTCAAATATATTCATTAAAAAAAACACAAAATTGCAGTTACTTATATCAAACGATTAAATACGAAAATTGACCGAATGCGACGATGAATAGGTCTATGTTAACCTCATATTTATGAATGCTTCAATAAAATCCAAATGACTGAATATAACAATAATGAGTCAAAGTGAACCGGTGTCGACGAACCAAATAATCTACAAGTACTCAAATTCCTAAATCGTCAAATATCTAAATGTCGAAATCTTTAAATCACCAAATTTCTGCAACTCCAAATCCCTAAATCGCAAACTTTCAAATCTTCAAATTCCCGTAACTCCAAATCCCTAAATTCGCAAATCCATATCATCCAATCCCTAAATTGCGAACACTTAAATCTTCAAATTCCTGTAACTCCAAATCCCTTAATTTCGCAAATCCATATCCTCCAATCCCTAAATTGCAAACTTCCAAATGTTCAAATTTCTATTACTCCAAATTCCTGAATTTGCAAATCCATATCCCCCAAATCCCTAAATCACAAACTTTCATATCTTCAAATTCCTGTAACTCCAAATCCCTAAATTCGCAAATCTATATCATCCAATCCCTAAATCGCAAACTTCCAAATGTTCAAATTTCTATTACTCCAAATTCCTGAATTTGCAAATCCATATCCCCCAAATCCCTAAATCGCAAACTTTCATATCTTCAAATTCCTGTAACTCCAAATCCCTAAATTCGCAAATCCATATCCTCCAATCCCTAAATTGCAAACTCTTAAATCTTCAAATTCCTGTAACTCCAAATCCCTAAATTCGCAAATCCATATCCTCCAATCCCTAAATTGCAAACTCTTAAATCTTCAAATTCCTGTAACTCCAAATCCATAAATTGCAAACTCTCAAATCTTCAAATTCCTGTAACTCCAAATCCCTAAATTCGCAAATCCATATCCTCCAATCCTTAAATTGCAACCTTCCAAATGCTCAAATTCTTGTAACTCCAAATCCCTAAATTCGCGAAACCATATCCTCCAATCCCTAAATCGCAAACTCTCAAATCTTCAAATTCCTGTAACTCCAAATCCCTAAATTCGCAAATCCATATCATCCAATCCCTAAATCGCAAACTCTCAAATCTTCAAATTCCTGTAACTCCAAATCCATATCCTCCAATCCCTAAATCGCAAACTTCCAAATGTTCAAATTCCGAATACGACAATAACAGATGAATGTTAACCTAGTCTTTGTGGACCTTGTACTTACAAATGTTTCGATATATCGCAGTTCGGAGATCGGATACGCCGGTTCTCCGCCAAGGGAGGTTCTGGCCAGGGGTAGAAGCATAGATTCCGTGGACAGGCCCTTTCATCCTAGCGACTGGGTCGATGTGAACCTCGAAGTACCGAGTACACCGAGGCCAAGCCCGGTGCTCACGAATTTAACCGCCGACACGAGCCTCTATCCGGCCAACAACCAGCCCCCGTCCAACGGTAAGCTCGGAATTTATCGTTAGCTCATATTGCCAGCTGTATCCTTAACGAGAGCGCCGTTAGCACCGACGCATCCCGACGCCGACGCGTTCACCGATAAGGACTCGGCCCGTTCGTGTCGTTTACTCGGGACGTCGGCCCACCATTTTGTAAATAACGACCGTCCTGTTTTTCGAATTGGTCCGAATCTACAATATTACTTTCGACACGGATTACTTTTCTACTTTTCGTTTCTATCAACTCATGGCATTTGTTAATGCACTCTCACGAGCTACGCGTTGTTTCATCTCGGATGTTGATATTGCTCTTTTTGGTTTATGCGATGTTCGGAAGTTTTACTTTTATCTTTATTTAATTAATTTGGAATTTGTATTTTTATTTTCATTAATCCCTTGATCTGTGATTTTCTTGGCAGAGGGAGGAAACTGATTATAATTATTACTGCAATGTTGAGAGAAATGAGAAGTTGAAGAGTTAATTAATCGAACACCCAAATTCTGCCAAAATCCACAAGTACTAAAATTCCTAAATCGCCAAATACTAAAGTGTCCAAATTTATAAATCATCAAATTCCTGTATCTTCAAATTTCTAAATTTGCAAATCCATATCCTCCAACTCTAAATTACAAACTTCCAAATGATCAAATTTCTAAATTCTAAATACCTCAACCTCCAAATCCGTGAATGACCAACTCTGAGGTCTTAAGATCCGTAAATCCCTAAATTATCAAATGCCGGAATCTCCAAATTCCTAAACCTTAAAATCCCTAAAATTCCCAACTACTAAATCTGAACTCCCAAATCTTCAAATTCGTAAATTACAAATATCAAACCTTCTAAATTCTTAATTGATCAACAATCAGATCTCCACATCTTTAAATCTCCAAACCTTCATATTTCCTGAATTTCCAAACCCTTAAATCCTCTAATATTTCAATCACCAAAATCCTACTCCTCCAAATCCCTAAATTTTTCAATGTGTAACCCAGAATTCTTAACTCTGAACACCCAAATCTTCGATTCCCTAGACCACCAAATCCATAACCTCGAATCCCAGAATTACCATGTCTCGAATCTCCGAACCCCGAAATCCCTAAATTTTCCAATCCATAATCCGTAGTTCCAAAATTTCAACTCCCAATCCTTCGAGTCCTCAAACCATCAAACCCATAACCTCGAATCCCAAAATGACCGTCTCTCGAATCTCCGAACCCCTAAATCCTTCATTTATTCAACTCCTTGACCTCGAAATCGCCAAAATCTCTGAATCACGATCTCCCAAAGTAATTTTAACAAGAATAGCGATCGGAACCCCGCAAAATCTTCCACTCTCGAGCGTTTACTTTCGTCTTCAGACTCGAACGCGAAGAGCACCACGCCGATCCCGCCGCCGCGACGAAGAAAGAAGAACAAGGGTCGTCCGTTGCCGCCGAAACCGGACGAAACGTCCGAAAATTGTTCGAGCAACGCGAAACGAAACGAAACAGGCGATGAGCCGTTATACTCGTCGGTGAAGTCGCCGAAGAGCAGCGGGGACGAGCAGGATGCCGAAGAGTTCGACAAATCGGAGACGAATCGATGCACGGAGCGGGAGAGCTCCGTTCGAAGAACGAAGGAGATTTACGAACACAAAGTGAGTGTACCGACGTCGACGAACATTTCCATTGTAAATTCCGGTCTCGATATTCGACGGAGTATTTACAGCGGTGTAAAGCGGGCCGCGATTCGGCAAACAACGGAGTCGAACACTCCACCACCCCGAATAGCTCGTCCCGTCGAATCTGTGAAACAAATATCGACGACATTAAAAAATATTTACGAATCGGATCCGCGAATCAGACACGGCGTTCGTTATTCCGCATGGTTACACCGGGAGGATGAGGCAGATCGTGGAAAAATATCTTTGTATTGTTTATATTTGCATTATAACACGGCTTTGTTTTCGTTTTGCACTTTTTTCGATTCGGTTCCGGTAGATACACGCGGCCCGACGAATTGTAGAAGAGACGCGACAGATTGAATTTCACGGTTTACGAATGAAATTTTCAAAATTTCGCGAGCTGCGAAATCTATCTATAAAAGTTTCACGGTGGTTACGAAATCGAAAAAACAGTCAAAATTTGTTGTACAGTGTGGCGATATCTTCATTATATTGGGTTGTTCGGAAAGTCATTTCGTTTTTCCCCATCAGTCTTGCTTGTGAGAAATTCTTGGAATTTGAAACTTTCAGAATTTGGAAATATGAGAATTCGGAATTTTCCGAAATTGGAAAGCTGAGAATTCGAAATTTTCAGAATATGGAAATCTGAGAATTCGGATTTTGCAGAATTTGGAAATCTGAGAATTCAGAATTTTCCGAAATTGGAAATCTGAGAATTCGGATTTTTCAGAATTTGGAAATCTGAGAATTCGGATTTATCAGGATTTGGAAATCTGGGAATTCGGATTTTTCAGAATTTGGAAAGTTGAGAATTCGAAATTTTCAGAATTTGGAAATCTGAGAATTTGGATTTTGCAGAATTTGGAAATCTGAGAATTCAGAATTTTCCGAAATTGGAAATCTGAGAATTCGGAATTTTCCGAAATTGGAAATCTGAGAATTCGGATTTTTCAGAATTTGGAAAGTTGAGAATTCGAAATTTTCAGAATTTGGAAATCTGAGAATTTGGATTTTGCAGAATTTGGAAATCTGAGAATTCAGAATTTTCCGAAATTGGAAATCTGAGAATTCGGAATTTTCCGAAATTGGAAATCTGAGAATTCGGATTTTTCAGAATTTGGAAAGTTGAGAATTCGAAATTTTCAGAATTTGGAAATCTGAGAATTTGGATTTTGCAGAATTTGGAAATCTTAGAATTCGGAATTTTCCGAAATTGGAAATCTGAGAATTCGGAATTTTCCGAAATTGGAAATCTGAGAATTGGAGAATATGAAAAGCAGCATTTTCGGAATTCTTCACTTTTTTAAGAATGCTGTTCAAGCAAGAAAAGAAGTATCCCCCGAAGATCGTCCCTCATTTTCATAAAAAAAAAGAAACGAAATAACTTTCCGAACGACCAATAGTTAATTTCGTATAAATACATACAATACGTATAAATGCAGTTACACAGAGACGTAACCACACGTGGCTCGCAAGACCATGCACACACGTGCTCAAACTCGAAACGAAATTATCGGACAGAACTTTCCGGGTGAACCTAACAATTTTCTTCCTCCCGATGGTTAACGAGCTCTATGGTTTCCTGGAACAGGTTAACGGGACCGGAAGGATAATATCGAGCGACGTGGTCTCCGGCAAAAGGGCATCCCGCGCGGAAGACAAGAAAACTGTCAGGACGTTCGAGAGCAACAATCATCATCGTAAGGTGGTGGAAAGTGACGAGTACCAGAGATTCGCGAACAGCAGGACGAGCAAGGACTCGTCGACCCCTAATCGCGAGGATAAAAGGAGGTCGAGGACGGAGACTAGCAAGCAAATGAAAGACACCTTGGGCAACGTTAGGACTAAAAATTATAGCACCGTAAGTCTGCCGAATTACGACGAGTTGGACGTGGCCAGACATCGAACCACGGAGGTCCAGGATGGCGAGGAAGAGAAAACGAAGTCCAGGAGACCCGTCAGGAGCAGCACAGGATCGCTTCCGGCTGAATCCTTCCTCTCGCCATTTTCCGAGGTACGTTGTTAGGTGTACATGGATACCTCCAATACGCTCTAATATCTTCATGTACACTTTAATTTATCTAATACGTGGATACATCCAATACACTCTGATATCTTCACTTGGGTGGGTACCACTTAGGTCAAGGAGTGTCAAGGTTTCGACATACTAACGGTTGTTTATTAGTATATGATGGACTGATGTAGCTCTAACAAATGTGTTACTCCTAACTGAGTATTTATACATCACTGACGTGTTGATTATTAATTTCTGACTGACTGACTAGTTGTTTCTAGCTAACTGATTCTTATGAACTTGTTCGCTCGTTGCTTATAACCGACTAACGAGATATTGAAAAAATTCTCGATAATAAACCATGTCTTAAAACTGTACCGTCATTGCGTTGTAAAGTCCAACGGGAAATTGAGGTACAACTTTATGACGGTGTCAGTTTGTGTAAAAGAGGACAGTTAATTAAACGGTGTTAATTCATAACGGCTAATATTGTTATCCCTCGACCTGGCTTGCACGCCACACTGAAAGAACAAATTATTGTTGCTTCGTGGTATCTCGAACATGCTTCATTTTCTTCGTATTCCGTGATTGGGATGCCTTCAACGATCTCGTGAAACGCTATTAGGTGGATAAATCGCAAATTTATTCTAATCCCGTAGAAAACGAGCGTGCGACTAGAGGACTACATTCAAGGAGCCCCCGACACCCTGTCGCCGTATCAGCTCCTGGAGAAGCTGGATTGCGGGCAGGCCAGCGATTTCATGAAATACGAGACAGCGAACGAATCGCAGGACTGGGAGATCGATGGCATTGGTAACTGCGAAGTGGATAATCGGCAACGAACGTCCTCCTTCGAGGTATTGTCACATTAGTCTATATTGCAATGTTATGTCTGCGTTACGCGCGAATATTGCAATATATTCCAAACACCTTGGTAACTTGGGTACCTGCGAATGTAAATATATAGGAATATGAGTATCTGCAAAGGTAATTTTAATCGAGATCTACAATACCTATTTGGGGACCCAGGTACTCCGAGGAGAAAGGTATCTGAGAATCATGTAAATTAAAAACTTAAGTTCCTAGGGATCTGCAGGTACTTGGCAATTCAGACGCCTAGAGATGTGAGTGCATGTAGGTACCACGGACCTCAGGTACCTGCGAGCCAATATACCTGAGAATTTAGGTATCTCCATAATTAGGTACCCGAGGATCCAGGTACTTGGACATCTGGGTACCTGTGCACTTATATACGTGGGAATTTAGGTATCTCCATAATTAGGTACCCGAGGATCCAGGTACTTGGACATCTGGGTACCTGTCCACTTATATACGTGGGAATTTAGGTATCTCCATAACTAGCTACCCGGAAATGTAGATACTGCGAACATCAGGTACTCGTGAACCTAAATATTCGGTATTTTAGGTATCTCCATAACTAGATATCTGGGGATCTAGGTGCTTGGAAATGTAGATTCCTAAGGGCCTGTAGGTACACAATTCACATAGTTCCTTAATGAATTGGAGTTAAACAAAATTGTGTAATATAAAATTATAATGTTTCACATTATAGTGTGAAACCCGAAACCGGTCAAAATGACCGGTTTGTAATTCTAGCGTTGATAATATAGAAAATATTATTTTATTACTTATTATTATAAGCTGTTTTTACTCCCACATTCCAAATGTCCGAATACCTTTGTCGCACGCTTATTAAATGATTATTTCGGGTCCTTTACTTGCACGAACACCGCGAAAAACAATCGGATTCGATTTTCATCGGTTATTTACCTAACACCGAACATTCTATATTTAGTTACGTAATTTCGCAGGCGATCTCGGGAACGAACGAGGAGCATGCACGGGACGAGGACGTCGTCGACTTCTCCAAAGACAATGAAAGAAGATCACCGATCGATTCAAACGTTTCCACATCCTCCATTTACTTACGGAAGCCCGAAGCTTTCGGGAAAGCATCGTCCCCGGCAGTTGGCGAACTGGAATATTCAGAAGTGGATCCAAATAGGTCGGTAGAGATTAGGTATGGGCCGGTGTTCCTGGGATTAAGCGGGTTTAATAGGAGAGTCCAGATGCCAACCGGTGTAAATCCATATTCCACCGGTTTTAGCGTTCTGTATAATTTTCTCTCGCCGCGTACACCGCTAATACGATCCTCGATTAACTTCCAATTTCTATCGATTGATAACGTATCTTTATGGTCTTCGCAGATCTCGGACCAGGCACTCCGAGCCACCCACACACGCGGACAGTTGCGGACCCTCGTTATCCGCTGCTTCGACGACGTCCAAAGAACCATTTTACCTCGACGAGGACAAACATCGTTCGGCCTTGGCTTCAGGTATACATTTGCATCGTTCGAAATATCGAGACACTGGTACTTTTCATATCGATGCTTCTTGCGTTCGTACATTCTGAATTAGCTATTTGATTTCCCATTAGTTAATACTCGATGTGAATCAATATTTGATCCATTATTGGCGTACCCTGATGAAAATGAACGTTTGATGTAGTGCAACATTTGGGTTACAAAATTGTGAACCATAGACGTGAACCAATATTTGCTTTGCTTCTAGTCAATCTTGGATGTAAATTATCTTTTGATCCGAACTTTGATGGAAATTAATATTTAATGTAGTGCAAGATTCGATTTATAATTTGTGAACCATAGATGTGATCAAATTTCTGTTCTTCTTTTAGTCAATCTTTGTTGTGCATTAATTTTTGATCTACAATTATCAAACTCCGAAGTAAATTAACGTTTGATGTAGTACAACATTCGATTTACAATTTATGAATCATAGATGTAAATCAATCTTGATTTTGTTATTAGTGAATCATCGATGTGCATCAATTTTTGATCCACAATTATCAAACTCTGAGGTAAATTAACGTTATATGTAGTACAACATTTTGTTTACAATTTGTGAATCTTAGATGTAAATCAATCTTAGTTTTTCTATTAATCAATGTTGATTTAATCAATATAACATACTTCAACCTCTGATTCACAATTTATTAATCTTACATCTAATTGTTAGATGTAAACTATTAATAGACTGTTGTTCAATATTGATGCAAATCATCATTTAATTGTACTTCGATCCTTGATTCGCGATTTGTTAAGCTTAGACGTAACCAAGCACTATCTATCAATCAATCACGATGCAAACCTTCGATGTAATTCGGTCGTTGATTTACTATTAGCCAACCTAACGATCGTGTCGTCCACTGATTTACAATTAATTGACTCTGGCCGTAAATCAATCTCCGATTTCCTATTAGTCAACCAATCTTTGATTCGCTATTATTCAACCTACGTGTCGGCCTAGCGGCGATACCTTCATTGCATTTATCTCCAGAGGTAGCTCCTTCCCTCATCCCTAGGGAAATCTTGCTCATCAGTGTACGTCACTGCTGAAAATCATGTACTTCCATTTACCAGATGCGAACGGAGGTTCCTGCAGGAGCGGCGAGCATGATCAATCAAGTCAATCACGTCGAATGTTCGCTAGGAGCCTGTCGAACGAGAGCGAGCCGAACGAGGAACCCTGCGAGACGAAGGATATCAAAACCGATCTGATCAGGAGCATCTCCGAAGAATCGTTACCGAAGGAGATGCTCGAGGATCAGGTACTGGATCGCATGCTCGACGAGAAGCTGGCGAAGAACGTGCACAACAGCCTGAAGAAAAGCCTGGACGACTGGAAGACGAGGACACCGCCACCTAGCCCCGAACCCAAGAAACCTGATCACCCGGATTTCGATCACTCGACGTTGCTGAACGTCCTGAAGGAAGAGGCTGCCGAGGAGAGCAACCTAAGCTCCATGACACCCAGTTTGACCGAGTTGGAGGCGGCTCTGTCCGACATGTTGGAGAAGGAGGACACGCATGAAGGGTTCAAGGACGAACACAGGATGATCGAGAAGAACATCGGTGTGAACTCGGCCGAGCAATTATCGGATCAGAGCTTCGATCAAAAATTCGATCAGAACCTCAATAAAAAATTCGATCAGAAATCCGAAAAAATTCTGAACCAGGAATCCGAGGGTTCATCTCTGGGTGAGATCCTGAAGGACAAGAAACCTGCAAACGTACGAAAAGTCTCGTTTTGTTCATGGGAGGAGGCTGTGGCGCAGTCCGCCATTAGAAATGATCAAGACTTCACAGAACGTGCGTTAGATTCGGATAATAGGACAGTTTGTGGTCTGAACGAGGATTTCGGTCATTTCGTAGACGAAGAGGTTATGTATACCGTGGATCATCCACCGGAAAAACCCAGTAGGTTGAACAGGAGCCTCGAAGACAGCAGTGTGGAGATGCCTACACCTCCTAAGAGGAAACACAAGAGTCTGACGAAGAAGGATTCCTTACTGGAACAAAATGGCTCAGCCTGTTCGAACGACAGGCTCATCTGATCGTTGCTGTTCGTTGCGAATGGGGCTTGAATTTTGATCGAGACTCTGAGCTTCGAACTCTGGCATCGAAAGCTGAATGATTGTTCGGAGGGAAAGTTGAGTGACTGTTCAGATCGACAGTTAAATGTCTGTTCAGGTCAAAGGTTAAGTAGCTGTTCAGATTGAAAGGTGGAAAGTTAAGTAATTGGTCGGATTGAAAGGTCAAACGTTAAGTAAATGTTCAGGATGAAAGGTCATAAGTAATTGTTCGGATTGAAAGATCAAAGATTAAGTAGTTAGTCAGATTGAAAGTTATGTGATTATTCAGATCGATGGTTCAAAGGCAGTTCAGATCGAAAGTTAAGTAACTGTACAGATTGATAGTTAAATGACTGGTCAGATTCAAAGTTAAGCAACTGTACAGATCGATAGTTAAATGACTGCTCAGATGGAAAATTGAATGACTCTTCAGATCGAAAGTTAACTAACTGATCAGATGGAAAGTTAAGTGACTACTAAGATCGAATATCGAGTAACTGTTCAGATCGAAACTTAAGTAACTGTACAGATCGATAGTTAAATGACTGCTCAGATCGAAAGTTAAATAACTACTTAGATCGAAAGTTGAGTGACACTTCAGATTGAAAGTTAATTGACTACTCACATCGATGGTTCAAAGGAAATTCACATCGAATGTTGGCAGCTGACTAAATGCTATCTAGGCGATATAGATATTATCCTTCGCAAGCCTAAGTTCGAAAATATTCTCATTATGAAGTCGATCTTTGATGACAGCCTAAAAAATCTCCATATTCGAACATCTTGAGCAAAACTTGCTTGTGTTGATAATCAACATGACCACAATTCTAAGCTTAAAAATATTCTCCCAGTGAAATATCTCTTTGATGACAGCCTGCAATGCTGAAATCTCCATATTCAAACACCTTATACAAAAATTGGCATCGTTTGAAAATCGTTTGAAATATGTACCTAGGTGTGATTACCTAGTAAATGTAACAATATGTACATAGATATTACTCAATACATATTATTACCTACACACGTGAATATCCTGTATACATAACCATGAGCGTGAACGTAAATGTATACGTAAACTGGTGTCCACAAACAGTCGAGTATCAAGAGAAGTATGAATCCTTTCGACAAGAAGTAATTAATCGTTTCTGTGCGATGAAATTAACGAAGCAATGATTGTCGTCAGAAGATGTATCATTGAATTGAGACCCTTTTGTAGCTACAAGCTGAGACGAGACAAGAAGCAGATATATTAGACGTTAGGGACACTAATAAGATCGACGACGATGTGTTACGAAGAACGTTGTTACAGTTACGAGATTCCACTTTATTCGAACGATAAATTCGTTTGAGGTATCTGGACAAGTGTAGCAGAGTGGCTGGTAGAATTTTTCCAGCTCGGTTGAGGCTTTCTTTCGACGCGAGAAAGAGACGGAACTTTCTAACGAACTTGCTTCTTTC
The DNA here is from genome assembly GCA_947623535.1 of Coelioxys conoideus. NCBI lineage: Eukaryota > Metazoa > Arthropoda > Insecta > Hymenoptera > Megachilidae > Coelioxys > Coelioxys conoideus. Next base: position 7,806,611 of record OX392456.1, read on the forward strand.
CAAGAGACGACGGGTGCATCGTGTCTCCCGAAAATCACGAAACTTTGTTCGCCAACTTCTCGAACAACGGGGATCGCCAGTTGACTACTTATCCCCGTTCGTGAACGCGTCAGATTGTTCAGACCTTTACCTCGAATTATGGTTAGAAAGAGAGAATAAGTTGACGACGTTGCGTCTGGATTATCTCTCTGTATATATTTATTTGTTTCGTGTTTTGTTAGTTTTAAGTATTGTTGACGATGTTTCGTCGTTGTTTGTTGCGTTCTGAGGCGAAATTCGATTGTAGTTGCGGAAGGTGAGTCCGAAAGTATACGCGCTGATTTGTGGAAACTAATTTTGTTGTCGGATGCGTGACACTTTGGAACGGTGAATGCTTCGAATCCTTGTTTCCCTAATTTTTTAATTTTTTTAGTTTCTAATTCATTGAATTTTTAATTTTTTAAACTTGTAATTTACTAATTCTGAACAACTGTCAATTATTATTCACCAGTTCGATAATTTCTAAATTCCTGGTGCAGAAATTCCTATATTACCTAACCTCAAACTACCTAAATCTCTGCTTCACCGGTTCAAAATTTCCTAATTCTTAATTCCCCAAATTCCTAATTCCCCGATTTCTAATTTTTCCAATTCGCAATTTTTCAAATTCTCAATTCCCCAGATCTCGAATCTCCCGAATTCCAAATTTCCCAATTGCACAACATCCAAATTGCAAATTCCCCAAATCCGCAGTTCTCCAATTCCTAATTTCCCAAATTCCCAATTCTCCAAATCTCGAATATCCCGAATTCTCAGTTCCCCTATTTCGGATTACCCCAATTCCTAATTCCCCAGATTTCGAATCCCCCGAGTCCCAAATTTCCCAATTGCACAACTTCCAAATCGCAAATTCCCCAAATCCCCATTTTCCCAATTCATAATTTCCCAAATTCCCAATTTCCCAGATCTCGAATTTCCCGAAACCCTAATTTCTCCAATTCCAAATTTCTTAAATTCCCAAATTCCCCAGATCTCGAACCTCCCCGAATCCTTAATTTTCCAATTTCTAATTTCCCGAATTCCCAATTTCCCAGATCTCGAATCCCCCGAATCCCAAATTTCCCAATAGTACAATTCCCAAATCGCAAATTCCCTGGATTTCGGAAATTCCAAATTTTGCAAAATCCACCCCCTTAAAGAAGAAACTGTATCTAGTTAGGCGAATGATTGAGCGTTGGAAGTTTGTATCGTGGTAAGGGAAATTTTCATCGATCGAACGATTAATCGAAACTATTAGAGCGAGCACTTGTTCGAACGATTTGCAAGTTGGACCGTTCGATTGCACTTCATGTGTACGAGCTATCGATATCCGGCGACTTCGTTAGTCGAATGTCTGGCGTTCCATTTACGACCAGCTACTCGAGGTGAAACCCGTAATGAAACCTGTTCATTCAAACTTCCACCGATACAATTCGCATCGAAATGGTATCGATGATTGGACCTTCCGTCACGTAATATATTCCATTCTTAAGACGTTGTAACGTGAATCGACAACGAGATGAAATAATTGTTACGAAACCGTTTGGAAATTTCTTACAAATTGTCGGATAATAATGAGTCGATTAAAGTTATTCTTATTTTAATTTATTGTACATTTCTCCACCACCCTAATGAAAATACTGATTCGTAACACAATGCACTTTTTTATTATATAAATTTAATCTCCATTATGTAAATCACTAGTTAATTCAGAATATGATATCATTATTTATAAAACATCCCCTAAATCAGAATTAAAAATTGAACACTTTTATACTTTTCTTTACCAACAGAGTGAAAAACGCGAATAAAAACACAATGTACATAGTTTTGCTATACAAATTAATCAGTCACTTTGTCGTATACTATCATTTACAGAACATTCCCTAAATCAAAGTCAAAGGTTGAACTACTTTGTACTTTTCTCTGCCACATCGACAAACAATGCGATTAAAAATGCAATGTACAGTCGTGGACAAAATTAAGTGGGCAGGTATAAATAACAAAAGGTTAATTTAATTTATCTAAGAATGCCTATAAATCAAAAATTTATTGTACAATTATATACATTAAATAAATGTTTTTTTCAAGTTTACAAAAACATTTCACGTTCTAAATTAAAAATATATTTAAAACACTGTAACGGAACAAAAAATTTGTTTACATTTCTGCAATGTCCACTTAGTTTTGTCCATGAGTGTATATAACTTTGTTGTATAAATTCATCAATTAATTTTTCATATAAAACCACGAGTTAATTCACCACATACAGGACACCCTGTATTTAAGGTGGTCAAGATAGGTGAAATAACTTGTATACGAGCGTCGCACGACGAGCAGACGCGACGTCTTCTGGGTTCTTCGGGGTCAGTGTTTGGAATTCAGCGAGCAGCTTGTTCCGAAGAAAAACCTGGGACGTGATTGGATGCCCACGGAAGATGAAGTTTCTCGCCATTCTGTCGGTCGAGTCACGAAAATAATTCGGTTCGAATAGAAAACCATGAAAATTTTTATATCTGACGTTCGCAAACTTTTCATCGAATCGCGTTATTCTCGACGTGGCTGGAAAATTTATCTTGCGAGATAATAATAATTCTAGATGATTACTAAGTAAGTATTACGGTAAGTGTATGAAAATTTAGGCGGAACGATTACATTTTTTTAGTATATTACGTTACTTCCCTCATATTAGACCACATATGTTATACATATGTTACCCTACATGTTATACCATGTACGTTATATCATGCATGTTACTGTATATGTTATACCATGTATGTTACACCATGTATGTTACTGCATATGTTGTATCACGTATGTTATACCATGTATGTTACATGTATGTTACTGCATATGTTGTACCATATATGTTACTGTACATGTTATATATTGGGTTGGCAACTAAGTAATTGCCGATTTCAGTTATAGACGTCTCTCACTCCCATTTTTATGATATCCGTAAATGTGATCTTCTTCTTCTTATACAGGGTGTCCCAAAACGAACGAAACATCCGGAAATGGGAGGTAGCTGGGGTCATTCTGAACAACTTTTTCCTTTGCAAAAATAGCGAACGAGGCTTCATTTTTAAATTATTAAGGAAAAACATCGAACAATCAAAGCGCGAGAATCTCGCGCGCTCGGAAACAGTCGTACTGGTCGGCGCATGGTTGACCGTATTCGCTCCTGACCACGTAAGCCGACCACTACGACTGCCTCCGAGCGCGCGAGTTTCTTGCGCTCTGATTGGTCGGTGTGTTCCTTAATAATTTAAAAATGAAGCCCCATACGACATTTTTGCAAAGGAAAAAATTGTTCAGAATGACCCCAGCTACCCCGAATTTCCGGATGTTTCGTTCGTGTTGGGACTCCCTGTATATGTTAGCTGTCATCCTTACCTAGCTTTACAAGTTCATTGCGTAGATATTTTCTTAAAGTTTTTTTTTACCCCAATATTAATATGGAGTGTAAAAACTAACATATCTCACTTAACTCAGTTTTTGGCCGAAAAGGATCAGACTTTCTACGAGCGTAAAATTTTCAAGTTGTCAGAGAGACGGCAAAAGGTCATCGAACCAAATGGAAAATACATCATAGATTAAAGTTCACTCCAAGTAAAAAACAAAACTCTTTTATTTCATTGAACGAATCGGCAATTACTTAGTTGCCAACCCAATAATTGTCTTTTTAAGTTCTATACGAATTTCTACTTTATCAATGTCCTTATTTTAAATATCTTTATACTCGGTATAAATTTCTAGGTTATACAAAATTGTCTTTGTACTCAGCAGCGTTGTACATAGGTTTACCTTTATTCCATATTCATTCATGGGTCTTACAAAATATGTTCTATACCCTACATAAATATTTCCCCGTTCCACGTAAATTATTACGACATTCATTTTCTACATTCTACCATCCACATATCGCACACGGTATCTACACGGTTTTGTGCGTTAACATAGAAGTACACGTCTCAAGTACGTTTTCACGCGGTCCTCCATATATCGCATCAACCTCGAAGTCACGCATAACTGAAATATTTAACATAAATTTCTACCTAGTTTCTCGCGGTCTACATTGTACGGTCGCGTTATACGTTCCAGATTTACGCGTTAAATCAGGGATTCGTACGTGGTACGCGGGGGGGTAGAAATACCTCGCGGATAAATGATGAAGCGGGGACCTACATGTAGATGGAGCCAAAAATGTCGTGTTTTGTTTTGATTAAATGTTACTTTACAGCCTATGGAATACGAAACGCATTGGTATTTGGAATAGAGTGCAAAGCTATTGTTGTAATTTACAAATCCTAAAATTTCAGAAATTCCGAAATCCCAAAATTCCAAAATCCTAAAATTCCGAAATCCCAAAAATCCGAAATCCTCAAATTCCGAAATCTCAAAGTTCCGAAATCCCAAAAATCCGAAATCCCAAAGTTAAAAAATCTCAAAATTCCGAAATTCGAAAATTCTGATATCCCAAAATTCCGAATTCTCAAAATTCCGAAATCCCAAAATTCCGATATCCAAAAATTCCGAAAACCCAGAATTCCGAAATCTCAAATTTGTACCTTCGCCATTTTATATTTTATTTCAACACAGAAATTTTAAAATGAAGTCGAAGTATTGCTTAAATAGTCCTCAAAACCAACAAAATATTTATTCGCTCCTTGTCCTTCAAAAAAGTTATTGAAAATCGGCTTACTTTCGACGTTCTAATATGGAAGTCCCCCCAGAAACGCGATTCGCTTCGCGTCAATCTATCCCGAAATTTCGACGTAGCCACGGCAACTTCGAAAGTGGGACACAGGGTGTCGAAGTCGCTGGAGTTGTGCTAGTCATCGGGCAAACGAAGGGTGGCAACTCTCTGTAATCTCGAAAATTTCCTCCTGTTCGATCAGCCGGCCGGATCGAAGGGTCTGGTTAATGAAACACGAAATAATTAGACACAACAGCGACCGTTCAATCTTCCCGCGTCTTTCGATCGGCCATGAACGAACAAAAAGACGGTTAAATAAATTAATGGGTAAATCGAGACACGGTCTCGTTAACCTCTCTTAAGATCCACGGAAATAACCATAGTAATCGATTCTGGTTGACGAAACAACATTCTTACGAATCGCTTTACCGATATTTCGTTTCAATGAAATCGTTGTCTCGTGATAGGATCAATTTACTTAATTATCGTATCGTAATGAACGAATATTTTTAAGATGCAATCGAGAAGTATAATAGTCGAGTTATTGGTTTATACGTTGATTAGTATAATATTTAATATCGAATATTTCAATCTTTGAATCTTTGAATTTTCAAACCTTCGAATCTTTGAATGTTGGAATCTTTGAATCCTTGAATCTCCGAATCTTCGTATATTCGAATCCTCGAATCTTCGAATTTTCGAATCATCGAATCTTTGAATTTTTGAATATTCGAATTTTCGAATCATCGAATTTTGGAATATTTCAATTTTCGAATTTTTGAATCTTCGAATTTTCGAATTTTCGAATTATCGAATCATCGAATCATCGAATCTTGGAATCTTTGAATTTTCGAATCTTTCAATGTTCGAATTCTGGAATCTTTGAATTTTCGAATCTTTCAATGTTCGAATTCTGGAATCTTTGAATTTTCGAATCTTTCAATGTTCGAATTCTGGAATCTTTGAACCCTTGAATCCTCGAATTTTCAAATCCGTGAACTTCCGAATTTTTAAATCCTTGAACCGCTACCAAATTTGAATGTTGGAAGGAAACTTTCGATCGAGTGTTCTCGAATAAGAGCATTCGAATTTCATCAAACAGCGTTAAAAGAGCGATAAAACAATTTCCCGCCAATGTCGCTGTATCCCGAAATTATTCGTCAATTATCCGCGGAATTTCCACGAAGCCATTTAACGAGAACAGTTTCGATAGAAAAAGTGTCGACCGTCCGGAGGAGCCGATAAACTTGTGCAATCCGACGTTCTCGGTATTCTGTGAAATTAGCGCGAACGGATTATACGTTCGGTCTGTTCGTGACACTCCTATTAGTATCGTGGAAAGAGGGAGCCGAGGGAAAATCGCAGGATCTTTCTTCTTCTTTCTTCATCCTCTTCTTCGTCGTCGTTCTCCTCCTTTCTCTTTTTTCGAACAAAGAAACCCGATGCTGGACGTGTGGTCGAACTCTCTCCAGCTTCGCTAAATCTTATTATCACCGCCTCGACAGCCTCTCAAGCGACCCTGAAGGACTGCGAACGAGTGGACGAAATGAGCCGTGTAGCTTTCGCCTACTTTATTGTTGCTTTCGAAGCTTTTTACACAGTTACGGCGACAATAGGCAAACGAGTGGGCACTCTCCAAATTGCTGGACACGTACTTGTTTTAGTCTAAATTGCTAACCTTACATTAAACCCCTTGCCATCTTCTCGCGAGTTTCACACACGACGCACTCGCGCTTCGACTGTGATCAATTTTACACGAATCTTTAATACGTTTCAATTTGGAGTTCAATTATAGTTTCAGTCCAAATCAAATTACAATTCGCACAGTCAAGCATTGCTCGACACAGAAATGATATGATATTTCAACTTATACAAAAATTGATAATAACAGTACAAAACATAATAATAAATTGACAATACAGAATTGATATGATATTTCAACTTTCTTTACCGGTTTTAATATGGATATCTATATTAAAAAATGCATTCATAGACACCCAGTTTCAGAGAAAACTAGAGCCACAAGAAATTAGATTAATAGAAAACTAGATCTTTAGAAAACAAGATTCGCAAGAAACTGGGTTCACATAAAATTAGATTCACAGTGAACCAGACATAAAAAAACTAGGTCTCGCAAAGAGTAAATCTAAATGAACTAGACAAAGCAAAAGTGAAACGAGCAAACAGTAAATTCCCGAATGAAAAACGACTGTGGAAGAAATAACAGTATCAAAGTCCATCCTAAATCAAGCCTGTAATCTCGTGCTTTGCACCGGTAAGTAAACGCGATATATCTCGTGCAAGTACCTATTGAAAAAGAAAAAAAGACGATCCCGGAATCCCGGCGCTTAACGACGCGAGTGGACGCCGCGGCAATTTCGATTACGATCATCCTCCCGAAGGAGGTGTGCTAAGGTGTAACAATAAACCCGGGATTAAGTCGGTTTAAGCCACCGGGGTAGAAATCGTCGGTCTCGAGCTGGTTTCTTCGGCCGTCGCTTGTCCTTTGCATTTCATTCTGCTTCGCGTTACGCTACACGAATCTTCCGATAATCGGAATCTCCAGAAACCGAGCATCGTTTCGGTTGTAACAAGCGTACAGTCAACGACAAATCCGATTCTTTCGATAGGAAGTTTGATTTACAGGGATTGATCGATGGGGCATTAGGTATGGGGACATTAGGTATTGGAGCATTAGGCATTGGGGCATTAGGTATTGGGATATTAGGTTTTGGGTCATTAGGCCTTGGGACATTAGGTGTTTGGGACATTAGGTGTTGGGGCATTAGGTATTGGCACATTAGGTATTGGGACATTAGGCATTCGGACATTAGGTATTGGGGCATTTGGTATTGGGGCATTAGGTATTGGGATATTAGGTTTTGGGTCATTAGGCCTTGGGACATTAGGTGTTTGGGACATTAGGTGTTGGGGCATTAGGTATTGGCGCATTAGGGATTGGGACATTAGGCATTCGGACATTAGGTATTGGGGCATTTGGTATTGGGGCATTTGGTATTGGGGCATTTGGTATTGGGGCATTAGGTATTGGGATATTAGGTTATGGGTCATTAGGCCTTGGGACATTAGGTGTTTGGGACATTAGGTATTGGGGCATTTGGTATTGGGGCATTAGGTATTGGGATATTAGGTTTTGGGTCATTAGGCCTTGGGACATTAGGTGTTTGGGGCATTAGGTATTGGGACATTAAGTGTTGTGAGATTAGATATTGGGACATTAGGTATTGAAACATTAGGCATTAGGGCATTAGATATTGGGATATTAGGTATTAGGACATTAGTCATTGGTACATTATGTGTTGTTACATTAGGTAGTGGAGCATGAGGAATTGGAGCATTACATGTTGGGACAGTAGACATTGGAACATTAGGTTTCTAGGATATTAGATACTAGGATTATAGATATTAGGCTCCATGAATTTGGAATCAACGAATTTGGTGCTGGAAAAATTTGGAAATTTCTGTACGTAGAAATATGGAGGATTTCGAAATAAAAAGATTCGGAGATTTTCAAGATCGATAAATTTTTACATTTAGGATCATAAGTACTTCGGAATATAAGAATGTGGTAGTCCATGGTTATTGGAATCCAAAAAAATTATAACGGAATAACATTTAAATAAATATGAAATTCACGTATATACAGTCGTGGACAAAATTAAGTGGACAGGTATCATAAATAACAAAAGGTAAATTTAATTAACTAATGATACCTATAAAACAAAACTTTATTGCACAATTATATACATTAAATAAATGTTTTTTCAAGTCTACAAAAATATCTCACGTTCTAAATTTAAAATTCATTACAACATTGTAATAAAACAAAACATTTTCTACATTTCTGTAATGTCCACTTAATTTTGTCCATGAGTGTACATTATCTATAATCTACTCACATATATTATAATATTACTTATTCCAGTAAATATTTCGGTAAAAAATTTGAAAATTTGAAGATGCGACTACCTTCACAGACTTCGAGATAACTTTTGTATATTCCACAAATTAATAAAATTCGAAAATTTGCTTAGAGTTCAGAAACCCTTTTACGCGAACTACAATTTCAAACTCGTGTTGTGCTCGAAAACAGCGATGCACTGTGGCCGAGTGTACCATCGAGTCTTAATCCGGCGAAATTTATAGAGTCGGCGAACTATTTAGATAGGCGGATAGAAAGCGGCGCGATTTCGCTTTTTGTTCGAGCGTTAAGCGTCGCGGCGCCCCCTTATGGCCGTACGGTCGCGAGTATTCCGGACTTAATTAGTTTTTCGTCGGCGAATAATCCGTGCCGGGGCGATTTGTCAGCCGTAGACGGCGGAAGTTTACGCGGTCGGAATTAAGACGATGCCCGAGATCAGGCCGATATTTAAACGGGGTAGTCGCGATTCCGTTTCCGGTCCTCGATTCGGGGGAGAACCATCGTGGATTTATTTTATCGCCGCTCACGAAATTCGTCCGGGCCAAGAAACTGCCACCCCCGCCACCGTCGATGGAGCGGCTTATCCCACCGTCGGCCTGGTTAAACGCTGACACGACTTTACTGCGAAGTCGGGATAAGAGTTCAACGGGGACGTACACGGCCGCTCAAAAGTATGTGGACACTTTCTTGACACTTACAACTACCTAAGAAACAAACTTCGAGGTATAAAAATTCAGGGAATATAGAAATATTATAGAGATCGAAACACGCTGCAGCAAAAGTCCCAAGAGGTGAAACATCAAAATTCGAACGAAAATTTCAATCGACTTTCACGTAGCATTCTTATTTTCAATTACGAAAATTATTAAAAAACTGATTGCAAAATGCATGTTAACCTTCATGGATATGAAGAATTTCTTTATAAATTGGCTTATGGATTGTCCATTATTTGTTTGTTTTTATAGTTCATTTTCAATTCGGACATAAGTGGTCATTGAACGTCCGTTTTCGATCTTGAGTTCATATTTCAAAATCTCTTTGAAAGTATACTGGTATACTCATCACTATACCGGTGATAAGCTATTTCATTTTGAACAATAACAATGGTAGGTGTCCACATACTTTTGAGTGGCAGTGTAGGAACCGGTGATGGGTGACTTTACATCCACATATTTCTATGGGCGAACACGGTTCTACGTGTCACGTATCTCGTGCAATCGGCCATCCTTAATTTTATGCTCCTTTTGAGATGATAAAGGAACCCATTTCGGTGAATGGATTGAAAAGTTCTCGGCGCTGGTTGTTCGATTATGATCATCATTGTTTTAGGTGGGCAGGTGGGTATTTTTGACGAGAATTAACCCTTTGCACTATGATTTGTTCGGAAAATGTGTCAGATATAATGAACTTTTCGCTGTTACGATAATAACCCTCTGCACTCGAAAGCATTTCTTTTGGAATTCCAAATTTGAAAATTCCCAAAATCGGAGTTTTCTATACCCCAAAAAATCCAAACTTTAAATTTTCTAAATTCCCCAATTTCCAAATTCCAAAAGTTCCAAGTTCACAAGTTCCCAAATTCCTAAATCCCCAAATTCCCAAATTCTCAAAATCCCAAAATCCCAAAATCTCAAAATCCCAAAATCCCAAAATCCCAAAATCCCAAAATCCCAAAATCCCAAAATCCCAAATTACCAAAATCCCAAAATCCCAAATTCCCAAAATCCCAAATTCCCAAATTCCCAAATTCCCAAATTCCCAAATTCCCAAATTCCCAAATTCCCAAATTACCAAAATCCCAAAATCCCAAAATCCCAAAATCCCAAAATCCCAAAATCCCAAATTCCCAAACTCTCAAATTCCCAAATTCCCAAATTCCCAAATTCCCAAAATCCCAAACTCCCAAATTTCCAAATTCCCAAATTTCCAAGTTCCTAAATTCCCCAATTCCCAAATTTTCGAACTTCACAATTTCTAAATTTCCAGATATCAAATTTCTGAATCCTCCAACCTTCGAATACCAAATTTTGAAATTCCCAAATCCACAAATCCCCGAATCTCAATTTCCGATACATTTTTCAATCCCGTTCGACACCACGACATATACTACGTCGAATAAACCACAGTGATCGCATATAACTTTTCTCTGTTCGCAACGGTAATGGTTGTATCCAGTGAATCGGTCAATGAATCTCTAATGAACCTTTATCAGCGTACAGGGAGTCTAATATTTTTCCGTTGCAAATACTCGTGGACATTGCGGTCCATCTAATTTATTGCACGATCGCGCGGATTTGACTAATAGTTGGTCAAGAATCGTTCAAGAATCGCAAATTATGGCGAGTTGCATCGTGTATCGTTGTTCCCGTTGCCACAAACAGATCAGCTGAAATTCCCTCCTGTTTTATGGGTGATTTGTACAGAGAAACTTTTCATGTCCGACCGAGAAATACGTATATGCATTTCGTGCGATCTGCCCATAAAATTACGATCTTTATCGATTGTCGAACGCGCGCTTAGTTATTATCAAAATAACAATAATTTTAGTCTGTATCGATACACCGATGTACTGGGTGTTCTCTATTATAATTTTCAATTACTCTAATTATTTTAATTATTTTGATGATTTTCATGATTTTTATGATTTTTCTGATTTTTATAATCTTTATGGTATTTATGATTTTTATGATATTTATGATATTTATGATATTTATATTTGTGATTTTTATGATTTTTATGATTTTTATGATTTTCATTATTTTCATGATTTTTACGATTTCAATAATTTTTATGATGTACCTGATTTTAATTAGTTTAATTATTCTGAATAATCTAAATATTCTAATTCTACGTCTTCGATTAAAAGAGCAGAAATTTCAATACAATTTTGACCGGTTAACTGCACTGGACGCGAATATACGTCACTACAGAACTTCATTTTGGTCGACGTCGACGAATTGTTAATTTTCCATTGAATAAAAATCCCTCCCCGTTTTCCTTTCTTTTTGTAAAATTTACGACGCGAACATTTGCTCTGCGCTTGACGAGTATACTCGTCATTGTCTTATTTCAATTATGTACCTCACACAGAATTTTTTAAACTAAGTTCCTCGAATTTATCCAGGTTTGATTTAAAAATGAATAGTACGAATTTGCCATTTTTAGTTTCATTATCAGAATACTTTATGCATGCATACGTAAATAGTGTTAAATAATTGACTTTGATCAGAGGAAATGTTTATTCAAAATACTGCAATAGACTTGATACGAATTTCTGTTTTATTTTCGTGCACACTACAGACGAAGATATAAAGATATATAAATAAATGACGTTTATGCGTCCCCCGAATGTGTAAAGTCGAATGTTTTCCCGTAAATTATATTCGCGAAACGTAATTTAAATAATTTCTCGAAACACCCTGTGTATTCAGCACGGTTCTCTGCAAGAACTGTAAAATAGCCAGATAAATATCGCGATAAATTTCGACACGACGTATATTTTTATTCGTTCCGAGCGTAAATTTATTTTGTCCGCGCGTTGCGCAGCCGAAACCACCTTTAAATATGTTTTATGAAAGCGTCGATTACCCTGAACATTATTTCGCGAGTATATGTCAAATGAATCTTTATTTTATACCGAGCTCCATTAGGCATCCACGAGTTTCTTTTATGATTTCGCGAATTATTATCAAGTGTAATAAATTTCCAAGAACGTGTCGTAGAAACTCAACGTTTAAAATAATTTTGCAAAGTTCAGTTTGTAGATTATTATATTGTAGATATTGCAGATTTTAATCGTTTTCAGTTTATCGAAAATTTCCATTCGATCAATAATTACAATTCGATATACAATTGCGAAACTAAAATTCAATTTTTAGAGGGTATATTAATTTATATAAACTTTAGTTACAAATTAAATTTCAATTACCGATTTGCACAAATTGCGATCAAGAATGAAGATTAATATTCGCTAAACAAAATTTGATATAAAGATAAATTTTAATCTTCGACGAGGTGCAATTTAATTAAACATTAAATATTAACCTTTGGCACGATGCGATTTAGTAAAAAATTTCATTTTTGCTCGCGATCAAAGGAGATTTAATTAACCGTACAAAGTTAGTTGTTGAATAAAAAATATTGGCTTAAAATTACATTCCTTTCCAATTTATAATATGAGGATTAAAAATTTGACTTTAATTCTCAACTGAGATAATCATTTGATCGACAATTTCTATTCGATCCACAACCGATTTGCATTTGCTGATCATAATTAAATTAATCCCTTAACTTATGATTTTTAAGATATATTGTTGCAATACATATTGTTGTAATATAATATTTTATATATATATAATACACATTGTTCTAATACAAAGCTACACAAAGAATGTTCATATATTAAGAATATCACTTAGCGGTTGTAATTAAAATAAATCTCGAATGTTTAAATGTTTGAGTACGCTTCAACAAACCGTACAAATGTTCGAGTACGTTTCAAACCTAAATTAATATAAATTTTAAAGAATCAACTCGTCGAACGAACATACTAAAAATTATCAATCCGTACGAACGTTTCAGTCCAACATTGATCTGCTTCTGACTCACTTAGAATGTATCGTGTTATTAAAAATATAGCAATATCGTTTAATTCGAAACGCGATAAAATTTCTCCGCAACATGGATGTCTATTTTATTTTCAGAAATTCCGTGCTTCAAAGAGTTAAACCGATCTGTTTGCCGAGCGAGAGAGGCTTACGCGGGAAACACAGGAAATGGGTTCCTGTCCCACTTTTCATTGGTCGCGATCGATCGCTAAGTGCGTATTACTAGCTGATTAATTTTACGCCTCCTCCGTCGGTTCATCGAACCATCCTCTTCTCGCTCTTCTTCTTCCTCTTCTTCTATTCGTGACGGCCCCCTCATTCCGCGGACGAGCGTTCCACTCGGCTTCTACGACTTTTACATTTAAATCGATAGGCAAGCCCGACTACCGTCTTTCCTGATGCTCGATAGAACAGATTGTATTCGTGACTCGTTCATTTCTCGTTGCTTTTTAGAGCGGTATGATATGTCTGACTTGGTGTGCTCGCTTCTACTTAAATGGGTTTCCCGGTCGCGATGCCGCACTTCACTCTCGCGGCACACTTTTTATGCCGATGAAAATGCGGGTTGTATTCAACGTTTGGCGATTTGGAGACATGGGGATTCGGAGATTTGGGGATTTGGGAATTTGGGGTTTTGGGGATTTGGGGTTTGGGAATGTGGGGATTTAGGGATTTGGGGATGTGGGTTGTTGGAGATTCGGGTACGTGGGGTGTTGGACATGTGGAGATTTGGGGATATGGGGATTCGGAGATTTGGGGTTTTGGGGATTTGGGGTTTGGGAATGTGGGGATTTACGGATTTGGGGATGTGGGTTGTTGGAGATTCGGGTAAGTGGGGTGTTGGGCATGTGGAGATTCGGGTATGTGGGGATTTGGGGATATGGGGATTTGGAGATATGGGGATTTGGGGATTTGGGGATTTGGGAATTTGGGGATTTGGAGATTTGGGAATTTAGGGATGTGGGTAGTTCGGGATATGGGAATTTGGGTATGTGGAGATTTCGGTATGTGGGGATTTGGGTATGTGGAGATTTGTATATGTGGGGATTTGGATATGTGGGGATTTGGGTATGTGGGCATTTGGGAATGTGGAGATTTGTATATGTGGGGATTTGGATATTGGGGAATTTGGGTATGTGGGCATTTGGGAATGTGTAATTTTGGGGATATGGGGAGTTTCGGGGATATAAAGGTTCGGCGATATGGGACTTGGAATTTGAAAATTTGGAATTTCAGATTTGGAAATTAATGAATTTGGAATTTATGAATGTGGGAATTTTTAAATTTGGAGTATTGAAATGTGAAACTTCGAATTCAGAAATTTTCGAATATAGAATTTGAAGATCTTGAAATTCGAAAACTGAGAACATAGAAATCTTAGAATTAACAACACAAAATTCGTGAAATTCGGAAATTCCAATGATCCCAACACCTTAGAAACTTAAATAAATTTCTAACGCACCATATCCCCGTTAAATTTCCCATAAACAGCCTCCCGATTTCACCGAAGAAAATATACGTAGAATATCGCAAGCGTTTATACCAGTAGTTTAAAACGAGTCGACATCGTTTGTTAATCTTTTCTGGGCAACGCGAAATTAACTGGTGGACGAATAGCGGGGGGGTCGTAGAGGGGAAAAGCCGTCTCTCGAGCTATCTAGATAGACCTCGGGGCTCGGAAAACAACAGACGGTCGCGGGAGGTGTAAAAGTGGCGGCCTACACGAGAGGGAATAAGAACAAGCTCATTCACCACACACGAGATCCAGTTCCGGCTCTTCTTCTCCCTCGGTGACAAACAAAAGCTAATGCACTTCTGCCAGATAACTGCAAGCTCATCCGTTCTCCTCTGCTACCACCAATTTCGCTTCTTCTGCTTCCCTTTCGTCTCGGTTCGTTCTTTTCGCGATGTATTAAACAGCTCGGAAAAATATTCAAACTTTATCGTAGGCTTGTTGCTTGTGTTTTGTGGTACAACGACGTATTTCGATAATTTGTTCGAGTTTCTGTGGAGTGTACTTTTTACTTTTTAGGTTTTCATGTTTTTATACTTTTGTAATTGTGCAATTTCTTAGTTTGGCGTTTTTATATTTACAGTTTTGGAAGATTCAAATCTTCAGTTTGCTAAATTACCAAATTTTTATATATTCAAGTTTCCGAAATTTTCAATTGAGAATTTCAAATTTCCAAATTCCAAATTTCCAAATTCCAAATATCCAAAACCCAAATTTTCAAATTTCAAATTTTGAAAATCCAAATTTCCAAATACCAAATTTCCAAATACCAAATTTCCAAATACCAAATTTTCAAATCCCAAATTTTCAAATTCCAAATTTCCAAATCCCAAATTTTCAAATTCCAAATTTCCAAATCCCAAACTTTCAAATCCCAAATTTCCAAATCCCAAACTTTCAAATCCCAAATTTCCAAATCCTATATTCCCAAATCCCAAATTTCCAAATTCCAACTTTCCAAATCCCAAATTTCCAAATCCCAAATTTCCAAATTCCAACTTTCCAAATCCCAAATTTCCAAATTCCAACTTTCCAAATCCCAAATTTCCAAATTCCAAATTTCCAAATTCCAAATCCCAAATCCCAAATCCCAAATCCCAAATCCCAAATCCCAAATCCCAAATCCCAAATACCAAACTTCCAAATCCCAAATGTTTAAATTCAAAATTTAGAGCGTAGCAGGTCATCACAAAATGTTAAACATGATCTCAACCGCATAAAAACGTCTTCTTCTCTCGCAACTAGTCCAGCAGAATATAAAACGCGAATCTAACCGAACGCATCCCGCCTCAAATAATTCTCCATCGTGAGCAAAAATGTATCTTCACCGGAAACGGGGTTATAATTTAATTGACCCCACGCGTTCGAAAAGCATCGCGAACACGAATTCTTCGTGTTTCGAGTTAGGATGACACCGGGTAACGGATACGTATGCTCTTCGCGGGACGTCACTATGGTAATTCGAACAGTAGCGGCATAATACCGTGTCTGGTCATACTTTTCTTCCCGTCTCGTCGCACCTGCTAATCCCTATATTTCTGCTCTCTCCACCGGGTCTGTCTGCGACGGGGGGCGCACTTGATATAAACTCGCTACCATAACCTGTACAGTTAGCTTCCTGGAGTACGGGAACAGATACAACTCGGGGTCGTCTCTCCAGTCGTCCTAGACACCCAGGTATGTCTCCGTGAGTTTATGAGGACATAACTTAAAGGCAAGTATGCGACTAGTCCCGTGGAATTTCGAACTTTCGCCTCCTTCTCTCGCCTGTTTTCATTCTCCTTTTCGAACTCGCCTCTTTTCGCTCGTGAAAAACGAATCGATCGTGTCCGAGGTTAGGTTAGTCGAGATAGACGACGATGGGGCTGTTAGGTTTAGATGTTTTGGATGCTTGGAAAAATTGGGTGAGACGGGGGAGGAATTTTAGACTGATTCATTTGTGTGATTGGAATGTTCAAAATGTAAAATATTCAAAATAAAAAATATTCAAAATGTAAAATATTCGAAATGAAAAAAAATTCAAAATGTAAAATATTCGAAATAAAAAATTTCAAAATGTAGAATATTAAAAATGTAGAATGTTCAAAATGTATAATGTTTAATATGTAGAATATTAAAAATGTACAATGTTCAAAATATAAAATATACAAAATGTAAAATATTCATAATGTAGAACATTAAAATGTAAAATATTCAAATGCAAAATATTCAAAACGTAACATATTCAAAATGTAAAATATTCAAAACGTATCATATTCAAAATGTAAAATACTCGAAATAAAAAATGTTCAAAATGTAAAATATTCAATATGCAAAATATTCAAAATGTAAAATATTCAAAATATAAAATGTTCAAAATGTAGAACTTTAACATTTTTTTTCGAAATCTCGAGTGCTTAATTGTGAAACTCTCCCAACACTGATAATGTCTTATTTTTGTAACAACGATCGTTAATGGCAATACATTTATCGATGTTCTCACGAGAATGCAGCGAAATTTCCTAATAAGTAAAGCACAGATTGTGAACGATAGTTCAATTTTTACGAGCGCGAGGGTGATCGATACCGGATGTCTTGGCCGGGACGTTGCTTAACATCTCATGAATCGAGAATCATCGGATGCTTCCTTCTGAGTCGCCGGTATCGAATTCCGTGAAGCTGGCATCTGTCAGAAGTATCCTGTTCAAAGAGGACGTAATTCTGAAGCTTGTTAGCTGCTGCAGACGAGATATTAGACGGAAACTACGTTTTATCGTGTAAGTAAACGCTGTGTAAAATCATTAAAATTCCTTCGTTATCAGGAAATTGATCAAAATTGCATGATACAAAGGCAAAGCACCGGATATTCTATAAAATTCATCAAATGTTCGGTAGGATTCATTGTATACACCTGCGTTAATTTATGTAATTCTTTAATAAAATATAAATACTGGATATTATTGCGACCATATGTTGTAAGATTATTACTGGCGTTCGAAGATATCTTCTTAACCACAGTTTGTTTATTAGTGAACTATAATGTTAGGATATTTTTAATTCAAGTAGTGTACTGCGAAATTTTTTAATTGTTAGGTTTCAGTAGGTAGAAATTTTCAAATTCCTAAGTCTCTATATTTTTACATTCCCAAATTCCCAAATTCCCAAACTCCCGAATTCACAAATTCTCAAATTCTCAAATTCCCAATTTCCCAAGCTCCACAATGCCCAGGGCCCCAAATTCCCAAATTCTCAAGGTCCCAAATTCTCAAGGTCCCAAATTCTCAAGGTCTCAAATTACCAAGGTGCCAAATTCCCAAGGTCCCAAATTTTCAAGGTCCAAAATTCTCAATTTCCCAAATTCGCAAGGTCCCAGATTCCCAAGGTTCCAGATTCGCAAGGTTTCAAATTCCCAAGGTCCAAATTTCCAAGGTCCCAAATTTCCAAGATTCCAAATTCCCAAGGTCCAAACTCCCCAAATTCCCAAATTCCCAAGGTTCTAAATTCCCAAGTTCCAAAATTCCCAAGGTCCCAAATACCCAAGGTCCCACATTCCCAAGGTCCAATTTCCAAGTTCTCAATCTCCTCATCCCCCAAATCCCGAAATTCTCGAATCGGAAATTCCCAACCCGTGCAAACCACCAACTCTCAATTTTCCAATCGCTCAAATTCTCGAATCGCTACCATAAAAATGTCAAAAACGAAATCACCGTCCACCGTTTTTACCGAATTGACTTAACCCAGATCGGGTTAACCTCGGAAGCGGGTACGGTGGTGAAACAGTGCGACGCTGGTACTTTTTTCGCTTCATCCGTCTGATCGGCGATATACGGGATAGAGGCGCGGTTTTCGCAAAGTCAGTTGATGCCGGGATGGTAGGAAATTATTGGCACGGTCTGGAGTTGACTGGATGTTAATTACTCTATCACTCGAGCCGGTTTCGCTGGCGGCCCACCCCTCGTCACCCTTTCGTCGTTGCTGCTAACACTCGATCCACCCTCTCCCCTTCGCCCTGCCGTAATTATGACAGGCCTGCCTCATAATAAGGTAATTTAAACGCATGACTTAGGAGCCGTGGTACGAGGATATTGGCCCGCTCTCTTCCTACCGTTCCTAGTTTCCACTGTTTCCGGAAAAGAGACTTTGCCGACACTTCGCGCGCTCTTTATGGCCTATAATCATTGCGATACCTTATGCTCGACGACGAATTTCATCTTCTTACGCTCTCGTCAAAATTTCTCGCTGCTTCTACCGTTGTTAGCGCACGGTGTACACGTGTATCTCCAAATGCACTCCGATATTTACTGAACTGATCGACTCCTAATTGAGTATTTCAACTTGTTCTAATCATTGACCAGCTGATTCTAGTTGCGCTGACTTGTTGTCTCTAAATCTAAATTATATCCGACTCTCTCTAAATCTGAATTGTATCTAACTGTCTCTAATTCTTCTTTGTATCTGACTAACTTGTACTCTAGAACCACCCTAAATTCTTCATATCATCCTACAACTTATTTATTTCACTTTCAACGCTGGACCGAATGAGTCAAAACTTGGCACATTTTTTATTTTGAATTACAAGAACTGCTAAGATGCTTGTATAAATAATGTATGTTAACTTTAGTTAAGGTAAAGGATCATTGTATAAGCCAGTTTACGTGTGCGAAGCATTTGGATAGTAGCATTATATAACCGTACATGTATCGTGTTTATGCAATATACTACATGTATGTGATTCAGAACTTGAACATGAATATCAAAATTTTATTTCTAAATTCATGTTTTTAAACATCATATTATCGATGTATAAAAGAATTTCTTTTAAGAATGTGAATGTTCAATTTCGATCATTAGTGTATTTAATGAATCGTCTATACGTCATAGTTATTGACCATTAAATGTTAGACGTACATCTACAGTAACCGAAACACATTAAAATTATGTCAGCGAAGTAAAATTTAATTAGACAAGCAATTATATGAGTCACCATCGCGTTTACTTTACTTCGATAGGATAACACACTCGTAAAGCTACAACATTTATCTACCACTCGCTTATTGTCATAATATCTCTCTTGGAAAGGATAACTAATGCAGGTTCAGGTTAACAAAACTCGACCCATATCCAGGAACATCGAAAATCCACCTCTCTCGAGTACAATTGTCGGATAATAGACGTTTTGAATTTATGACTAGCATAAATTTGATCGAACGAGAGATTATTTAAACATTTAGTTGGTTTTGACTTTACGGTAACTTTATGCTGATTGTAATGACTCGGGGAGAATATTACAGTTATTTTTAAATTTCTAGATTCCCGAATTTCGAGCGAATGCAAGTTTCCAAATTTCCAAACATCTAAATCACCAAATTCCTACAATTCCAAATTCCTAAATTTCCGAATTGCTAAATCCCCGAGTTCCTACAGATTCCAGATTTCTAAATTTCTAAACCTCTAAACGTCCAAATTTCTAAATTTCCAAATTTCTCAAATTTCCTAGTTTCTGAATTTCCAAAATCCAAAATATCCAAATCTCTAAATCCCCAATTTGCTATATCTCCAAATTCCTAAATTCCGAAATTTCTAAATCCCCTAATTCCTTAAATCCCAAAATCCTAAATATCCGTATCACTAAATCTCCGACTTCCTAAATTTCCCAAATTACCACATTCCCCAATTCCTAAACTCCCAAGTTCCCAAACCCCTCAAACTTCTAAATTCCCAACTCCCGAATGTCCAAAATTTCCAAATTCGTGCACCTCCAAATCCCTAGATCCCCGACACCCGAAACCTCTGAATTTCAAAATGTCCAAACCATTGAACTCCCACTCAAACCCAAAAATCCCTCATCCTTCAACCCTCCAACTCTCCAAATTTTCGTATCTCAAATCGCTACACGTCGAATCTGCGCCCTCAATCATGCACCTCGCACAAATTTCGAGATGCCATAATTAAAAAAATAAAATGTTGCTCTCGCAACCTTGCAATTTTCTACAATTTTTTCGCAATACACAACGGTATATAATTATTGATAATTCGTTCGTTATCGACGCTATAGAAACGGTTTCGCCGTGAAAGTAGCCAACAATGACAGAAGGTACCGCGGTTTGCCGGCTATAAAGGAACTCGATTCTCCGTTGATTACATTATATACGGTTGTTACGGTATATAGATCGAAATTACGTTCGAACGGAAGAGCAGAAACGGCCTGCTCGTCCCGTTTCGCTCTCTCGTTTCCACCGGATTGGTTCTTTTCACGATCGATCACCGCACGGCTCTCTCTCCTCGCTGCGTTTAAACTGTATCTGCACCCCTGCAGACGACGGAAAAATGTTTGCGTCGGTTAATGACCGCGCTCGTTCGCCTTCCAGAAATGACTTCTAAATAAATTTCAACGTTTAACCGACTTAATTATCGGAGGAACAGGACACCCGACCATTTCTCGAAGCTTCTTCGCAGCCCGGAAAGGGGACCTTTCGTCCCTTCGGGGCTTCTTTTCTCCGTATTCGATCCTGACTTTTGCACCTTGCAGTGTTTTATACTTTTCAGGCTCCACCGAAAAACTGTTCAATCGATCGCAAAGATATTGCGATTTTTAATGACACATTAGTGGGTGCTCGGTGACTATTTGGTTTTAGAAATGTATGAAAGTAAATGAACAAGGGGGAAGTTAAAATTAATTTGTACGACTAATTTTTTGAACAAGTAACGGACCGTTTCATCCCTTCACGACTACTTTTCTCGATATTCGATCGTAGCTTTTGCATTCTCGATTATTTTATACTTCTCAGACTCTATTGATATACTGATCAAATCATTGCAAATATATTTTCATATTTAATAACAGATTTATGGACGTTGGATGACAATTTTGCTTTAAAAATGCATGAAAATACATTGTCGGGGGGGAAGTTCAAATTAATTTGTATGACCAATTTTTTGCAATAGTAAATTGAACTGAAATTTGCACTTTTAAGTGTTTTATCTTTTCAGACTGTACTACTGACAAACTCTTTAATCGATCGTAAAGATATTTTCATATTTAATAACAGATTTATGGACGTTGGATGACAATTTTGTTTTAAAAATGCATGAAAATACATTGTCGGGGGGGAAGTTCAAATTAATTTGTATGACTAATTTTTTGCAATAGTAAATTGAACTGAAATTTGCACTTTTAAGTGTTTTATCTTTTCAGACTGTACTACTGACAAACTCTTCAATCGATCGTAAAGATATTTTCATATTTAATAACAGATTTATGGACGTTGGATGACTATTTAGTTTTAAAAATGTATGAAAAGAAATGAACGAGGGGGAAGTTCAAATTAATTTGTGCGATTAATTTTGGAGAGGGGAGAAGAACATTTCATCCCCTCGACAGGGGGTTTTCTTTCTCCATATTCGACCCTGACGTTGAAAGTTCAAATGTTTTATCCTTTCGCACTGTACTATCGACAAACTATTCGTGAAGATATCTTGATTTTTAACCCTCTGCACACGAAGGGCAACTCACACTCGCCATTTTGTTTAACACAGTAACTTCGATTAGGTATTTTTTAACCGAATCCGTAAGCGTTGTACGTACGTATAAACGTAACGAGGCAGCTAACAGTGGCAATTAATAACAGAGGATTATAACTTCAAAAGAATTCATCAAACTTTTGAACAAAAAAGTTTCAGCGTTGCTAGCAGTAAAAATACCTTCGAGTGCAAAGCGTTAATACCAGATTTATGGACGTCCGATGACTATTTGGTTTTAAAAATGTATGAAAATAAATGAGCGAGGGGGAAATTTAAATTAATTTCTGCGATTAATTTTTCAAACGAGAAAGGGAACGTTTCATCCCCTCGACAGGGGCTTTTTTTCCGTGTTCGATCCTGACGTTCGTACTTTCAAAGAGATTCGAAAGTATACCGGCATACTTATCGTTATACCGGCGATAAACTATGCCATTTTGTACAATAACAATGGAAAGTCCGTACGCGCGTTTTCATTAAATTTCAAGCTTTAAATTGATATATCGCGAGCATCATTTTATGGAACTTTTATGTCATCGAATCGTATCACTTTATGTTTTGTTTGTTTTAGAGATTGAAGATTTGTCACGTTGCGCGCGATCCTCTGATATAACAAGCATCGATTATAATGCCGTGTTTATCGATAAACTTATACGAAATTTGAATCTACATAAATTTCAAAAATATACAAATTGCAAGAAATAAACATTCGGTGTTTCATTATTTCGGTATCGATAAGGTTCCGCGCAGATTCAAAGATCTCCCACGATAAATCTAATCAGCGATATTGTTCCTTAATAAAAATATACATTATACAGGGTGTCCCAAAAGTGTTGAAGGAGCCGGAAATGGGAGGTAGGTGGCGTCATTCTGAACAACTTTTTCATTTGCAAAAATGTCGTATGAGTCTTCATTTTTAAATTATTAACGGAAAACACCGACCAATCAGAACACGAGAATCGCGCGCCACGCGATTAGATCGCGACCACGGCCAATTATAACTCGGGCCTACGCTTCTGCCTCCGAGCGCGCGCGATTCTCGCGCTCTGATTGGTCGGTGTTTTTCGTTAACACTTTCACGACCGGTGACACCAATGTGGTGCAATAGGCAGGCCAGTCGTTGTTTGCCGGTGACACTTACGTGGTGTCACGTGGTGACTCCAACGTGGTACCTACCATTGGTCAGCCATTTGCAAAGCTTTTTCGAACGTCGGTTGTTTAACGCTTTAAGATTGAATACTATCGCTAGAAGCTGCGTACTTTTTCGCACAAACTGCGACGTTTCACTGCGTAAACATGCGGTCGTGAAAGTGTTAATAATTTAAAAATGAAGCCCCATTTTTGCAAATGAAAAAGTTGTTCAGAATGACCCCACCTACCTCCAATTTCCGGCTCCTTCAACACTTTTGGGACACCCTGTATATCAGAAATTCCACGAACGTGATAGGTGTCCGTATACTTTTGAGCGTCGGTGTACATAGAAACAATTTTGAACGATTCGCGAAATCCGCGAAGAGACCGGAACGAGGGAAACTTTTCGGCTTATTGTCGGCGAAAATTTTCCAACGAAAACAAAACCGGAAGCCGGCGTGTTCGTAAGGACGGGGAAACATTTTCGTTCTGTAGTAGGGAAAACGCATTATTAGCCGAGAGCGTTCGTATCGTCGATAGTTACGTCAACGAGTTTTCGTTGAACGTTTAACGGCCGCGACGAAACAAGCTGCCACTAATGGATGTCGATGAGTTAATTGGTGTGTAACGGCAATTAGCTACCGCGGCACGATTATTCCAGACCCGACTTTCATTCCGCCTATGATAATTCGCTGGCTCTCTTTGACCGTGTTAATTACCGGGTGAAGTGCGCGTGCTCGCTATCAAAGTTTCGCGTTCAGGTAACGAAAGCCGCATCGACAAGGAGGAAACTCGTTAACGAACGTCGATTCCGGAATTATATGTGGAACGACATTTTCTTTTTTTTTTTTCATAATTTCGTCTACAATGTTTGCGAAATAATCGAGTCGCGAGCTTCGAACAACGAACGTCGCTTATATTCTAGTAATACATATGGAAGGATGTTGGATTATTATTATCTTTTCATACATACAAAAATGAATCATGGCAAATCTCAAAGATAATATATTCTTGTCTCAATGTCTGTAAGAATCAGTGTCTGAAAGACTCAGTGTCTGTAAGTCTCGATGTCTCAATGAAAAACTGTACGATTACATATACAGACAACTTTGAAAACAGTGTCTGAAATCATGAAAAATATTCGTGGAATATCATAGAATCCGTGTGGAACCTTATTGATGCAGAAATAATGAAACAACATAAAACGATATACAATGTAAAAGATATACGCATGTAATTATTTTTTATCTTAATCGGTGAGATATTTAACGAATCGTTATTAAAATATGTTCACCGATCATGCACCAACTGAAATACATACTAGGTAATCAAATTTAATCAATCAAATTATTAGGCACCATAGTTACAAGAATTAAGAGTCCACATATTTTTGAGCGGAAGCGTAGATGACCCCATGGATCAGAGAGTATGGCAACAGTTCACGCGAACGGAATACTTATAACGCGGTTACGTGAGTTGGACGTGCGAACTGTGAGTCATAAATATTGGTAGGCGGATGAAAAGTCTTTCGGGCATATCTCTCGTTCGGTGTGAGGCCCTTTAATCATGCAACAGCCGCGGGGGATGAAGTTTCGAGGGTGTCAGAGGGTCGCTACCACCGTTTGCATCCTCCGTGTGCCTCGATATTTTTCTTCTTCACGGATCCTCGCGAAATTTTTCTCGCTATCGATGCGTCTCGATTACGATAACTTTCAATTCTGGTTTCAATGGATCGTTGATCGATCGCTCGACGTACATCATTCTGACGAAAGACGCGAATTTTCGCACAATTTTGAAGCTTTCGTGCGATACGTTCTCGATCGAGCTTGTTATCCTCTTTTTTTTAGGATTTCGTTGCTGTTAATTGCAATTTTTAAGCGAGGCCATTTTGCGTGGAATTTTGGGACAGGGTTATTGTGTGCGCAATTTTGGAACGCGATAATTGCGCAATTGTAGAAGCGACGAGTTGCAATTTGAAAATGAAAGGATTTTAAGGACAATTTTAAAGTGAAACGATTTTAAGTACTATTTTGAAATGAAACTGTTTCCAATGCGATTTTGAAATTCAACGTTTTAAAGTGCGCTCTTAAAATGGAACGATTTTAAGCGCGGTTCTAAAATGGAGGGATTTTAGAACTGTTTTAAAATGTGATGATTTTAGAACAATTTTAAAATGAAATGATTTTTAGTGCAATTTGAGAATGAAATGATTTCAAACACAATTTTACAATTGAACTATTCTAAATGCAATTTTATAAATGAACCATTCTAAATGCAATTTCATAATTGTACCATTCTAAATGCAATTTTATAACTGAAGCATTCTAAATGCAATTTTATAATTGCAACATTCTAAATGCAATTTTATAATTGCACCATTTTTTATGTAATATCAAAATGAAACGATTCCGAACATATTTTTAAGGTGGACTTTAAATGCAATTTTAGGATGCAATCATAACAATTATAATTTTAAAACGCAATAATTCAAAATTCAACTGCATCGCACGAGTAAAAAATGATGTATATCCAAAAACAGGTTGAAAGTATAAAATAAAATTTGTTTGCACCAGACTCGATTTTTGTCAAAATTGAATTTAAACACGAGCCATAACATTAATAAAAGAGTGTGTCAACAGCAACGAAATACAGAATAAATTATTTTATCAGCATCAATAACTGTACAATAACAGCAATAAAGAATAACAAATATCGATTTGAAACATTTATCGTCGAACGAACGGGAGCTTGTTAAAATTCCCGAATAACATTTCAGCAAGTTGTCCATATTTTTCCCAAATATCGTTGCCACCAATAACGCGCAACAATTCGTACAAAACAGTGAAATAATTTCAATAAGAAATAGCTCGCGAAATGACGCGCACCGAATTGTCCGAGTATTCAATCGGCGTTAAATTAAACAACGCATTAAATGTCCGAAAATACCGAGGGAAAATGCGTTGATTATCGAACGTTGGCGGAAAAACAGGGAGCGTTTAAAAGCGGTCGGCAGAAAAAGCGAGCGAACGATTAGGGGAACATTATAAAACGTGTATCTGATAACGCAACGTGTAAAGCACGGTATAATTCTCGAAATATAAAAGTGTTGCATCGAACGAACGCGAGGGGTTACGCGTATAAAAGGGGGTCGTGCATTCTCGTTATCGTGGCCGATTGTCGTTATTTATGCTGTTAAAGGTAATTAACTTATCTAAGTGTCCACCGTCGAGAGTGTATCTGCTGAATTATGAGCAGACGCATCCAGGAAGCTTTTTCTGTCCATAAAATCCACGATTCCGCGGTTATTCGCACCCCTTGAACCTAACGACGCCACCGCCACCGTTTAACGCTCTTCCACTTTAACGTTCGCTCGTTTCGTCGCATTGTGTGAGATACGACACGCTTCGAATAAAACGTAACAGCTTTATACCGTGAGGGACGTGTTCGATTTCCTCTCGACCTCGCCACTTGATCCACCAAAGTTTCCGACTTTGACGCTTGGTGATCGAAAATTTTCTACTTTACGATTTTATTGATCCAAGGTTTTTAACCTTTTCACTTCTTGTCACGGGGTTTTTAACTTTACTATTTGTTGCTTCAAAGTTGTCGATTTTAGTATCTGTTACCCAGAGTTTTTGATTTTTAGTAGTTGATGCCACAAAGTTTTTAAGTTTAGAACTCGATGGCACTATTTTTTCAATTTTAGTATTTGATACCTCAAAGTTTCCAACTTAAGTACTTGATGCCCCAAACTTTCCAACTTTAGTACTTGCTGCCTCAACTTTTTCAATTTTACTATTTAATGCGTCAAAGGTTTCAACTTTAGTAGTTGATGCTTCAACTTTTTCAATTTTAATCATTGATGCTCCAAACTTTCCAACTTTAGCACTTGATACATCAACTTTTTCAATTTTACTATTTGATACCCCAAAGTTTACAACTTTAGTACTTGCTGCCTCAACTTTTTCAATTTTACTATTTAATGCGTCAACGGTTTCAACTTTAGTACTTGCTGCCTCAACTTTTTCAATTTTACTATTTAATGCGTCAAAGGTTTCAACTTTAGTAGTTGATGCTTCAACTTTTTCAATTTTAATCATTGATGCTCCAAACTTTCCAACTTTAGCACTTGATACATCAACTTTTTCAATTTTACTATTTGATACCCCAAAGTTTCCAACTTTAGTACTTGCTGCCTCAACTTTTTCAATTTTACTATTTAATGCGTCAACGGTTTCAACTTTAGTACTTGATGCTTCAACTTTTTCAATTTTACTATTTAATGCGTCAAAGTTTCCAACTTTAGTAGTTGATGCTTCAACTTTTTCAATTTTAATCATTGATGCTCCAAACTTTCCAACTTTAGGACTTGATACATCAACTTTTTCAATTTTACTATTTAATGCCTCAAAGTGTTCAACTTTAGTACTTGCTGCCTCAACTTTTTCAATTTTACTATTTAATGCCTCAAAGTGTTCAACTTTAGTAGTTGATGCTTCAACTTTTTCAATTTTAATCATTGATGCTCCAAACTTTCCAACTTTAGGACTTGATACATCAATTTTTTCAATTTTACTATTTGATACCCCAAAGTTTCCAACTTTAGGACTTGATGTCTCCATTTCTTCAATTTTACTTGGTGTCCCAAAGTTTTCAACTTCACTATTTATTATTCAATATTTTAATGAAATTCAGTACAACTTCAACCCTTATCGCTAATATGCCCCAAAGAAATATTATAAATTTAACCGAATAAAATACAAACATCTTTCGAAAACCTTCAAAAATTATAAAATAACGATACCAAAAGTATAAAATACTTAATGAAGTGTCCGGAAACATTCAGAAAATATCCAGGAAGATTCAAAAGAGCAGAGTACGAGGACGAAGCGTAATCGTCGCCGTGTATCGAGTGCTTTTCGCGCTCGTTTTATCCTAGCGAGGGGTTTGAGCACACCCTCTTGTTTATTAAGGCCGTTTCACTTTTAATAAGCTGGAACCAGGCTACTTTCTGTCGCCGTCTGTGCCAGAAAAGGATTCTTGGGCCTCGTTAAAGCCGCGGTTTCACGCTGACCAACTTTTATTGGATCCGACTGCGTGGTCACCGGCTGTTGTTAAAGCTTGCTAAGTTATGCTTCGCGTGTTCGGCTTCGTGTCACGGTTCTTGGCTCGTGACACTCTTCGAATCGTCTGCTCGATCGTGTGACCGGGGACTGTTGCAATTTGGGTCTCCGTCGTTTTGGGATTTCTTAATTTAAGAATTTTTACATTGGGAAATTTTGAAACTTGGGTGTAATGGAATTTTGAGAACTGTAAAATTTGGGGTTATCGAAACTCGGGACATTTTTATATTTGGGGATGCTGGAATTAGGACAACTTCGAAATTTGCCGATGTTGGAATGAGGAGAATTTTGAAATTTGGGACGGTTCAATTAGAAGAATTTTGAGATTTGGGGATGTTAGAATTAGGGGAATTTTGAGATTTGGTAATATTTGAACTAGGGGGACTTTGCAGTTTGGAGGTGTTGAAACTTGGGGAATTTTGAGATTTGGGGATGTTGGGATTAGGGGAATTTTGAAATTTGGGATGTTGAAATTAGGGGATTTTAGAAAGAGAAAGTTTTGAAATTTGGTGGTGTGCGGTACCTGGAGTTCCTGAAACTTGTGATTCGTGGGATTTCGAGATTTCAGAATCCGCGAAAGAACTTAAGAACGTTGCAAATTAAAAATTAAAAAATTAACACATCGAAACATCAAACCAATAAAGAAACTGTCGGCCAAACAATAAATTCCAGAAGAAGAAATAAACCAATGACACCGTTCGAACGGCTGTAACAATAAACCACGAACCACCGAGGTTTTTGTTTTCGAAGATGTTTGAAAAGCGCTCGATACAAGCTGTTTCGAGAGTAAGTAAAGTGAAAAAAACCAGGAAAAACGTAAGAACAAGCTTTCCCGAAGTGTTTGTCGAAGCTTAGGGAACGTGTGGCGTTTCGTCGCGTGTGTTGTCGAACGTGAGACGACGAGAAACGGGTGGAAAAGGGTAAAAAGCGAAGGGACAAAAGCAGCATAGGGTAGCGAGGGACGGTGGAGAACAAGCTTATCCTAATTGCCGGTAATAAAAGCTTTTTATCGGCCAGAGTTATGCTTTCGTTTGCTTCGCTGCCCACTATTATCTCGCCTCGCCCCCGGCAAAAAAATAATATCTGACCAACACGCGGACAGACCGGGCTTGTCTCTGCTGCTAATGTCGCGAGACATTCGACGAATTTCAACGATCGCTTCATCGATTCTACATAATCGATTCAATTTAATATGATGGATTCGATACAACATAATTGATTCAATGTAAGATGTTCGATTCGATACTAGATAATTGATTCAATATAAGGTGATCGATTCAGTTCAAAATAATTGATTTATTGTAAGATGATAAATTCGATACAAGATAATTGATTCGATATAAGGTGATCGATTAAATAGAGGACAATCGATTCACTACAACATAATTGATTCAATATAAGATCTTCGATTAAATTCAAGATGATCGACTGAATTCAATATAATCGATTCAATATAAAATAATTGATTCAGAGTAAGATGACCAATTTAATTCAATATAATGGATACAATTCAAGATGGTCGATTTAATACAAGATACTTGATGGAATTCGAAATAATCGAGTCAACATAAGATAATTGATTGAATTCAAGATAATAAATTGACTTCTTAAAATATATGCAATAGTCGCATCTTTTATCATACTTTCTTACAAGTTGGAAGAAAATTACTACTTATTTATATGGATTCATAGAGGACATCGAAGGGGATGCTAAAAATATTTTAAATTGCATTTTGGTTTTTCTCTGGAAGATTACATATTTCTAGTCTTTTAAATACTTATTCAATTCTGATTTAATTTGTTTTTTAATTTTAACTTTGCGGAAGTGTAGGGCTAATTACAAAAATTAAGAAAGTGTCCACATATTTTTGAGCATCAGCATATATATATATGTACACGGTGCACGAACGCGAGTCGCGTCTCGATAAATCCCGTCGGACAATCGATCCGGGCTTCGAAATTTCCGGCGGACATCGTAGGCGTTCCTCCAGGACGCGTAGCGTCTCTGCGGTAAGCTTATTAACGGGACGAGGCCTCGGTGCAACGTAACGTCCCGCCATTACACGTAGCTCACGATGTAATAGGCCTCGTAAGGCCTACTTAGCGTGAACGCCGTGCAAAATTTCCGTGTTTCCTACCGTTGCCAGCCGGGGTGCCGTTTTCGACGGCGATGGAGGGGTGGTTGGGTACAGTTCGGGCGGGAGAGGATCACCGTGGTGTAGGACGCGTTCCAGGGGTGTCCCGGTGGAACAGGGCCAAAAATATTATCCCGGAACGACTACGGCCGACATATCCGCTCGGGAACGACGCCTCGTAACGCCGTTTCTGCGCACCCTCGCGAGACGAGCCCGCGAAAACGAGCGGCACCGATCTTCTCCCGCAGATACGACACCCTCTTGTCTTGCCTCTTTTCACCCCCGATCCACCCTGTTACACCCTCCCCCCTTTCGTCCCATCGTTACGGGACCACCGTTGCGAAACGACGCCGCAATTTCGCGACCGGCGATTATTACAACTGCAGTTCGCGGATTAGCGACCCCCTTTTAAATGCTTTCTGGCTTGTACACTGGTGTTCCGAGATGCACGGGGGGCGGAAATAGCTCTCGATTCCGAAAAACGATTCGGGAACGAGGGTTGGCTCGATCTTCCACGGTTTCGCTTTTAATAAGCTGGAACCGCGCGGATTTCTGTCGCTGTCGCTGCCAGGAAAGGAGTTTTGGGCCTCGTTGATGACGCGGTTTCACGATCGCCAACTTTTATTGGATACGGCTACCTGGTCACCGGATGTTGTCGAAGAATGATGAGCTATGCTTCGCGGGAACGGTTTCGTGTCACGGTTCTTTCCTCCCGATACTCTTCGAATCGTTAGTTTGTAGTGGGACTGGGGACTTTGCAATTTGGGTCTCTGTCGTTTAGACATTGGGAAATTTTGAAATTTGGGGATGTTGGAATTAGGGGAACTTTGAAATTTGAGGTTATTGAAACTCGGGGAATTTTTATGTTTGGGGATGTTTGAATTGAGGTAACGTTGAAAGTTGGTGATGTTGGAATTTTTTAAACTTCGAAATTTGGGGTGTTGAAACTTGAAGATATTGGAACTTGGAGAACGTTGAAATTTGGGAATGTTGAAACTTGGAGAATTTTGAAATTTGGGGACATTAAAACTTGGAGATGTTGGAACTTGGATAACATTGATGGGTCGGAGTGTGGGGGTGGCGGTTTCTGGAAGGGGTTGGGGGTGTTACGGTTATCGCTTGGCAGAGGTGCCAACCGCATCGTGCACCACTTTGACGCGATGGCTACGTACGAGTCTAATGGCGTACGAACCCGTCCGTAGATAGGGTTGTCGCGGGAGTAAGGGATGCAAAAGCTGGAGGGAATCTGCATATCGCCGGTGGATGCTCTCGCAGAACGCGAGAATAATCCTTGGCGTTCTTTGCATATCGCGACACCGACCGGCCCGCGGGGCTTGCAAAGTAAATGCGGAAAATGCACGACTTCCGCTTGTAAACTCTCGGTCGCGTGCGCGTTAAGCAACCCCCTAATAGCGTGGAAAATTCGTGCCACCTCGATGCCGGGGATTTTCAGATTTCACCGCGAGACAAGTTTCTTGGACCGTGAAAAGTTTCGGCCGCTCGACACGTGTCGTGTCCCATCGTTGTTTAAACGGGGATGATAATTTTTGATGATGAAATTACCAAAAATTACCAAATTTCAAGATCGTCAAGTATCACACTTCACCGAATTTCAAAATTTTCTCTTTGTGAAATTCCCAAGTTCCAACATCCCCGAATTTCGACATTCTTCAAGTTTCAATATGCCCAAATTTCAAAGTTCATCTAATTTCAGCAACCCCAAGTTTCAGCACCCTCCGATTTCAAAATTCTCCAAGTTCCAACATCACCAAGTTTCAATATCCCCAAATTTCAAAGTTCATCTAATTTCAGCAACCCCAAGTTTCATAATTTCCCAAGTTTCAACACCCTCCGATTTCAAAATTCTCCAAGTTTCAACATCACCAAGTTTCAATATCCCTAAATTTCAAAGTTCTCCAAGTTCCAACATTTCCAAGTTCCAATATCTCTAAGTTTCAATATCCACAAATTTCAAAGTTCCCCTAATTTAAACATCCCCATATCTCAAAAATTCTTCTAATTCCAACATCCCCGAATATAAAAATTTCCCAAGTTTCAACACCCCAGCTCGAGTTTCGCGAAAATTCGACGGACGAAATGATCGTACGAAGACGAGGAAGAATGTTGCCACGCACCGGAAACCCGCAAGATAAATAGACAGAGACGAGCCAGAAGATGGGGTGGATTTTTTTTCTCGGGGCTTCTGACGGATGGATTGACAGGGGAAACGAAGATACGAGGCGCTTTCGTGGCTCGAAAGAAGTCCCGATACCCTGGGGAGGAAAGTCTTTCGATAGGGGTGAGAATAAGATGTATACCACCGATTTCTTTTGCGGCGTTGCTAACTTCCCCGGAAAACAATTATCCGTTGTGTGTATCGCGATGTTCTTCCTCTGCCGCGTCATTTACTCGATTAAAGAATACATTTAACTTGTAACATGATGATGGATGAATCCATCAAAGTAATTCCTTTCATGCTACAACTACGCGTCAGTTGAAATTGTTTTACTTTTCGTCTCTTGTATTACATTTTGTTGCTTGTCTCTTTAGAATGTGGCTATGTATGCATACAGTATGTGTACACGATCGAGGATTTATACGTACAGTATGTGTACACAATTGTCAATTTATACGTACAACATGTGCACACAATTGTCCATTTATACGTACAACATGTGCACACAATTGACTATTTATACATATACTGTATATGCATGTACACAGTTACCTATTAATATATACAGTATGTATGCACACATGTTGCATGTATAAGTAGCATTCGTTCTGTAGATATAGTAGCTTGCTATGAGATACGTTCATTGGTTACTTTATCGCCAACGACGAAAATGCTTTCGGGCGCAAAGGTTAAGATGTTCGTATGTCCGCTGCATAATCATCAAACAATTATCCGAATTTATCAGAGAGAGAGAGTGTTGCGTCGTTTCGAAATGAATTTAACGTTGAATCACGAAATATGGCCGAACGTTTAGGACAGAAACGTTAGCACGACTGGCGTACGCGAACGATGAAAGATGGCGATGGGCGAATTCCGAAAGGAGGCTCGTTCTGGGCGTCGTTTGCTTTATGACTTTGGACACGGGCTTTCGTGACCCAGTCACTGTACAGCGAGGTTAAAAAGCGGTCTGCACGCGAAGGATACATTTCGAAGCGAGGTAAACAGCCGAACCGACAACGGAAGCAGAAACACCGGTCAGACACAAATCGGACACCGGACACCGATAGCTGCTTGAGAAACTGCGACGGACACGGAGCCACATGGACGACGGTGATTAATTGTCGGGGAACCGACACGAACGCCAACCACCGACTACAGGATTCCCAGCGAACGTACATCTCCGACGAACCGACAGCTACGATTCGCACGAACGATATCTGACCGCGATATATGCACACCAGGGCCGTACGTGGTCAACGATTTCTTTCGATTTCTGATAAGGATCACATGTATAAACTTTGTGACGATTTCTTTCGACGGTTTAGAGTGACAAATTTTTAGATTCGGTCTTGTACTTACTCACATTCGAACTTGCACATACTCACATTCGTACTTGCACACACTCACATTCGTACTTGCACACACTCACATTCGAATTTGCACATACTCATATGCGAATTTGTACATACTCACATTCGAAGTTGTTCATACTCGCATGCGAATTCTTACATACTCACATGTGAATTAGTGCATACTCGCATGCGAACTTGCATTTATGTACTCACATTCGACCTTGTACGTACTCGCATGTGAATTCTTATGTACTCACATGTGAATTCTTATGAACTCACATGTGAATTTTTGTATATTCACACGCGAACTTGCACATACTCACATTCGGACTTGTAGATACTCACGTTCGAATTTGTAAGTTTAGGAATGCGTATTTGTATTCGAATGCCTGAATTCCGAATCTTGAGATAATTAATTAATTCAATAAAATCATACATGCAAATAAAATCTAGATATATTTAATAAAATCATACATGTAAATGAAATTTAAATAATTTGAATAAAATCATGTGTCTAAATAAAATCTAAATAAATCGAATCAAATCATATACATAACCACAGTCCAGTTAATTTTAATAAAATCATATATCTAAAGTACATATAAAGAATGACATCCGAACCTCGTAATAAACTATACCACTCGCATTTATAAAATGGAATATCTTTGAAAGATACATTACGATTGTCGTACCATTTTCTTCAAAAAAGTCCGTGGCCGATCGTTACGCCGTTATTCGATATTATTACGCGATTTCCGTGATCGTCGCGATTCTCTGGTGGCTGCGGAGGATCACCCCCGTATCGCGAAGGGTAACCCATCGAAATTCCCTATAGACTATGTCGTTTCGCGCTGCATCCGATCGTTACGTTGGCATCGCGTAATATCAATAAACTATCGGCATAGAGCGATACGCGAACGAGCTTGTTCGAGCTACCCTCGCGACGGAGGGGTTGCTTAAGGTGGCTATCGGGATTTGGGTGAGGGTGTCGCGCGGGTTCCACTCCCGGCATTAGGGCGAATGAAGTTACGAGACAGCGGTTTACCAGTCGTATTCCTAACGACGAATACCATCGCGTCGTTCCTACGCCCGTAGACAGCTTTAAGCGGCTGGAAACGAGCCTTTACTTAGCGAGAAAGTGAATCTACTTGCCCCATTGGATAATTCGAACATTCTACGGTATTACTTCGGTCATATAACCCGAAGAATTAACGATCCGTTACTCTTACCACGTGATCCAGCGTATAATTATTTTTACTTTTATTGTTGGCGATATTCGAGTGTGCAAAGGACGAAACAGTATCGAATTTCACCGATGGGGCGAAACAAAAAGTTTGTTCAGCACGAGTCTAAAGCGAGGAATTCAATAAATACCGAATACTCAATCGCTATTGAAATCATGAATATTGAAGTATTAAAAAAAATCATTTCGATTCGTACCTTGACTAAATTCAAGTTGCAAAAAGAAAAACAATCTCGAATTTTTAATCGAGGGTTGAGAAGTGATTGCTTGTACAACATGAATGTACCATAAATGTTCATTGCTATTAAACAAGCCAAAAATTATTTTAATATTAATGTTAATAAAATTGGTGTCCAAAAGGAAAAACAGAATGTCGAATTGTCCCGATATCTAAGAGCATCGCGTAAGAGTATAAGAACGAATGTCGTTTAATGTAAACGAACCCCTATACACCGGCATTAATTACGAACTGTAAAGCACGACAACGCATAGCTCGTCAAAATGAAGCCGGGCTAATATTACAGACGAGACTTCTCGTCAGAATTTCGATATTCGTCCATTATGCGAGTGGTCGTTACGCGAACTGCCTTCGAAAGTTTATGAAAAATGTCAGGTACGCGTTCAATTTATGAAAATGTAACGAAAAATGACGTGTACGTGTTCCCTTTGAAATGTTTTCCACGTGTCGACAATGGAGGCTGCCTTAAAATTTTCCCGCGAATTGTTCCCCATTTGGAAAATCATTTTCTCCCGTTGTTTCGAGAGCCTTAATTACGTACTGCGCAAACGACGCCCGCCGTTAATATACATTTTATTAGGTACACGATAAAATGGTGGCGGGGCGATACGGTACGTTAATTTTCTACCGTGTACTTTGCTTCTTGACGGACGAACTTTTCGTGTATCGATTCCCGCCGACGGTTGTTCGAGATCCACTTCCAGCGGATCAACGTCAAGAAGGTTAACGAGTTATTTCGAAGATGTGTACGGGAGAGATTAACAAGATATCGTAACGAAGAGCAACAAGAACAAGGAGAAAAGTGATTCGAAATGAAAACAAGCTCACCTATTGCCCGTGTCGACGGAACGCCTCGAATTTTCCGTTCACGTTTCTCCACCCTGTTTAACGTTCGTTTTATTATTATATCGGGGCTCGGTCGACGAAAGTACGTGGAGGGAAATCTTGCGGGTTCGAAAACTTCTTGTTAACTCATCGTTCGAGACTCCTTGTTCGAATGCGACTTCGGTATGTCTGCTTATGTGTCTTCGATGTGTTTGGTCATGGGTGTTCAATATGTCCGAACGTGTCTTCCGTATGTCCCACTAGATGTCTTCAATATATTTGACCGTAGGCGTTCAACGTCTGAATATGTCTTAAGTATGCCCCACCAGATGTCTTCAACATACATATTTGTCCGTAGACGTTCAACGAGCCTGAATATCTCTTAAGTGTGTCTGACTATGTATCTTCAGCATGCAACACTATGCGTCTTCAATGTATTTGATCATACATGACTGATCGTAGATAGGTACTGATTATATCTGAACATAACCTCCATGTGTCTGACTACGTCTAATCAGCAGTCAACACGAATTTTATAAATGTTTTGACAGTCTGGCGGAAACATAAAAATTGTCAAGATGATCGATACAGGTTTCCGGATTTCAAACTGTACAGATTCCATAACGACACGATTGGATCCAGGACGAGCGAAACGAAGTGTACATCGCGTTCGATAGGTCGAACGGACATTCGATTCGAGCGAAACGGACATCGGCCATATCGTGTCCCACGAGTTCAGATTCGACTCTCGGCACGCGCGAATCCTGTCTCCGAGGTTCTGGATCATTCTGTATCGAGGTGTACGTGTCCTGAATCATCGGTGTTAGGTCTGTCAAGCAGGAATCTTCGGTATTACGTCCTGCAGGAACGTAGGTTATCAGACCTTCCCTCTCATCGCGATTAAAATACGCCAAGCTGGTGCATTACGTGCGTGCTTCGTCGATTCGCGTCTTCTCGTGTCATTTACCCCGAGGATTATCGTTGTTATTCACAGAAAATTATCCGCGTTTAATTCGTTCACCCATTTTTATCCGTTTACACCGTGATCCTGTTACATAGGTTATGTTGCAAATCACACGTACACGAGATTAATGGTAAATAATCGCATTGGCTTATTATAAATGATTGAATTATTACAAGTCATTCTAAGTTACAAATTCTTACAAGTTATTATAAGCTACAAATTATTATGAAGTACGAATTATTGCAATCTTTTGCAAGATGATAAACTTTTTATGACGAGCGTAGTATATTATATATCGAAGTTGTTTGTTGGGTGTACATGTCGAAGTTAGTTGTGTATTCTTGTCTGCAAAATATAAATTTACAAGGACATTTAGGACACTGATTTACGTAGAGTAGGTATAAATATTTGAAATCTATAATGCGGTAGAAATTGGTTCAAACTTGATATACTTCTTGTGCCAATTTCCGAGTAGGATATTTGCGTAAGTAGCTTATTATCATGAATAATTGTTGATGAAGATTTTTGCATACACTAAGTGTAATAACATATAAAGTACCAAATAGCGTTAATCGATGCACGAGTCGGTAAGCAAACAATTATGAATTAACGAATGACGTTAAGAATGCTAAAAGTATATAACTAACGAGATGCGCGTATTTGCAAAGCTCTCTTTGAAGTGATTAAAAGATTCGTCCATTTAACTTCGGAGTAGGTGAACGTTTCAAGCAGCCCATAAAGGGCTTGCGTTAGGGTCTATGTTCTTTTCATACAATTAAAGAAAAATAGAAAACGACGCGAACGAGTTCCAAGATTTAATCCTTTGTGAAACGAGAATGTAGAATTTTAAATTAATGTCCACTTACAACGGGATAATGATCTCCGACGGATGAAAGACGAAAAGTAAAAAATAATTGATCATGATGAGAGGGTCACGTGTACGGATCTCGCTTCGAGACAGGGAATTATAAATTTGAGACAAAGAATTTTTTTTATTTCGGACGCTTTCTTTTTCCGGCGAGTCGTTCTTTCAACTTCCGTTTTACGAAGTATGCTGATCACGTGGTATGCTGATCGTTGCATACAGGGTGAGATATTTAAAAATGCCGAATAATTCGCAGTCGACAATGTGACCTTCATTGTCCTTCATACTAGGTCGCTGTATGTTTGAAACGTTCTTGTTTGATTTACAATTACATTAGTTAGATTAATCGTACTCACATATCCGATTAATCTAACTAATGGAATTGTAAATCTGATTAACCCACATCGCACTAATTACAGGTTACTTCAGTTGCATAAATCAGATCAGTAATTACGTTAACTCGATTCATCGGAACATCGACAAATATTCAGAAACTCGGTAAAATCCGTTCAATACTGATTAGTGGAATTTTCTTTCATTCTTAATTATATTTTCACGTTGACGTGCGCTATGTTTATGCATTATGCTTTGTATCTCTTCTCATTCTAGTTATTTAATTCGTGTCTCATTTGCTCGAAGTGATTATGAAATTGTAGAACATGGTATATCTTCTTTTGTACATGTTTCTATCACTCTAAAGGTGCTAATAAATGAATATAAAATTCCATACCATTACCAGTGAACAACCTAATGCACTTTGTGCCCAAGAACAAACCTTCTGATTCTTAATTACTTGAGGCATAGGATGTTACAAAATAAAGTAGATTCATATTGCACAGAAATTTTTATATTTCTGAAATTTCTCAAATTTCTCAAATTTCTCAAATTTCTCAAATTCCTCAATAGTCTCAAATTTTTAAAATTTATCAAGTTTCTCAAGTTCCTAAAATTCCAAAAATTCGTAAAATTTCTCGTTTATAAAATTTTTAAAATTTTTCCAATTTCTCAAATTTCACAATTTTCCCAAGTTTCCAAATATTCCTAAAATTTCTCAATTGTTTCAAGTTTCCCAAATGTCTCAAATTTCCTAAATGTCTCAGGGTTTCCCAAATGTTTCAAATTTTCCAAATGTCTCAAACTTCTCAAGTCTATTATTAAAAATCTAACAATAATCTAATTTATTGTTACTTATTTATTGTTCAGTTATTGTTATCGCGATTGATGGGACTCAAATAGTCCCATCGTGTCACACGTATTTTTGAACGGTACTTATTTCGACGTGGGTCTAAAAATGTCTCCCAATTTTTGATCCCACCGTGTCCCAAAGAGTTAACAGAGTCGACCCTCGTATCCCCATAACCATGCCGAAATCAGAAACGCCGGATTATTTGCGGGTCATTTTAAATGCTTCACCCCGTATATCGAAATAGAGAGCCGGTCTCTTTTTGCCGATCGTTTCGTCCATCGGGGATTAGAAGAGTCTCGTGCCAGAATTCCGGAATAAAAACGACGACACGGGGTGGCCCTGGATACCCTCGACGGTGCTGTAACTGCGCGAATCCTCCAGAGTATCCTTAGGCTTCCGTTATCTGTTCACCCCAGAACCACCACCCCCTTTTGTCCATCTCGCTCGACCCTCTATTCTCTGCCGGATTCAATCGAGCCTGGAATCTCGTTGCGCAGGAAATCGTCCTATGCAACGATTCGCCCTTCTGGGACCCTACGTTTAATTTTATGTACGCTTTCCGATCCTCTTCCGACATTTTTTCCCTCTCTTTTCATTTCGCGTTTCTTTACCGGTCACCGTGCACGTACAGACGTCTCGATTTCTTCTCGCGCGATGCGATTGCGCGACTGTCGCGTAAAATGATTATTTTTGCAGGGGGATGTTTAAAATCTGGATTATTTATGGATTTATACATCGATAATGATACATCGGAAATTGCTGAATTTATGAATCGATATTTTCATCGAAATTTTTGTACGTTGGAACTCGTGATCCTTTAGTTCCCAAATTTGTGAGTTGTTCGATTTCTGAAGAGTGAAGTTTTGGTATTTTTGGTCTGGAATTGTCAGGGGGTACATTTCTAAGTTTCTAATACTTTATGTTCTTAATTCTTAAATTTCTAAATTGTTATATTCCGAAATTCCCGAGTCACATTTGCGAAACGCGTGAGACGAGCTCGTTGAAGCAGTGTCCACGTGTTTAGATGAAATAACAACGAGCCAGTATCCTACGTATTGTCGTAGTTGTCCAGCGTACACGGTGTGGCACAATTAGCCGCGTTTTAATTAGCACGCAACGAGACAATGGCGAGCGAGCATATTTATCGGCATCGTGTCGAAGAATAGCATGAATCGAACGCGATTCACCGCGAAAAACAGCTTCGACCTCGCTGAAAATCGCGGTCGACGTGGATTTTTGCGCGCGACGGAATACGCTCTTTTCATCGCATTCATTCAGCTCCTCTTTCAATCATGATCGAAGCCATGGTGTCGTGATCAAACGCGATAAACCATAGATTGCTCGCGCGGAATTTATGGGACATTGCCGTGCGTTGGTCATAAAATTTTCGTCCCTGAGAATTAAAATTCCGCCACGATTCTCGTCTATTGTGGATTCGGGCATCTGGGGAATTTGGGAATTTGGGAAGCGCGGATTTGGGGATTTCAGAATTTGGAGACCTTGGAATTCGGGGTTTAAGAATTTGGGGATTTGGAGATTTGGCAATTTTGGAATTCGGGGTTTAAGATTTTGGGGATTTGAGAATTTGGCGATTTTGGAATTAGGGGATTAAGAATTTGGAGATTTCGAGATTCGGGATTTGAGAATTTGGGGACATTGGAATTCGGCGTTTAAGAATTTGGGGATTTTGGAATTCGGGATTTAAGATAATGGGGATTTGAGAATTTGGGGACTTTGGAATTCGGGGTTTAAGAATTTGGGGATTTGAGAATTTGGGAATTTTTGAATTCGGGGTTTAAGAATTTGGGGATTTGAGAGTTTGCAACTTGGAAATTCGTGATTTGAATGTTGGAAATGTGAAAATTCGGTATTTGAGATCAGAATGTAGAAATTCAGGATGTGAGAGTTCAAGTCTTGAAAATTCGGTGTTTCAGAATTCGGGATACAGAATTTCGGAACTTGAGAATTCGAGATACAGTTTCTAAAATTTTCTGAATTATCGCGTTAGAAGGTAACATAGTTATTGCAGAAGGAGTTGGCACGAAAGGTACATACTTTACGGTAGATTTTAGAATGGTACTGTAGCAGGATTCAGTTGGAGCACTATTAACGATTACAGTGAAAGGTGTAACAACTTCATAAATTTATATTACAAAAAGGAAAGCACCCTCTAGCGGAGGTCCTTATTCCGTACCGGTCGTGACACTAAATATGCCCGTGTTAGGACGATAGGGTGCAAATGACAAGGGTTTAAGATATAGCCGTTCGTAACGCGGCCCTAAAGTGCCTTCAAAACGTTACCGAGTCGACATAAAATCCATACGACGCGTGCTCTCCTTTTTAACCGAGCTGTCTCTCTCTTTCACCTGTTCCACCACGGCTCGAAGATAATCCATCAACCTCGATCTTCGAATATTTTCTTAAAAAAGAACCTGTCGAATGAGCGAGAACATCGTTTTAGTTAAACAATTTGTACGACCTTCATTATCAACGTTGACCTAAACTGTCCATACCCGAAATCGATCTGCATTTATCGATCATAAATAGGACTATTAATAATCAATTTTTTGAAAATGTCTATTGTCGGAATATTCTGCGAGTAGAATAAGTAAATTGTAATTATACTTATAACAGATAAGTAC
Organism: Coelioxys conoideus; assembly: GCA_947623535.1. Lineage (NCBI taxonomy): Eukaryota > Metazoa > Arthropoda > Insecta > Hymenoptera > Megachilidae > Coelioxys > Coelioxys conoideus. The sequence goes on from OX392456.1 coordinate 7,848,768, forward strand.
ATACACCTAAATACAATAATAATTGTATCATATTATTTTAAACATTATGATTATAAATATAGGAAATCATTGTAAATTATTATTTATAACTATAATCATAATAGATTGTCTTTATAATTAGTCATACTAAGTTTTATTCATAACTACGATCATACTAAAATATGTATAATTATAATGGTAATCATAGTAGATTGTAATTATAATCATAATCATGATCATAGTAAAGTATCATTATGATCATAATTATAATAAATTGTAATAATAATCATAATCATACTAAATTATCATTATAATCATAATTAGAGTAAACTGTAATCATAACCGTGACAATAATTAAAAAAAAAAATGAATATTCTATATAAAACAATTTTGAACCAAAAATGACGGTCTATCTCAGCACGATGTAAAATTGAAACAAAATTTTATGAGAAATTTTGAAAGGGTTATCCCAAAATTCAAAGAAACCGATCCTTACAGAAAAGAATAAACTATGACAAGACTTGAAGAAATTACGTGAAATAATTTCGGTAGAAGTCGATAAGGTTCTAGGATTTTTCGTTGGTCGAATTGTCGAAGAGAAAGATGGACCTGTTAAAACGAAGATTACTTCCGGTTAGTGGTTGTCGGCCGTTCGCGATCGGGAGTCTGCTGTTAGCCGCAGATAATAATATTCGTGCTAGCGGGCTGTCTCGAATCAATAACGGATTACCACGCGAATGTTATGCAACGTCGGCCAAATTGTTTCTCTCGTGGTATCGATCGATTTCGAACACTTACACGAGCCGGATGATCGATATATCGTGCTCAAGAAACTACCTGCCGCGACCCGACTCACCCCTAACTACTACTAATGAATCCGGTCGCGGATACGGGACACGCACCCCTGATTTTACACATAATTTCGTTTCAACGAGCTTCGTTGTGGACTGTTGACTGATAGGACGGTGGAAAATTGGAAAATTGCGAGACTGAGTAACCAGAGAAATGGAAAATTGGAAGATTGAGTATGTGGAGAAATGGAAGATTTGAAGATTGAGCAATTGGAGATATGGAAAACGAAGAAGTGAGAGGTGGGAGAAATGGGAACTTGAGAAATTAGAAAAATGGCAAATTAGGGATTAGGAATTAGGAATTAGGAATTAAGAAATTAAGAAATTAAGAAATTAAGAAATTAGGAATTTTAGGAATTTTGTGTAACTTCCAAAACTTCAAAATTCCCAAATTACCAACTTACCCAATTCCCAAACTTTCAAATTCTCAAGTTCAAAAATTTCCAAGTTACCAAATTTCTAAATTCCCAAATTCCCAAATTTCTAAATTCCAAAATTCTCAAATTCAAAAATTTCTAAATTTCTAAATTCTCCAACCGTCAAATACCAAACTTTGCAATCCCCTCATCCTCAAATCGCCGAATCTTAATTTCCGATACTTTACCTAATTAGTGATATCGTTTGTTAATAGAACTATGCATCGCGTATCAGAAATTCCACGAACGCCGCAGGTGTCCACATATTTTTGAGCGGCAGTGTACATCGGCAGGCGCGGCCATACAAGCGGAGGAACGTACACAGGGCAACGCGATCGCCTCCGACCACCCCCGAATAGTGTCGAGGGTGGATTTGTTGGCGCATGCGCGAACCCTCTCGGCAGCGCAGCACACCGTTTCTGGCGAAGTAAGCGGAGGTTCGAGGCGAGCTGCGAGGGTGACACCCTGCAGTCTGACGCGGGACTTCGACCCTCGCGGATGCCCGAGGGTGGCTCCTGCCCCCGTAGCCCGCTCGCGGCCGCGCCACGCCATCGTTTTGCGTGCACGTAACGACGACAGTTTTATATTCCTTTCTTTCTTTGTCACCCGACATGTGAACATTTCGCGACAACTTTGGTGACGCACCACTCTGTAACTTCACGATAAATAAATCGAACGTCGGCATTGCTCGACGATCCGTGCACCGTCTGTCCTCTGGTTTTGTGGAGTTGCTTCGGTAACGAGCCGGCCACGACGAGCAGACAGACTTAATCGCAGCAGTGGATTTGCCGGCACCGTGAAGTGCGGACAGTTCGCGAGTGTTTTCTTCCGTGGACGGAGACGAACGGGTGCACGTCGAGGGTGTATTGCGGCGAGGTGAACCGGCACACGGTAAGTCGATTACTTCGTGGTCGATGATCAAACGTAGCTTTCATTAAGGACGGCTACGTTTTAACCCCTTGCCATACTTCGACGAGTCTGACTCGTGACGCACTCGCGGTTTAACACTGGATTTACGGACGTTTAGTGACCACTTACGTCTAAATTGAAGATGAACTATAAAAATAAGGAAATAATGGATAATACATACATCAGTCTATAGAACGATTCTTTATCTCGACGATGCCTAACACGCACCTTGACATACGCGTCTTTATAATTTTCGTAATTGAAAATAAGAAATCTAAGATCCATCATTTTTACGGGTTCCGTAAATCCGATAAATCGTACTGTAATTTTGAATATGCTCATATGTAAAGTTCGTATTCGATCATAATCTATGGTCAAGGATCATTGAACGTATAATACGTATAATGTTTTGATTTCCTTTATTCGTGTGAATATTGTTGCTGGGAATGGTTAGTTCTGACGCACCGGTGAAATAAATTGTATGGCAGGGGGTTAATCTCTTCGATATGGTTGAATTTTGGTCCATTTCTAAGTACGGCAATGTTCGACATGAATTACATACATGTAAATATACAGCACCGCAATTTCTGACGGGCAATGCTGTTCTTTACACGAATACGTGGGAACGAAGTTCTTGAGGGTTTAATTATAATTGTTTTTAAAGGTATGGCTCTCATACTTTAACTTTAACAATTCACTTTAATAATTAGTAGTACAATTGATCGTGATACATTGACCCACGTCAAAATCTTCATAAGTATAGAGATATCTGGAAATCGGTGTAAAAAGAAACCTATGTACCTTGGATTTAAGGTATAAAATATCTAAATATCTGGAGATCTTTGTAGACACCTAGCGCTCCACATATTTAAAGATGTAGGTAATCGGGAATCCAAGTATTTCGAGATTTAGGTATTCGGGGAATTGGGTATCTATCTAGGATATTTGCAGAAATACGTATCTGGGAGTCTAGGTGCAAGGGTGATTACATACCTGGGGGTATAGATATCTAAGCGTGCTGGTATTTGTATATATAGGTAATAAGAGATAAAGCTATACGAAGATATAGGTATCTGGGGATCTAGAGATATATTTATGTAGCTAATGCTACATCTGGGTATTTAGTGATGTAGGTATCTACATTTGTAGGTAATGAGGATTTAGGCATTTCGAATTTTCCGTATTGGGTGATTTTGGTGTTGGAAATATGGGTTTGTAGTTATGTGGGTATTTGATGATATAGAAATCCAGGAATTTAGGTTACTGGGTATCTAGGTATCTAGTGATATAGGCATCTGTGAATCCGGATATCCGTTCACTTAGATATCTAGTGATCTAGATATTCGTGAACCTAGGTATCCCTGAATCTGAGTACCTGGGGACCTAGGTATCTGTGGATCTAGATATCCGTTTACATAAGTATCTAGTGATCTATGTTTCTGCGGATCAAGATATCCGTGGATCAAAGCACCCGAGGACCCAGGTATATAGTGATGTAGGTATCTGAGGACCTAGATGTCTGTTTACATACGTATCTAGATACCTAGCTATCTGTGGATCTAGATGACTACGGATTTAGGTGACTAATCAGTGATCTAGGTACTTATGAATCCACAGATCCAGTGACGTGTATGGCTAAATTCATAAGAGTATCGAGAACAGAAAAATATGTTACATTAAAATGAAAAATCGCGAATTAAATTCCACGTCAATTTGTTCGGGATCGGAAGTTAATAATTTCACGGGAGAATTTATTAGAATCCCGGGAAACGTCGGGGAGTTAATACGTAACGATGTATGATAAACGAGGAAGGAACATTTGTCAGACGGTTCGCAAATTGTCCGTCAATGTATTCGTAAAAACGAGCAATTCTTTTTCCCGTTCGGAACGATTCTTCATTTTCTTGAGCCGCTCGGCGAAACAATAAAACGATCGGGTCTCTCGTTAATGGTGGAAATGTTCCTGGAACTTCAGCGCGTTTTATCAAAGTCAAGAGAACGAGGGGTGAGAAATGAAAACAGACCCTCCCCGATGGAAATATTATTTAAACACGCCTTTCATTCCGTGCTAGCCGACCTTCTTCGTCGCTCGATCCGTCCTCCTTCGAGGAAAGGACTTATAAAAAGCTCTTCCTCTCAAGCGAATCGATTTAAGACGGTATGCGTTCGAGCCTCGTTCACAAAGATCGAGAATAATATCGGATTCGAAAAACTTGCGGGGAAAACCGCTTACCTGTCGATCTGACTGGCTCGAAAAATCGAATAATAAACTATCGATCTTCCAGCAAAAACCTTATTTGAAGTATTCTATGAAATAGAGGCTCCTAGAGATTGATTAACATTGAACTCGGTGGTAAATTATTTGGTAACTTATTTTGAGGTTAGGTTTGATTTAAGTTAGCCTTAATTCAGGTTTGGATCTGTTATTAGCGTCCATAGAAACGATTATGAGTCATTTATAGGTGTATCTTTTGCTGATACTTATTTTGAACCGAGGTAATGTATTTTATATAATATTTATATTTTAGGTTAGGTGAGATTAAATCAGGTATAAGTCCTCACACTGTTCGATTAAAACAACTACAATCCTCGATGGTTGTATATCCTGTCAAAACTTGTTTCAAGATTGAGTTACAACTGGGTCAAGTTAGGTCTGGTTAGGTTAGGTAAGGTTTGATTAAATCAAATATAAATCCTGAAAATGTTCGATTAAAACAACTACAATCCTCGATGTTTGTATATCCTGTCAAAATTTGTTTCAAGATTGAGTTACAACTGGGTCAAGTTAGGTCGGGTTAGGTTAGGTAAGATATGATTAAATAATATTATAAACGGTATCAGTGTTTAATAGAAACAACTATAATAAATCATCGATCACTGTATATGACATTAACACTTATTTCAAAATTAAGATTTGGTTCGATTAGGTTAATATTCTTAAAGTGACGAAAGACTATGATAAATCGTTGATCACTGTATATCATGTTAAAACTTATTTCAAGATATGTCGTTATAATTAAGACAAGTTAGGTTATGTTCGATTAGGTTATTGTTTTCTTAAAGTGTTCGATCACGAGACAACAACAGTGGGAAATATCTTTCATGGTTTCATATTCTGTTAAACTAATTTTGAGGTTAAGTTGCGGTTGGATTACGTCTGGGTTTGATTAGATTGGATTTCATTATCATGGATTTAGGTTGAGGTTATTTCAAGGTGGCTCGTAACATTTACGAAATTATGTCAAATGTATTAACCATTGCTAGCTCGATTCAGTCGCAATTTGGAAATAAATTTATAGTAAACAACGTGTGTGTCCGATAATAACGCAATTAGGATCACATTAAAGAAGGTATTAAAGCAATGAATCAAAGTATTAAAAATGATAATACACGTTTGACCTCGTAATTTTATGAAGTAGGTTATGCCAGTGAGACATTTCACACCGATCTTTTCTACCAACAAAATTGACCTCTTTCTCAAAATCTTCTCATTCCACAAAAGGTTTTAAAGCTTTAACGTTCATCCGAAGTTTCGTAAGAAAAAAATGTTCCTTTCTTATCGCAGTTTGACGAAAATTTATTATACCTTCGAATCGCAGTGTTAAATTAAGGATTTGTTTTTTACTATCTGTGGTGTTAGCCATAGAGAAGATTGACATACATCGCCGATGAACATGTTTGGTTAAATTAAGTTCATGGCTTTAATCAGTGACGACCATCAGAGTAACGACATGTTAATCCTATGTGATAATCCTAACTTCAAGGATTTGCAAACGCAATTTCATTACAGAATATCGGGACAAATATTTAATGTTAATTTCCGGCTTATAAAACGTCAAATTTGCATTACAGTTTACGTACCGTTAACGATATCTTCGTACCTTCTGATCCATTCTGATCCATTCTGATCCTCTTTCCTGTCGGTATTTATATTCGATCACGAAAAGTCAATTTTTCGGGTTAATCGATCGACTATCGAAAATTTTCCACGGGGTTAATTAACGCGTTTAAGTTCCTGCGCTTCACGTAGTTACTATCTCACGATATAAATTAACTTTCCGGTTTACGTTTTACCAAAATTATTACAGCGTAAATTTAAATAATCCTCTTTCGCAGAAATATGCATTTAGAGCCAAAGAGGATTACGTCATATATTTTATTTCTATGAATCGTTCCGGCCAATTGTTAATTTATTTTATGCGTTGCAATTTCGTTTGCGAAGTTTAATTTGCAAATTTTAGGTTCAGAATTGGTATTTTTGTACAGTTTTGCGTGGGAGATGATTCGGGGAATTGGAGATTTAGAAATTTGCGGGATTTGGGGATTTGCGGAAATTAGGAATTTGGGTTTCGGAAATTTAGGAATTTGGGGGATTTGGAGAATTTAGGAATTTCTGGATATGTGGAAATGAGGAATGTGGGGTTTGGGGAGTTTAAGGAGTTTAAGGAATTTCGGAGTTTCGGAATATCAGAATTTCGGGTTTTGGGATTTGGGGTTTAGGGATTCGGGATTTAGGGATTCGGGATTTAGGGATTCGGGATTTAGGGATTCGGAATTTAGGAATTCGGAGTTTAGAAATTCGGAATTTGGGAATTCCGGGATTTTTGGACTCGGGATATGAGAATTCTTGGATATGGTATAATAATTCGGGATATAGAAATTCGAGATTCGATTATTCCGTATTTGAAAATTCGGGGCTTACAAATCCAAGTCCCCAAATCTTCAAATTTGTTTACGAAAGCTACTCAATTGAACACCATCAAAAATTAAAAAATGTAAGAACGGAGAGTCCAGAATTCCGTAAACCCAAAATATAAAAATCCGAAAACTCAGAAATCTCGAACTCCATACTATTATACCGATACAACCAAAGTCCCTATATGATCTCCGGTCTTACCCTCGCAAATAAACTACGAACTTCCGCAGCAGAAGTCTCTACAACCCTCTACGACCCGTTTAATCCAAATATTCTGCAATCGACTCGTTCGATTAATCGGATATCGACAACTGGACGAGTTGTAAATTAACAAATTACAGTTTCGGTGCTCGGCTACGCTCGGATGTTTGCAGAAATGAAGGCCGCGCTCGCGACGAAAATTCCCACAAAGGGCAGAACTCTCCGACGCAATTTCGTCGACCGTCGGAGCGTCTTAATTCGCGTTACGTAATAGCCGTCGACGAGTCGACAGAGAAACGAGATAGACTAAAGGCAAACGATATGGTTCGACGCCTCGTTTCTCGCGGTCTCGACGCTTTTCGAATTCGATTTCAAAGCGGGTTCAACCTCTTCTTTTTTTTTTATTGTTTTTCTTTCTCTGCCCCTCTGTTTTCTTCTCTTCCTTTTTCACTCCACCCATCCACCCCCGTTCATCCCTGTTCCCTTTCGTGTGCGGTTCAATGAAACCAGGACGTTTTTCGATCGGTCTGCTATTTTGTTGCCTCGGCGTGTTCCCTTGTCTGTCGAACAACGGCTTTGTTCTCGCGGGATGTGTCAATTCGCGATAGGATCGATATTTTTGAATCGTTAGGGACAGCGGCGGGTGTCGTTCGTGAAATCCGCGTTCGTCGAATCGTCGTCGACGATGAAACATGGAAACGTTTGCGCGAACGGTGAAGATCGTCGAGAAAAACGAGAGGACGATTTAAATATTAAGGTTTTGTTATTCAATTTTGGAATGATTTTGATTTTCAATGTTGAGTTTCTCGATGTCATAAATCGAGAGCTTTTATTTCGCAAAACTGAGCTTGTTATCTAAACGAACGTAAATAGAGCATCGAGTATCAAATATCTGATACAACGAGCATCAAACAAACGTTTATCAAATTGTTTGTTAAATAAATATCGCCCGCAACGAAAACATGTCTATGTTCAAAAAAACTGATTTCACATACGAATGTCAACGATGTCGATATATATCAACAATATTAATATATAATAATAATAACAACACCAATATATAATATCAAACATATTGGCATATACAGTCGTGGACAAAATTAAGTGGTCAGGCATCATAAATAACAAAAGTTTTAATTGAATTTAACTAACAATTCCTATAAATCAAAACTTTAATGCACAATTATATACATTAAATATATATTTTTTCAAGTCCACAAAAGCATTTCACGTTCTAAATTTAAAATTTATTTAAAACATTGTAACAAAACAAAGAATTTTTTACATTTCTGCAATGTCCACTTAGTTTTGTCCATGACTGTATAATCAACAATATTGATATGTAATATTTTATTAACAGTATCGGTATATTTTTCGAAATTGTAAATGTAGGACGTACTTTTCTGAAACCTCGTAATTGATAGAGACAGGTGCATGATTAATCGTGCGCACACATTTAATGACACGCGACAGAGATGCATTAGCATATATGCATTACCAAAAATCTGCACGAAGGCATACGATCATCGAAACGACGAGGAATAACGACGAATAAAAACGATTACGCGAATAATGCGAAGTAGCGCGGTATCATAAAGGGGACGAAGGATAAAGGGGCATAGGGAACGCGGAAGAAGCCGATTGCGAAGCTCTCAAAGCTCAGCGAGGACGATTCAGATCGTCGTCGGGTTGATGTCCTCATTAGGTCCATGGGAGGCGAAATTTCGGGGCCGAAGGACACGCGAAATTAGCAAAGGAGGGATCGTCAGAGGGTAAGATGCGTCCTGTGCCTTAGTCGGGTGAAATTACGCGACGAAGTTCGGCCCTTTGAAGGAACTTCGATGAAACGCGGCCCTTGTGCAACCTGTCTCGCTCGATAAACACCGCCCTTTGTTCCTCGGATCGACTCCCTGTTATGCACTCGGGTGTCAACGAAACTCCCTAAATTTCCTCGCATAAATAACTCGTCGGATCTTTCAATTTCTCTATTTCTCTTTATCTATCTTAAACCTTTGCACTCGACGGTGTTTTTACCGATAGCAGTTAGCGATTCTACAACTTTTTGGCTGAAAAGTTTGATGAATTCGTGCGAAGTTGTCCCCACTATTGATTACCATTATTAGCTGTTTCATAATGTTTACACATCGTGTGAACAAAATTATAGGTTTGGTTAAAAAATACATATTCCAAATAGTTGTGGTAAGCAAACTGGTGAGTATGAGTCACCTTTCGAGTACAAAAGGTTAATTCTTATACGAGACTATAGCGAATTGCGAGGTTAGGTTCGGGATACTCGTTATGTATCCTTCCCTTAATTTTTCTGATTACGGGGTTAGAAATTCTTTGCAAGTGTTTTCACAGTTTTTCAGGTCATTTCATAGCTCGGTCGATAAATTGTTAGAGGTGGACACATTAATTTATGTTATATTATAATGGCCACGTATCAACAGAAGGGATGTACACATATGTGTACGGTCATAAATGAATTTATAATGTGTAACACATTATGCAACTAGATAACTAAATAAAGAAATGCCATGTGTAATGATTTACTTCATATGTACTTATTCATATGAACTTAATTTATGATCATACATATACATATGTATGCACTCATGGACAAAATTAAGTGGACATTGCAGAAATGTAAAAAATGTTTTGTTTTATTACAATGTTGTAAATAAATTTTAAATTTAGAACGTGAGATATTTTTGTATATTTGAAAAAACATTTATTTAATGTATATAATTGTGCAATAAAGTTTTGATTTATAGGCATTATTAGTTAATTAAATTTATCTTTTGTTATTTATGATACCAGTCCACTTAATTTTGTCCACGACTGTATGTAATATGTCACATATTATAAATTAATGTATAATCGTACATATACATATGTGTATGTAATATGTCACGTATTATAAATTTATTTATCTTCGTATTGTGCATATATCTATGTGTATGTATTAGGGGGGCCGGAAAGTAATGTAATTTATTTATTTGAATTTAATGTAAGAAAACGACATTACTTTCCGGTCCGCCTAATAATACCTTACATATTATAAAGTAATTTACGATTGTACGAGATGTTACATTATTTAATCGATCAAATGTTTGTACGAACACGCGAGGGAAACTTGGCGGGGTTAAAAACGAACAGTTCGATAATTATCGAAAGGGTGTCGAGGTACAGAAAAGCAAATCGACGTCCCAGGAACGTTTCCCTTCCGACAACGGAAACTTTCCGTCGGATCGGAGTTCCCCCATGAAAAATCCGCGATTCTCGCCGGAGTTTGCTCGAATCCGCGGGTAGCGGGGGTCGGCAGAGGGGCGACGGGGCGGCGTAGGGTGCGGGGTTGGTAAGTTCAATTCGCGAAGTAGCGGGAAGAATTGATTTAGCAAAGTCCGTAATGAGTTGATTGCAGAGGATTCTCTATGCCGTAACTTTCGAGCGACGCTGCCTTAAATTGCATTCGTTACGGTGCCGACCAGCGGAATTCGATTTTCGAAATATCGCCAGTCTCCTTCGGCCTCCCGTCTATCGAAGATCCCCCCGGCACGAAGCCGGCAAACTCGATTCCCGTATCGCGTAAAACACACAGCCGAATAATGTTAGGGTGTACCATAAGTTTCTTCCGCGTCGCGACACGAATGACTGTAGCTGACTGTGGTTAGGCAAATGTTTTTTTTTTGGGTACATTCTGACGGCCGCACACTCCTAAATTCTGACGCTTGGTGAACAAATGATAGTTTCGAAGTTTCAGCATTTTCGAATGGGATATAATCGGAGGAATGGGGGATTTCGGGAATTTAGGGATTTGGGAATTTCGGAGTGCAAGGATGTGGAAATTTTGGGATTTGGGAATTTGGGGATGTGGAGATTTGGGAATTTAGAGATTTGGCGATTTGGGTATTTGGGTAGTTGGGTATTTGGGGAATTGGGGATTTGGGGAGTTGAGAATTTGGGAATTGGGAGTTTAGGGATTTGGGAATTGAGAGTTTAGGAATTTCGGAATTGGGAGTTTAGGGATTTGGGAATTGAGAGTTTAGGAATTTCGGAATTGGGCGTTTAGGGATTTGGAAATTTGGGAATTGGGAATCTGGGAGTTTAGGGATTTGGGGATTTGGGAATTCGAGAGTTGAGAATTTGGGGATTTGTAGATTCGGGGTTTGATACGTTATACGGTTAGCCACGTGGGAATTCTTGTTTTAGGAATTCGGAATTGAGTATTTCGACTTAAAACCAGGAATTTACGATCTTAATGACCGAGAAGCAGAAAAATCTCGGAAGTCAGTAGAAAGGAGAGCTCGAGAGGAAATCTTCCGGGTGGCGTTTAGATAAAAATCAAATAGCTCGCATACTCGAGAGAGAGGTTAGGCGAGCCTCCATTATCGTTCTCGTTCGCTAGCGAACGTTCTCGAGGTGGACGGAACGTTTCGCGGCCAGCCAATTACCGGCTACAGGCGTAAATAAAAAGCAAATACCCGGATTGCGGCTCGCGAAACCATTTTACTCGATCCTCCACGTTCCAATAATCCTGTTTGCCAGCGCGAATATCATCGGCCGCTCAAGTGGCACGCTGATGCGGTTCACGTGCGAACCACCTTTCTCCCCGTAAGGTTATTCGCGATGTATCGCGCATGGACAAACTGTTCCGAATTTCTATCTCCCGAATTCTCAAATATCGAATTCTGGAATTCCGAATTCTGGAATTCCGAATTCCTAAATTCCGAATTCCTAAATTCCGAATTCCTAAATTCCGAATTCCTAAATTCCGAATTCCTAAATTCCGAATTCCTAAATTCCGAATTCCTAAATTCCGAATTCCTAAATTCCGAATTCCTAAATTCCGAATACCTAAATTCCGTATTCCTAAATCCCGAATTCCTAAATTCCGAATTCCTAAATTCCGAATTCCTAAATTCCGAATACCTAAATTCCGTATTCCTAAATCCCGAATCCCTAAATCCCGAATCCCTAGATCCCGAATCCCTAAATCCCGAATCCCTAAATCCCGAATCCCTAAATCCCGAATCCCTAAATCCCGAATCCCTAAATCCCGAATCCCTAAATCCCGAATCCCTAAATCCCGGATCCCTAAATCCCGAATCTCTAAATCCCGAATCCCGAGTCCCTAAATCCCGAAAACACCGATTTTGATGAAAGGACGCAGTCTCGGAGAAGGAACGAAAGGAAAATCGAGTCGTTGGTCGAACGATAGCGAAAGAGGGAAGAAGAGGGTGCAGCGACAGGAAACGGGGGGGAAGACGGTTCAGGGCTTGGAGCAGTTTCGCGAATGGGCAAAGTTTCGAGATGGTTAACGATTCCCGAGGGCCGTCGAGACGAGCTGCTGCGGTTCCGGAGACGAGGCGAACGCGCGTAATTGCAGGATCAGAATCGTGCGGTCGATCCGCGAGCAATTAATATTGCTCTGTGTGCAGACTGTTGTTTGCTTGCCGTACGAGCGCGTTTACGCTCGCCTTCAAACGAGTACCCGATATCGTTGCGAGGCGAAACCTCTGCACCGTAGATCGCCTTCGTTCCCTGATGCATCATGTTCTCGTGCTTCGATGCACGATTAATCGATCTCGGTAACCGATCGGAATCTCCATCTATTATGGCAACTCTTTGTGTCCGTTTGTCAAGCGTTCATTGTACCGAACTGCTTCATTTTATGTTGCGAGTATATAGGAATATTGGCATTCGATGATGTGATCATTAATCGATTTCGATGATCGATCGGAGTCTCCATATGTTATGGTAACCCTTTGTGTTAATTTTTTCGAGCCTTAATTGCACCGAACTCTTTCATTTTACTAATGATTTTACTAATATATATGTTTATATTTTTTTTTCTTTCTGTTTTTTGTATTTTATACTTTCGTGCTCATTCTATCAAGTTCCTTTGAAAATCCTATTTAACTCGAAGAAAAAATTGAATCACCCCATATTCGGGTGATGAGGCGACAAACGTTAAATTGTCATACGAATAGACAATTATCTCAGTGTGACATTGAGTTTCATTTCACCTGAGTGGTGACCGTCATCGAACCATATAAAGATTCAACAACGCATGTGAATATACTCATGTACACCCTACATACACCCTGCACTAATTCTCTCTCTCTCTCTCTCTCTCTCTCTCCTTTTCTTCGTGCACGATACTCGCCGGTACGATGAAAAATTTTCGAGCTGATTCGTGCGACGGCGAGCGGGACGCGGCGTGCAGCGTCTTCAGCTTCGGGATTTTTCGCAGCGTTAGCGGCAACGTATGCAAAGTCACGAGTGGCAATTCTCGCGCGAGCGCAACTAGATCACCCTCTCACAGGGCTGTGGATAGAAGGGGCGCACCGGAAGAGCACTCGAGACCAGTTGTGCGAGACACAGCACGAAATCCGGTTTGAAACTGGCACAAAACGCCCGCTCGAAAGAGGGTTACTTCTTTCCTTCTTTCCTCTTTCGCCGGCGTCGGGAAAAGTCGATGCGAATACGGCCACGACCGCCAGTTTATGGCAACCGAAATCTTCGGATCGAAATGGAGGACACGCACGCATTGTCTCGTCTTTTCAAAACGCTTAACATGTATGTACGTAATACATATGTGTATTAATTCAGTTCCTCATACATATGTGTGTGACGTATATCACACAAGATAACCTACTGCATATATATGCTATATACGTATATATATATGACTGACATCTTAGACATATACATTAATGAATGTATACTAAATGCACGTGTTACATACTTGTACTATGTATGTGTGAATATTGTATTACAACCATATGTCAGACACGTGTGTGGTTATGTATATGTATGTATGAACATGTTTGTATGTATATATGTACACATATGGATTGGTACATGCACTACATACATATGTAGCCATATATGCATATGTGCATACACATGCATTTGTATTCGTACATGCTCACGTGTATATTCACGTATATGCTTTCGTACTTGCACATGTATTATAAATGTGCATATATGCACATGCACTTGTATAAATCCATATACATGCACGTATGAACAATTTAAAACTTGAAGAAACATAAACAAAAACGTGTGAAATCATACAGATAAATGAACAATTCCCTTTGAAAAATGTACCAGTTCACGGTGCATGCATTATGTGACAGAATATCACGTTGAAAGATAGCAGCTACGTTCCGACACGAATGTTGTTGGGATTTCAGGATTTTCGTTCGACCCACTTGTCAAGATAACGCCAGCAAGTGGCTGAAAGCTGGCCACAAACTAATCAACGCCTTTTCACGAGCCTCTTGAGGTCGGGCTCGCAGAATGCTCGAAGCTGGTCGCGGATGAAAAGCTCGCCGGCCGCGTTGCCCGCGGAAATGAATAAGCGCACGAATCTTGACGCGCTTATTACCCTATCCTCGTGCTACCACGATTCGTCGGAAACGAGTTTCTGTATAAACCCCGGCGAATTGCAACCCGGTGCCCTTCAAAGACCGCCACGTAATAATTGTTCGGAGTCAAGACTCTGTCCGGAGACTCGTCACGCTTCCTCGACGAACCTAAGTAGGAAAGTTCATCGGATTGCGCAGTAAGGAGAATTTCACGACATAGTCAGCCTCGTCTTTCGCTCGATCGTTGCCAACGAGGTTTTACTTAGGTACACGTTCCGTAATATGTACACGCACATATGTACGTATGTAGACATGTGTCTACTTCGGATGAGGGCGTGTACGTAATTTCAGTGTGTGTAAGTAATTTGAATGTATGCAACAAATTTCAATGTGTGTCAGTAATTTGAATGTATGCAACAAATTTCAATGTGTGTAAGTACTTCGAGCGTATGTGAGGAATTTGAGTGTGTGTTATTAATAACAGGATGTGTAAATAATTTGAGTATGTGTAAGTAGTTTCAATGCGTGTAAGTAATTTGAATGTATGCAAGAAATTTCAATGTGTGTAAGTACTTCGAGCGTATGTGAGGAATTTGAGTGTGTGTTATTAATAACAGGATGTGTAAATAATTTGAGTATGTGTAAGTAGTTTCAATGCGTGTAAGTAATTTGAATGTATGCAAGAAATTTCAATGTGCGTAAGTAATTCGGGCATATGTAAGGAATTTAAGTGTGTGTTATTAATATGAGTAGGTATAAATAATTTGAGTGTGTGTAAATAATTTCAGTATATGCAAGCAATTTCAGTGTGTGTAATCCATTTGAGTGTGTGTAAGAAGTTTCAATGTGTGCGAGTAATTTGAACGCATGTAAAAAATTTTCAATGCGTGTAAGTCGCGAATTTCTCGATCTCTGAATGCCTGCTTCTGTAAACTTTTTGTCTGCGGAAAATACGACAAACGTCACGAGGGATGTAGAGAAAAATTTTGTTACAAAACTTGAAATATATTTCGACGGTGTTCCCGCCGTTGAATTTGACGAAAGCTACAATCACGGACGGGACGAGACAAAGTTACGCGAAAATTCAGAAAGAAAACATTTTCGTCCGACAACGGGACGCGTAATAGTTCATACGAGACAGCGAAAGGGGTGGTAGAAATTTTTTTCACCGAGCAACTCGAATTACACGCGACGTGACGATGAAATTTAAATCGTTACGGTAGGAAGAAAAGGGGCGGTGGTCGGGCAGCCCGTTCGCGCGATTAATATTATAATTTAATCTAATGGAATCGCGTGCACGACCTATTTATGAGTAGTCTGTACACAGCCCCGCACGCAGCTGCGGCCGCGATGAGGCGCCCTTGCCCATAAAATTCTGACCATGCCCGGCTTTCGCTACAATTCACCGTCTCCTTCCTCGTATTAATAATTCATGGCCCCTGTCCGGGGCATAATATTTTCCTAGTTTTCACCGCGATGCTGCCCGAGAGAGATTTGTTCCTCTGCCCCTTAAGTAAAAACCACCGTCTTCTTTCAAACCGACCCTCTTTTCCCTTTATACGAAAGACAAACCTGGCGCCGAACGAATGTCCAATTTTGACAGACTTCGTAAACAAATCACGTCGATTATCGAGGTTATAAATGAATACAAGAAATCTCGAACCCCAATACGTATTCATAAAACAATCTCCAGTTTCGGAGAGCTGAATATATGTGACAGCATATATTATAATATAACGCATGTATGTATGTCCTACATATGTAACAGCATATATTATTATATAAAACATGAATGTTTGTGTTAACATATGTAACAGCATATATTATAATATAATACATGTATGTATGTCCTAACATATGTAACAGCATATATTATTATATAACACATATGTGCATGTGCTAACATATGTAAGAGCATATGTTATAATATAACACATGTATGTATGTGCTAACATATGTAGGAGCATATATTGTGATAAAATACATGTAAACGTTAATATATGTAACTGCATATATTATAATACACGCTCAGGTTTATTTTCAAAAAATAGATGAGACTTATTATAGCTTTTTTATACATTCTTTGTAAATTTAAAGTAGGCCAGGTTCAATACATTTAAGCTCATTTTCTTTGGACGGAAGAATTATGTTTATGTTGGAAACCGTGAACTTGTTAATTAATATTATTTTCATTTATAATATACAACTAAAGTATTCACCTTTCATAGCCGAAAAATTAAATTATTTCTCTATAGTTTCATTATATTGAACAATTGTGAAAAATTTTGTAAAGAAATCAAACAAATAGTAAGAGCAGGAATGAAAACGAAAGTAACTTCAAACTTTAATCCTGCTTCACGGAACAATGTTTTAAACTAGCTTCACAAGTAGATATCAAAATGATGAGAAAAAAATGAATACGAGAAGCAACAGAAACGGTTAAAAAGCAAGTGAATATTTCTACAATAAATAACCAAGTTTCTGTACTAAATAATCGAGAAATGATTGTCAAATAACTAATCGAGCAATGTTTGTGAAGTAAATAATCGAGCAAAATTTATGAAATACCTAATCGAGCAAAGTTGAATGTTTCCACAATAAATAATGAAGTTTCTTTAACAACACAATCTTGCAAAGTTTGTGAAGTAAATAATAAAGGAAAAATTATGAAATAAATAATCGTGCAAAGTTCGTGAAATAAGTAATCGATAAACAGCCGTACATGAAAAATGTGAAATCAAGTGGGAAGGAAATAAAGTAAGAGTCGTCGAAGAAATAACAATGAGCTAGTGGACCACCGACGGAAACGCGTATTAATTAAGTCGGGTTTTAATTAATGCAGCACCCACTTCGACCGCGGAGGATCGCTTAGGATGGAGCTTCCCTTTAAGCTGTAATTACATTTGCGATACACGTGTCGGTGTAAGTTCGTCGGCACCTCCGCGTCATCCCCTTTATTCTGTTCGTTTCCCTGATACGAGCACCCACGGGCTCCCTCTCTCTCTCTCTCATCCAGACAAGCCGACGGTACCATACAATCTCGAAACGGAGCCACTGCACAAAATCCTTTTCATTTCTTTTACTTTTAGGAGATTTTGTTCAAATGGAAATACACCGGTCGCTAAATGAGCTTCATTTACTTTGCGCTGTTATTTCGAGCTGATTTGTTCAATGTGAACTCGAGCTGAAATTTCTTTTAGCCGGCCGGAGCGAACTGTTAATTTTTCAGAGAGGATCGTTGGCAGCTTTTGGCTGCGGCGAATCGCCCGATACGGATGTTGAGTAATTAGAAAATTGAGAAATTTGGCGAGTATGAACTTTGGGAGATTCTTATGAGATCGACGAATTGTGGAATTGGGGAATTGAGGATTTTGGGAATCGTGGATTTCAGGCATTATGCGTTTGAGGAATCGAAGAAGTGAGAAATTGAGCAGTTTAAAAATTGGAAATATGAGAAATTTGGATCTTGAGAAATTTCAGACGTGAGAAATTTCGAAACAAAAGCATTTAGACCATGAAGAATCGGGAATTGGAGAAATTTGGATTTTGAGAAGTTTGAAAAGCTGAAAAATTTAGAACTTGGCAAATTTAACACTCACTGAATTTGGATATTGAAAAATTGGATATTTTTGAAATATTGACCTTAAGAGATCTGGAACCTGCGAAGTTTGGATCTCGAGAAATTTGAAACTTGCGAAATTTAGATGTTGGGAAATAGGGAATTTGAGAAATTTAAACATAAAGTCTAGTTAAAAACAATTAGTGTACACTTACGTCTCAAACCATTTAATAAAAAGTCTGTTTTAGTACATTCAGTGTACAGTTCAGTAAAAATCATTTAATATAAAATCTACGTTATAAAACATTTAGTACACAGTTAAACTGAAATTGTTTAATACAAAGTGTAGATAGTGTATCGTTAAATTTAAGCTCAGTAGGAAGAATCGTTCAAGATGCCCCGCGTAAAATGAAGTTTAAGAGAACGTGGCATAAAACGTAGCAATAAATGTATCGATCGATCAAATGGAATCTAAAAATGTTGCAAAAACGTTCTCCCGCAGCTCGTTGAAACAATGGCGGCGATCCTAACAGGGGAACAGAAGTCGTGGCTTTATAGGCTGTCTCGTGCACCGCGGTCGTCGTTTCCGGTCCCCGTTTTCCGATACACCGCGAACATCCGCGACGACGATAACAATAACAATAATCGATAATCTGTAATCGAGGACGATGTCGTAAAGGACAGAAACGTAGGAAACGCGGGTCACGAAGAACCCGTGGAGAAACGAGCGGTTCCTCTAACGCGTGCAAATTTTTGTATTAATCGATTTCCCCTTTTCTCAAGATTCAAATTTGTCGACTTCAAAATTTTCTAGGTTTTCAATTTTCTCAAGGTCCAAATATCAAAAGTTCCCAATTTCCCAGGTTTTCAATTTTCTCAAGATCCAAATATCTGAAATTCCCAATTTCCCAAGATCCAAATTTCCCAGGTTCCGAATTTCTCAAGGTCTAAATTCCTCAAATTCCCAATTAGCCAAAATTCAAATTTCTCATTTGCGAATTTCTCAAGATCCATATTTCTCAAATTTCCAATTTCTCAAGATCCAAATTTCGCGACTTCTAAAGTTCTCAATTCCTCAGTTCTTCAATTCTTCAATTCCACAATTCCGCAATTCCTCAATTCCGCAATTCCGCAATTCCACAATTCCACAATTCCACAATTCCACGATTCCACGATTCCTCGATTCTTCAATTCCAAAATTCCACAATTCCAAAATTCCACAATTCTTCAATTCCTTAATCTCTCAAATCCACAATTCCTCAACTTCTCAATCCCGCAATTCCACGATTCCCCAATTCGTCAATATCTCGAATTTCCAACTCACCAATTCTCCAATGTTTTAAGTATTCAGCATCCGAATCACGCGATTCGCCACTACCGAATGCTGCCAACGATCCGCGACGACGATAACAGTAACAATAATCGATAATCTGTAATCGAGGACGATGTCGTAAAGGACGGAAACTCGGGACACGAAGGAACCGAGGAGAAACGAGCGGTTCCTGTAACACGCTCGTTTCGACACCGTTACGCGTGTAAGCGAAATCGCGAGCAGATCCGAAGCGGATACCGAGCAAAATTGTCGAGTTTGCACGTACGAGTTTGCGGTAACAGCGATTATTGCGATGGAATAGTCGGTAACGTTTGGAAATCCGTGCGATTTTTATGATTACCGAATTCATTTCCACGGAAATTTGATTCATGGTATCGCGCGGTGCTCTAATCTTGGACATTGTGGATAGTCTCCGGTTATAGGTACTTTGCAGTTCCTAGATCGATTGGGACAAATTGTATGGAACATTTCGAGGTTTTCAGGTTTCTCAGTTTTTAAACGTTTCAAGACGCAGATCTCTCGCATTTCAGATTTATCAGATTCCAAATTTCTCGATTATCAGATTTTTCATGTTTCCAATTTCTCACTTTCTAGAGTCTTCATATTCCAAATTTCTCAGGTTCGAAATTACAACAAGATAATTTATATTAAAACTTTTAACCAAATAATTTTAACTTAACTGTACACTAAATGTCATAAAGTGCATATTACATTAAATGTATTAAATTTAAGTTTACGCTAAATGTTCTATTCCTGACTTCATACTAAATGTCTCAAACTTGACTCCATATGAAGTGTATCAAATTAAACTCCACTCTCCGTGTTCTATTTCTGACTTCATAATAAATGTCTCATCCTTGTTTTTAAATTAAATATCCCAAACTTGACTTCATCATTAAATGTTTCAAAGTTGACTCCGCATTAAATGTCTCAAACTTTAGTCCACATTAAATATCTTACAACTTATTTCTATTAAAATGTCCCAAGTTTGACTATACTGATAATTGTCTGAATAGTGGTTGTTCATTAAACATATTTCAACCTCGGTCTACATTAAATATCACGAACTCGAGTTATCGCTGTATGTTTTATTCCTGACTGTCAGGTAAATCCCTGAAACTCGAGTACATACTAAACACCTTAACCCTGATTCAACCCGAGTGTCTGAAACTTTGCAACAAACGTCCGAAACTAGTCCCTGCATTAAATATCTTGAACTCGTACCTGCACTAAACGTCTTAAACTTGTCCCTGCACCGAACGTCTTAAACTTGTACCTGCGCAAAATGTCTTAAACTTGTCCCTGCACAAAATGTCTCGAACTTGTCCCAGCACCGACCCTCTCGAACCAGAATCTCGAAATGTCGAGGTGAAATCTCGCGATGTCGAACTGGAATCTGGAAATGTCGAACTAGATCCTCGAAATGGCGAATTAGACTCTGTTTATTGCAAACGTTTTGTGATACAGGATTTTTATCGGGGTTTAAACATCGACGAACTGAGTAGACTGACAAGGGGACATATATCTGGACACACCTATTTTAATTAAACTTATGTGAGATATAGTTTTCAAAAAAATATTGATACGTATTTTTTCTTTGTGATTTATAAATCTATAGTAAGCTGGTGAACTATCAACATTATGACACTCTTTTCAAAGTACTGAAGAAGTTTATGTGATATGCTCTTCCAAAACAATACTGAATATTTGCATACCATGATGTGACAACGAATTGTGTAGTTAATACCTTGCGCCTGGATTCCTCATTCAAAAACGCACAATTTAAAGAAATTATGTTCCAACCCCTTCTAGTTGTCAAGATATGAAAAACAATCGTACTTTCAACCCCAACCTTTAGAGCCCATCGTCATCCCCTTAAAAATATGATTGCAATTTAAGAAAATTGTGTTCCAACTGCTTCAACTTGTCAAGATATTCCAAAAAACATACTTTCAACCCTAAACTTTAGAGCCCATCGTCATCCCCTTAAAACGTACGATTGCCTATTGCAAAGAACACGAGTCAAATATTTTTTGAAAACAATATATCAGATAAGTTTCATTAAAATCGGTGTGTCATTGTTGGATATGTTTCCTGGTGAGCATAAAAGTTAGCTCGATGATCAGGAAGAGTCGACGTTAAATGGTCGATTTATGAGAAGATTCGAAGACGAGCGGAAAGATTACGATACCTTTATCAGCGGGACGTAATATCGTAAATTTTTAATGGGTCATAGAGATCCCGGGGAAAATTGTGGCTCGTAAATAGAAGGGAGAGACAAGGTGGTTTGTTCAACAACGAAACTACAACTTCGAGGCCCGTCGAATCTAAATTCATTTCCCGACACGGTCGACAAATTTCCAGCGATCGGTCACCATTAATTGCCGGAATATATCACCGGGCCACGGGAAAGCCGGTTCGCCACCGGAGAACGGAGACATAATTTACGGAAATAACGCGAGACGCTTCTCTCCATTGTTCTTTCGGTTCGCGGTATAATGCCGGTCGAATCTTTCAGATTTATGTGGGGATCGGTAACGAGCGATGGTGTGCGTGTGTGTGTATTTTTGCGTAGTATGATCGGAAAGAAGGATGCAAGATTCGGGTATGAGAGAGCAAGAATGCTTGTGACAAAAGAAGTGCGAATGTCAGAATATATAAAGCGTGAGAAGCGTGGAGAAGGCAGTGGCGACAGACACGTTGAATAAGCAAAGTCGATTAATTTCTTTTGTATTTCTTTTATTATTATTAAATTTATCTTTTGTTACTTTAATCTGTTTCTCGTCTTCTTGTTCCCATCCTACATTTATGTCCGGTATTTCGGCGAATCGGGAACTTCTTTTTTCGAGATGGGAAGATTTTCTTAGGGTGAATCACGATTCGAGTTTGTTCCTTCAAACATTTTATTTAGCACGAATACGATTGGGAATTTGGGAGTTGGGTATATGGGGGTTTCAGAATTTGGGGATTTGAGAATTTGGTGATTTGGGAACTCGGAGATGAAGAATTTGGGAATTTACATTTTGAGGGTTCAAAATTTGGTGATTTGGGAATTCGGGGTTTGAGAATTTTGGGATTTGGAAAATCAGGGTTTGAGAATTTGGGGATTTGGGGATTTGGTGATTTGGGATTTCGGGCTCTGGGAATTTGGGGTTTTGGGAACTCGGGGGTTGAGAATTAGAGGATTTGGGTTTCGGGGGTTGTGAATTTGGGGATTTGAGAATTTGGTGATTTGGAAATTCGGGGTTTGAGAATTTGGTGATTTGGAAATTCGGGGATTTGGGAACTCGGGGATTGAGAATTTGGTGATTTGGGATTTCGGGGTCTGGGAATTTGGGAACTCGAGGGTGGAGAATTTGAGGATTTGGATTTCGGGGGTTGTGAATTTTGGGGATTTGAGAATTTGGGAATTTAGATTTCGGGAGTGGAGAATTTGGGGATTTAGGTACTCGAGGATTGAGAATTTGGTAATTTGGAAATTCAGGATTTGTGAATTTGATGATTTAAAGATTCACACTTAGGAATTCTGAATTTCAGAATTTGGGATTTAAATTATGTCAATCGTATTTCGGTTAGACCCTTTGAAGGTGGAAAAAAATGACCTTAAAAAGAAGGGTCACATCCCACGTTGGAAACAAAATAATAACTTTCTCCCGAGATGTATTTATACAAACGATAGATAGTCCAATCTCGCTAATGTGTTTGTGGAAAAAATAAATCCTTTCAGTGACTCCCCTCAATCTTTCAAGAAAACATCTACTCCACATTCTGTGTGATGGATATATCCCTTAACGCATTTATACTTCACTTTACTATAATCACCTTCATATAAAAAATAGACTCTTCTCGTACACGTTGATATCGGTAAAAATTACAAAACTATCGAGATAATCAATAAAAAAAAAAAGAACAGTAATAATAACAGAAAAAACATCCTGCATAACTCATCGCGAACAATTTCCAAATTTCTCTTAATAATTAACTTGTAACATTTACATCATGAAAGCAAGATTAAATTTTCAAAACCACCCCACTGTCATCACTGTAAATCGATACATCCCTGAAGTGTCATCGGAACTCATCAGGCAACGACGCGCAAAGAAAGACATCGACAGAAAGTAACCCGCCATTCTTAAAATTCATGGCGCATCCGACGAAATAGCAGCGGCGAATTAACGGGGAAACTAGCATCGCGACTTTTTGCCGTTAGATTAAAATATGCAAATATGCGAGCCGTCAGGGGTGAGTTGGTAACCCTGGCTCCCTTTGCGAGTTCTCCGGCAGCCGGCAACCCCCGTGTGCCGCCCCGCTTCCCTCGGGAACCGTCTCGCACCCCATCATACCGCGGGACACCCCTCTCTACCCCCTGTTGGATGCGGCCGCCCCTTGCACGGTGATGTACGTATTCGGGACGCACGCGGAGATTACGAGACCGAATTACATTTTAATTTCATCGGTCGCGGGCGTATCTTGCGGCGCTGATCTTGGTGAACCGCATTGTGGATATGTACGCTAGAATACAGGGTATTTTACCTAACTTGACCACCTTGAATATATCGCTCATTTCGTATGATAGAAAAAATGTCAGGGGTGGGGGGGACAATATTCTGTTTGAAGGCGCCAATAGGATGGTGGGTCGAATTTTGTTCTGAAGGTTATTTTTTTTTTTTCGAAATTTGGGAATTTGAGAAATTGGGGATCTAGGGATTTGGGCGTTTCAGAAATTGGGATTCCAGGGCTTTCGGAATTTGAGAACTTGGGGATCTAGGGATTTGCGGATTTGATAAATCGGGGATTCAGAATTTGGGGAATTTGAGAACTTGGAGATTCAGGGTATTGGGAATTTGAGAATTTGGAGATCTAGGGATTTTCGGATTTGACAAATTTGGGATCTAGAGTTTCGGGAATTTGAGAACTTGGGGATCTAGGGATTTGCGGATTTGATAAATCGGGGATTCAGAATTTGGGGAATTTGAGAACTTGGGGATTCAGGGTATTGGGAATTTGAGAATTTGGAGATCTAGGGATTTTCGGATTTGACAAATTTGGGAGCTAGGGTTTCGGGAATTTGAGGACTTAGGGATCTAGGGATTGGGGATTTGATAAATTGGGGATCCAGAGTTTGGGGATTTGAGAACTTGGAGATTCAGGGTGTTGAGAATTTGAGAATTTGGAGATCTAGGGATTTTCGGATTTGACAAATTTGGGAGCTAGGGTTTCGGGAATTTGAGGACTTAGGGATCTAGGGATTGGGGATTTGACAAATTGGGGATCCAGAGTTTGGGGAATTTGAGAACTTGGAGATTCAGGGTATTGAGAATTTGAGAATTTGGAGATCTAGGGATTTTCGGATTTGACAAATTTGGGATCTAGAGTTTCGGGAATTTGAGAACTTAGGGATCTAGGGATTGGGGATTTGACAAATTGGGGATGCAGAGTTTGGGGAATTTGAGAACTTGGGGGTCTAGGGTCTTTTGGGAATTTGAGAAATTGGAGATCCAGGAATTTGGGAATTTTAGAATTTGAGGATCTAGAGATTTGGGGATTTGAGAAATTGGGGATCTAGGGAGTTGCGAATTTGGGGATGTGGGAACTTGGGGTATTTGATCATTTGGGGATGTAGGGATTTAGGAATTTCAGAACTTTGAGATGTAGAAGTCTTGGGATGTAGGGATTTAGGAAGTTCAGAACTTTGGGATGTAAGAATTTGAGAATTTCAGAATTTTGCGATCTAGAGATTTGGGAGTTTCAGAATTTAGTGATCTAGGGATTTGCGAATTTTGTGGACTCTCGTATTTGCCAATTTAGAAATAAAAAATTCTCGAACATTCTCACTTCGAGAACGTAGAAATAAAAAATTCCAAAGTTCGCGTAATTAAAACTTTTAACAGGAGAAAATCAGCGAATTAGCAAATCGTAAAATGTTCGTAACTTCGCGATAAGCCGGCCCGTTGCCTTCGAAGATATACAACACTCGAACTCTCGTTAAAATTCCATAACCAACCCTTAATTCCCAACTCGAGCTACCGGCTCCAACAAGAAATTGAATCGATAGCCTCCTATATTTCCCCCAATTTAAATTCGAATTCGAGAAGTTGCAACATCGCGATGTTACGGTACATGGAAATAGTCGAGCGTGACTGGATAGCATAAATCAACCGGGAAGCAGGAGAGAACGGAAACGTAAAAAGTTTATTTCCCAATTTCTACGTGGCCGTCGGTTTAAGGGCTGAAAATAGGGGTTGCGTAAATACAACCGTTATTCGACTCGCTTCTGAAGTTATAACGATCGTTTCTTCCCCGTCCGACGGAAAGAATGGCGAAACTGTAGGAAGAAGTTTCGCTTATTCCGCGAATCGAAACGGCACACCGTGAGGTGCATGGAAACGTAAAAATGGCTTGTTAAAAAAAAATAATAGTTCAACGATCGACGTTATTCAAACAGATCCGCGGCGACGCGAATGTTTTGGTTTTGTTTTTTTTTTTTTCTTTTGTTTCTCGATGTTTTGCGTCGAACGAATCCGTTCGATTAATGAACTGCGCAGTCTGATACAATTCTGTATTCACGGATGAACGATAACCATTGTAAAACTGATAAAAAAAAAATCATTTTTCACTCTTCGCTGCACAACATTTTGTTATACAAGATCGACAGCGTTTATTTAATTCGTTTACCGTTTCGTTTTATCCTGAAATGTTTTTACGAACGTCAAATCGTTTCAATAAATATCATGCATTCCATTGTCGTCATTTTCTAATTGTACACTCCTCGTTTCTGCGTGTTAAATTAATATTTATAAATCTCTTCCGTGTATGAACAACAGAAAGAGAGATTAAAAGTTTGAAACAATGGTGGCGGTTTTAAAAAGCGAACACCATAAAATGAAATTTTAAAATTACCTTCGAAATAACGTTACGTGATATTGCAGCAATCAACATTCAGCCTCAATTATGTTTCGAATTAGTGACTACAGCGAGTAACAAAAGAATTCGTATACCTGGAATGTAGAAATAAATATAACGATAATTTCTATATTATTAAGTATATTTAAAGATAATACAAATTAAATTAAATTAAAACATTAAATTCATTGATACGAAATAATAAACAGTACATAATTTCATATATAATTTTATACATAAGTTTATGTGTAAACTGTACACATAATATATGAACTACATATATATACTACAATATCTTTTTAATATCCTGAGAAGCTGCCTATTGTTAACGATCGTATTGGCCTTCTTACCGTTAACGAATCGCAGGAACGCGAAATAATTCGCGAACGAATGGGCGACAAGAATCGTCGAAATAATGGTAGACATTTGTCCGCGAACCGTTCGGAAACTTCACGGTTTTTATGTCGCTCCTCCTTTCTACCCGGCCCGGTTAAGCGAATTAGAAACTTCCCTAGGTCCGATAAAATTTTTTTTTTCACCGGGCATCGCGCGATTCGCGAAAACTTTTCCCGCTGAGCAGCGCGTGCTGGCGCGTAAAAAAATTTACACGGTACCTCGACGAAAATCCTGGAATTACGGGCGAACGAAATCGTCCTGCGATACACCAGACTGGCGAAAAAAAAGAAGACCTAAACGGCGGAATATTCTTTCGGAATTTTAACGGCCGAGTTATCTTCCGAAATTATCGTCCCTGATCGGATTATAAAACCGATCGTGTCACCATTTTTATACGACATATTCTGTGTTCATAGATTTCTTGAAAATTATTTCAGTCTTCATACAAAAGGGGACAAAAGTGTTTGTACATTTGGAATGCACTGTATGCAAACCATATATAGATAAATATGTAAATAATAAACTTGTTTTAACTTAAATTGAATTTGTTTAACAATAAGTATATAACAATAATTATATTATATATATTATAATAAATAAATAATTATTTTACAATAATTATTATACATATACAGTCATGGACAAAATTAAGTGGACATTGCAGAAATGTAAACAATTTTTTGTTTTGTTACAATGTTTTAAATAAATTTTAAATTTAGAACGTGAAATGCCTTTATAGACCTGAACAAACATTTATTTAATGTATATAATTGTGCATCAAAGTTTTGATTTATAGGAATTGTTAGTTAAATTAAATTAACCTTTTGTTATTTATGATACCTGTCCACTTAATTTTGTCCACGACTGTATACGAACGATTATGATCATAAGTGACACTCAATTCAAATATACAAGTACAATATGATTGTACATGGCCACGCTGGAAGGAACACCATAGGGGAGCAGAGAAGTGGATAATGGACTACAACGATTGGGCGAGTAGAATGTAGCAATAAGGAGTCTGACAAGTGGGTAATAAGCCACGATCAGTAAGTAGAAGGTAACTGTAGAAAATTGAACCGGTGCATCACAGGTCGAGATGAATGTAGACATAGATGGTCATAGAGAAAGAATGATGAGTACAGACGCTCGGAGAGGTCGAACATGAGTTTTGGCAACTGCACAATAGAGAACGAAGGATAACGAGTCGAATGTGGACTACCGAAAGAGTAGAATGTGACTGTGGGGCACGAATCGGTGAATCGTGAACTCGGATGAACAAATAAGTAGACGTTGACAATACGGAACAGACAAATATGCAACCCGACACGTATGTAGATCGTCATATGTATATGGCGAACAGAAAAGTGGAATATGAAGGCTGTTGATCGGACAAGTGGATTGTGGAGCTAGTAGAACAGACTAAAGAAATATACATGTAGATGGTTAGACGAGTGGAAGATGAAGCTGATTGATGACACAAGTGGGATGTGTAGTTGGTTGATCTGTTAAGTATAACAATAAGCTGGTATGCCAGAGAATGGAAATGTGAGGTCGATTGATCAGACAACTGGAATCTAATGCTAGTTGATAAGAAAAGGAGAATAGGACAGCTAGTAGATCAGACAAGTGGAGTATGAAGTTAGGGGGCCCATCAATTAGAATATACGAATAGGTGGCCAGACAAGTAGAATATGCGAATATGTGGCCAGACAAGTAGAATATGTCAGTAGGTCGCCAGACCAGTAGAATATACTTGCTAAGTGGTCAGACAAGTAGTATATGGTGGTAAGGGGTCAGACAAGTAGAATCTGTTGGTTGGTGGTCAGACATGCAGAACATAGAGTTAGTAGGTCACACAAGTGAAATATGAAGCTAGTAGATTACACAAGTGAAATACGAAGCTAGTAGATCAGACAAGTGGAGTATGATGCTAATAGATCGGACAAGTAGAAATGCCTGCAAGTGGCCAGACAAGTAGAATATGTAAGTATGTGGTCAGACAAGTAGAGAATGGAGCTAATTGGTCATACAAGTGAAACAGCACATACTTAAAAAAAAAGAACAAAGTACAACCATAGCAACTCGAGTTACACTAAAAGTCTTTTGCATAAATGTCTCGACGTGTCTGCATTTACCCTACATTCACGACAACGCAAATAGATCGATATTTAATCCTAAATCTCCGGTTACATCCTTTAGGGAAATTCTCTTACGGCACACAGGAAGTTCCAGCGAATCCGGGGTTCTCTTTTAACAGGTCGTCGAGCGATTCGTTCCGCGATATTTATCGAAGCAAATCGAATAACTTTGTCGGTCCCCATTGTCCCCGTTCCCGCTAGGTTTTCCACGGCGATGTTTCAATCCCCTGGGCACACTGTATCTGCTAAAAGTTTAATCGAGTTCATCTGGAATTCCTTCGAAACACGACACGGCACTAACTAACACCCTTTGTCGACGACAAAAACCCTTCTTTCGTGGTTCAAGTTAGCTTTCCTCTCCCGACTAGCTTAATCGTTCTACTCTCGTAACGCTGCTACGATTCAGATACAACGAAGGACAGATTAAAGATTATTGTGCAGTTTAAATAGTTGAAACAAGGATAATAATGTTCGTTCTCGATGCAGGTTGCGGTTAAATTTCGTGTGAATGGGATTTTTAATGTGACGTATTAGTTTGGTTCGAAAATATGGAATTTCAAGGTATTGGATTTTTAGGCATTCAGTTTGAAAGCGTCTTACTTTTGGGATTTGGACAATTCGATAGAAGCCAATTTTGACTGGTTGAATTTGAGGATGTTAGATCGAGGGACGGTGTGTTTGGACATTTTTGCGGATGTGGAATTTGAAGATACAAATTTGGGGGTGTTGAAATTTCAGGGAACCGAATTTAGAAGTGACGAATTCCAGAATACCGAATTTGGGGGTGTCGAATGCCAAATTATTGAATTTGGGGTCGTCATATTCCAAAATACCGAACTGGGGCCCGTAGGATTCCAAAATTTCGAATTTGGGGGAGTCGAGTTCCAAAATAGCAAATTCGGTGGCGTCGAATTCCAAAATAACGAATTTGACCGCGTCGAATTTCAAAATAACGAATTTGACCGCGTCGAATTCCAAAATACCGAATTCGGGGGAGTCGAATACTAAAATACCAAATTTGAAAGCGGCGAATTCCAAAATACCGAATTCGGGGGTGTCGAATTCCAAAATACCGAATTCGGGGGAGTCGAATACTAAAATACCAAATTTGAAAGCGGCGAATTCCAAAATACCGAATTCGGGGTGTCGAATTCCAAAATACCGAATTCGGGGGAGTCGAATACTAAAATACCAAATTTGAAAGCGGCGAATTCCAAAATACCGAATTCGGGGGTGTCGAATTCCAAAATACCGAATTCGGGGGAGTCGAATACTAAAATACCAAATTTGAAAGCGGCGAATTCCAAAATACCGAATTCGGGGGTGTCGAATTCCAAAATACCGAATTCGGGGGAGTCGAATACTAAAATACCAAATTTGAAAGCGGCGAATTCCAAAATACCGAATTCGGGGGTGTCGAATTCCAAAATTCCGATTTCGGGGGAGTAGAATTCCAAAATACCGAATTCGGGGGAGTCGAATACCAAAATACCGAATTTGAAGGCGTCGAATTCCAAAATACCGTATTCGGGTAAGTCGAATTCCAGAACCCCGAATTCGGGGGAGTCGAATACCAAAATACCAAATTTTAAGGCATCGAATTCCAAAATATCGTATTCGGGTAAGTCGAATTCCAAAACACCGAATTTGGGGGAGTCGAATTTCAAAACCCCGAATTCGGGGGAGTCGAATACCAAAATACCAAATTTTAAGGCATCGAATTCCAAAATACCAAATTCGGAGGAGTCGAATTTCAAAGTACCAAAATACCAAGATTCCAAATGTCCAACTTATTCGAACCGCAAGAACAGCCATAAAGACATTTGCGGATAATTTCGGCGAGTGATGGACGGCAGTAACAGTATCGAAGGGTGGTTCGAATTTCATTGGTGGTTCTCGCGATCGCTCCCAGCCCCATATTTCCTCTCGCTTGGTTTCTCTCGCGTTGTCTATCTACCGCTTCCTCCCTCTCTGGTCTCCCGGTTCGTTGCTACTGTCGGGTTTCCAACCCTTCGCTCGTTAAATCATTTGTTCTGCAGCCGCGTTCGGCATACCAGGCCAGACCAGATATTCGCCGATCGTCGCGATGCCGATGGGAATCGATTTTGTCACCGTTTTTGAGGTTTTGTTCCGTGTAGCAGTCTATCCGTTGCTCGGTCAACTTAATTCCGCACGAATTAAGCGCTGATATATTGAAACCGATTTTGCTGCTCTACAATATTTACCTGGTGCGCTGTGCAATCGTATTTTTCTGCGACCGCCATTAATTCCGTCTTAATTGTGTTCTATATTCTCCTCTGTTATTTACTTTGCCGTTACTTCGTTAGATTTTTTTATCGGTAGCCGTGATCAGTTTTAATCGTGCTCGGAATTTTCCTTCGTCGCTTATTTCGCCGTTATTTAATCATATCTTTTATTAGTAGTCGCAGTCAATTTTAATCGTATTCGGAATTTTTCTTCGCCTTTTATTTTGCCATTATTTCCTGGTATTATTCGATTAGTAGTCACGATTAATATTAATCGTGCTCAGAATTTTTCTTCGTCGTTTGTTTCGATATTATTTTATGGTGTTCTTCAATTAGTAGTCGCAGTTAATATTATTCGTGCTCTGATTTTTTCTTCGTTGTTTGTTTCGCCATTATTGCGTTATATTTTTTATTAATAGTCGTAGCCAATATTCATCGTGTTCAGAATTTTTCTTCACCATTTATATGTCCACTATTTTATCATATTTTTTATTAATAGTCACACTCAATTTTCATTGCATTCAGAATTTTTCTCCGTCTAGTGTTTCGCCATTATTTCAACATGATTTTAAATAATAGTCATATTTAATATTAATGCTCAGAATTTTTTTATGTTCTTTAATGCTTCAGAAACTAATTTCAATCAAGTTCAGAATTTACTTCCAACATTTCATCATTAAAACCAGCCGTCAAGGTTATATTAAATAAATCGTCTGACTATTCTGCGATTCGTACTACTACCACCTTTAAAATCACAAATAACAACATGTAAACGAGGTGTTAACAAACTGTACGTACTTTGTATCGTCAAATTTCAACGCGAGAACATATCAAAATATCGAATGAACCATCCTGCGCCGAATTTCCCTCCCGTTGTGAAGAAAAGCTGTAATTTTCCCTGAATTTGCGCTTGGAACGAGGGCGGTTCCGCGTTTCGTCGCGCAAAAAACACAGCCATGTTCGCAATTTAAAGGACGAAAGAACAAGAGAGAGCATTACAGACGGCGAATTAGCAGGATGGGTAGCGAGGATCGTCCGTGTTTTTTCGGCGAACCGTCAACACGGTTCTTCCGAAGAGACAAACATGGCGGCGGAAACACGCTGGCAACAAGAGACACGCTAGTCGTTGACGAACGACCACCCGGCGAAAAAAACTGGGTCGTTAATTCGGAATCGCGGTTTTCGCCGCGGAGAATCGCTGTCATTTTTCTTTCGTTTTTCGCGCGTCACCGTGGAAACGTTCCGTTTGTTCGTGATAGATGTTTGTCCCCGCATTCATACGTCGTGCCATTATAAGATCTAGTAACGCGTTTGAGACACTCTCGAGACTGAACAAATACGTATTCTTTATGTATTGTAAATAAAGCTTGATACGTTGACTGCCTCGCAGAAGAAACTGAAAATTGTATGAGGTAGTATTCATACATCGCGCCGCTATAAGATCTAGTAACGTGTTTGAGACTCTCTTGAGCGTGAACAAATACGTATTCTTTATGTATTGTAAATAAAACATACTTCACACGTTGACTGCCTCGCAGAAGAAACTGAAAATTGTATGAGATAGTATTCATACATCGCGCCGCTATAAGATCTAGTAACGTGTTTGAGACTCTCTTGAGCGTGAACAAATACGTATTCTTTATGTATTGTAAATAAAGCTTGGCACGTTGACTGCCTCGCAGAAGAAAGTGAAAATTGTATGAAGTAGTATTCATACATCCCGCCGTTATAAGATCTAGTAACGTGTTTGAGACACTCCTTGACTGAACAAATACGTATTCATTATGTATTGTAAATAAAGCTTGGCACGTTGACTGCCTCGCAGAAGAAACTGAAAATTGTATGAGGTAGTATTCATACATCGCGCCGCTATAAGATCTAGTAACGTGTTTGAGACACTCTCGAGAGTGAACAAATACATGCTCTTTATGTATTGTAAATAAAACATGCTTGACACGTTGACTACCTCGCGGAAGAAATTAAAAATTGTGCGAGGTAGTATTCTCGTTTTTAACAAATCTTACCAAATATTTTTACGGTGCTCTGTTATATTTATTTTCCGTAGTTCCAAGTAACTGATTTGAATCTTTTCGATTACCAATGCTCGAAAACTCCTCCCGTCCTCCCTCGTAATATCCAAAAACCCTTAAAAATCGTCGATCGTGACGTTTTCCCTAGATCGTAATTTCCAAGTCGAAGCCGTATTCGCTGTCGACCGTACGGATCATGATGACCCATCTACCCGCGGCGATCGTTCACTTTCGATTTATGGAGAACCGATAACCGGATTCGTACGACCTCGTTCCTATCAACCCCCTATACACTGCCGCTCAAAAGTATGTGGACACCATGCTCGTAGAATTTCTGAAATATAATGCATATGTTTATCGACAAACAATTAAATTGTTTTACTTCAATTTTTTCATATTATATAACAAATTGACGATGTCGGAAGAAATATTTTATGGTAGCTCAATCCTTTATCAACAAAACACAAACAGAATTTAGCTCAATCGGACGAGTAGTTTCAGAGAAAAAAATTCGTAAGTGAAGTCTATTTTCGCAAAAATGGGCAAAAACTGTGAAGGCTTGTAATTTCTTAACAAATTCGAAATCGGCAAAATGATGACTTAAACCCCCCTTAATTTCACATAGACAGTAACATATTTTGATTAAAGCAAAATGGTGAGGCCAAAAAGTGATGGATTCGGCGTGGAATGACCCGAAAGGCATCATAACTTTTTTAGGTAGTTGTAAGAGTCAAAAAAGTGTCCACATATTTTTGAGCGAGCGTGTACATCCGTTCTCTCGGTCAATCGGCTATCAATCAGAGAGAGAGAGAGAGAGAGAGAGGGTGCGAGACAGAGAGGGGTAGTTTTTACGAGGATACCTGGACGATAATCTCGACGAAGCCTCGTCGTCGACGGAATTTTTCTTCGACGTCGTTGGAACGTCGCGAAACCGGTTAGGTTCACCCTCTTCGAGTCCGCGATCGGTTTTTCCAACGGCGATACAACCCTCTCCCGTTCTCTCATCGGGTTCGAGCAGACGGAGGGC
This sequence comes from Coelioxys conoideus, assembly GCA_947623535.1. Lineage (NCBI taxonomy): Eukaryota > Metazoa > Arthropoda > Insecta > Hymenoptera > Megachilidae > Coelioxys > Coelioxys conoideus. The sequence continues at coordinate 7,882,831 of OX392456.1, forward strand.
GGAAATCGCGAACGACGAGCACCCTCTCGTTGCCAGACAATGCAGCGTTTCCCTGGCGAACGCACGAGCGGACCTTTTGTCGCGAGCTGACGCGTCGCCCGCGCGATCACACCACCAACACCCAGCAATTTACCCTCGCGGCCATCGCTTCTTACTACGTCTTCTTATTATCGTTACTATGCTGATTCCGAAATTTCTAACATCTCACATTCTAGCTTCTCATATTTTCGAACGCTCAAATCCGCAAATTCCTAAATTTGCAGCTTCTCGCATCTTGAAATTCTTAAATTTCAACTTGGCACGCGACAAATTCCTTTTCTAGTTTATCACACCTCTAAATCTACAAATACTTAAATCGTGAATTTTCAACTTCTCGTAACCACCAAATCTAAAATTTTTAACTTCTACCTTGCTAAATTGTTAAATTTATCAGACTCACTAAATCCTCCAATTTCCAAATTTTCCCATACCCAAATTTCAAATTTCCAACTTCTATATCACCAAATTGTGGAATGTCTAACTTTTCAAACCCCTAAATCCTCACATCCCCAAATCTCAAATTTCCAAATTTTCTCATCCCCAAATCTGAAATTTTCAACTTCTACATCGCCAAATTGTGGAATGTCTAACTTTTCAAACCCTTAAATCCTCACATCCCCAAATCTCAAATTTCCAAATTTTCACATCCCCAAATCTCAAATTTCCAAATTTTCACATACCCAAATCTCAAATTTTCCACTTCTACATCGCCAAATTGTTAAATTTCCAACTTTTCAGACCCCTAAATCCTCAAATCCCCAAATCTCAAAATTCCAAATTTCCTCATCTCCAAATCTCAAATTTTAAACTTCTACATCGCTAAATTGTTGAATTTCCATCTTTTCAAACCCCTAAATCCTCAAATCCCCAAATCTCAAATTTCCAAATTCTCACGTCCCTAATTCTCAAATTTCTAACTAGTAACACCCCCGAATTCTGAAATTTCAAATTTGCACTCTTCAAATTCCAAATTCCTCCTGTATGTACAAATAGAAAATTGCGTATACATACTGTATGTGTAAATACTCACATCCAACACATGTAATCTTGAGATCGACTACCGATAGGTTGAACATGCAGTGTGACTATGACCTTTGCTTCCCGAAAAGGGTTGAGAAACAGGGGATGCGTGGACACGAAACGAATAAGTGTAGGAGTAACGAGCAGCGAAACGGCGTCCAGCTTCTGTATTGTTGCTATTGCTGGTACCTTTTAAACCTCGGATTATCCTGGTCGCTTAAAATCCCACCCCCAAGCCCCAACCCCCTTCCCAGCTTAAAGCGAACCCCTTTGCTCACGGTTGCGAACGACATTGCGCGAATCTCTGTCCCTCCACAGTCTCCGACGAAGATTTAGCCCCTTTTTGCGGAAACGCCTGGACGAACGGCGAGATTAAAGCGAACAACAGACGGTATCCGGTGTCCGGTAATGTTATTAAAAAAGGGTAGTCCCCGTCCGTTGATAGGATCCCGTTCATTGTTCGCGTTTTTCGGCTTGTTTAGTAATATCCTTCCCTCCGACGGTTATATTCAATCTGGTCGTAGTTATTGGACCGCTGCGCGGATAGAGGATTATTAACCCTTAAGTAGGGGTGTTCGACGGTGGATATTTTATACACGGGAACTTTATCCTGTATTGTTACCATGAAATTTAGCGCTACCTTATTGCCATTTAATTACCGCGTGTTTCGGGTTTTATGATATCGGTGAAATCTTTCGGGGGTGGGAAATAAGAAGAGGATGATTCTGTTAATATTATCGCGTTACGCTGTTATTATTACATGGTAATTTATTACACGACAATTTAGATTATTAAACGATGTGGGTAATAAATCTGTGCAATTTTTAGTTTCTTTATGTGTAATTCGTATCGCAGCATTCCTTAACCGGATTAGCTGAACGATTTCTACAGATTCGAAATTTTATGTCGCAGTCTCGTTGAAGGTAGCTGAATCATGATTTAGAGTTAATATGTGATTTCATGCTTCTCGTGGAAATTCGAGAATTTGGACATTCGAGAAGTGAAAATTCGAGAACTGGGGATTGAAGGCTTCGGGGATTTAAGGAGTTGCAAATTTAGAAATTGGGGAATTTGAATATTTGAAAATGTCGAAAGTTAGAAATTTAGGAATTTGAGTGAAAATGGGTGAGGCTGCAAATTTTGGAAGTTGAAAAATTACCAAGTTTTAAATTTGGAGATTTAGGCATTTGAAAAGATTAGAATTTGGGGAAAAGTTGGAAATTTAGGAACTAGCGGCGTGAGAAGTTGGAAATTTATAAATTTGACAATGTATCGAACAAAATGTTTGAATTGTTCGCTGTTCGATTTTATTCGTACTATGTTGTTCTTAGACGAAGTAAACGGTCGATTCTTTTGAGAGGCAGTGAACTGTCACGGTGCAGGCAGGATTTTCGTGAAAGTTTTCGCGTGGCAAATATTGTGTTCGTAGAAGCACACGCGATTCGATAAACGCAGAGAACGCGAAATTGCAGAATTTCCGAGTTTACGCTCGCCGATTCCGACGTAACCTTTGAACTTCCCCACTCTTTCCAGTCACAAAGATAATTCCTCCAAAAGCACTGACGCATATGGTAACAAGTTTAAAAAGGATTACCGAGAGATCGTGCCATTCGTCCGACCTATCCAATCTCTTTTCCCTCGCAAAACCGACTAATTTCCGTGCGACCCGTTCTCTTATTAACCAAATTAATTCCTCGTCACGTTTTATCAAACGATCCTACCTTATCAATGTACGCGTTCGCGCCCCTCCGATCAAACTTTGAATAGAAAAAACAAGACATTGTATCAAAAAGGAATAAAGAAACACTCGATTAGAAGGATGATTAGCGATGTAAGTAAACAAGCAGGACAAATTGTGCAATTACAACTTTTCATATTCTTCAATTTTCTATTTTCATTTTTCTAGATTCTCAAATTCTCGAACACTTGTGTTTTCAAATTTTCTATACCGCAAATTCCTAAATTTCTAACTTTTGACATTTTCAAATGTTCCAATTCACAAATTTCTAAATTTCCAACTTCTGACACCGCAAGTTCCTAAATTTCCAACTTTTTCCATCCGCAAATTCTAATCTTTCCAAATGCCTAAATCTCCAAATTCAAAACTTGGTAATTCCTCAACTCCTGAAATTTTCAGCTTCCTAAAATTTTCACCTTCCATCCCCAAATCACCAACCCCTGATTAAAAAAGGTGAGAATCTTCTTACCCCGACCGTGTTGCGAGGTAACCCTAATTAGGATAAATTGCGTCGAACACCCCGTCAAATTTCATCAAGATAATGGATCAGATCGCGAAGACAGACTTTATTGCAACGAACGGTTTCTCGTTACGTGTCATTTTTCTCGGACATGTTCCTCGGGTATGGAAACCTGTAGCATCCGGAACTAATCGTATTAGCGAGAGAAAGGAGGACGAGTTGTCATTGGCGGAGTTAACGAGTAGCATTAGCTTGCCAGTAACGTTCGAGTGTTAAGGGTATCAGGGGAGACTGGAAGATTCGAAGAATATTATAATATAATGAACACCGGGGGAACACTCGTGGCCCGACCACGTCGATATTGACTTTTCTAATTAGACTTGGCCGACCACTGGAACAAACTGCCTTATTCGATCGTGTTCCTCGTCACTAAGTAGATGGTCTTGAACCAGTCCCATCGTTTCAGAACTCCTCGATTCCGATAACTATTTACCATAAATTCTGGCAGCATCAGATCGATATATTAGGTTGTTGAGTATCATATATCGAATTTTGTAAGGTGAAATCGATTGCAATTAGAATTTGAAATGGATTATTGTGTGCTGTAACAGAGCACCCGCCATTTTGTACTCAAAATCTTCATGAAATTTTTATTCAGATATTTTTACTGGACCTTGAATTGAAGATTGATATAATATAAGTGCTATTTTGTTATAGTTCTATGTCATAAAATTGCATTTGAATCATATATGTTCAAAAATTTATCAAGGCGTGATAATTCAACGTATGATAGTTCAGCGAATGGCAATTCAATGCGTGGTAGTTCAACGCGTGGTAATTCAGTGCATGGTAGTTCAACGATTGGTATTTCAATATCTGGTAATTTATCGCGTGGTAATTCAGCGCATGGTAGTTCAACGATTGGTAGTTCCGCGCGTGGTAGTTCTGCGCATTTTTGTTCAGCGCGTGCTAGTTCAGTTTGTAGTAATTTAGAGCGTGGTAGTTCACTGCCTGGTAGTTCAGCTCCTCGCCGTAGTTCAATATGTATCAATTTAGCGCGTGGTAATTTATCGCCTGGTAATTCAGCGCATAGTAGTTCAACGATTGGTAGTTCCGCGCGTGGTAATTTATCGCGTGGTAGTTCAGCGCGTGGTAGTTCTGCGCATTTTTGTTCAGCGCGTGGTAGTTCAGTTTGTAGTAATTTAGCGCGTGGTAGTTCACTGCGTGGTAGTTCAGCTCCTCGCCGTAGTTCAATATGTATCAATTTAGCGCGTGGTAATTTATCGCCTGGTAATTCAGCGCATGGTAGTTCAACGATTGGTAGTTCCGCGCGTGGTAGTTCTGCGCATTTTTGTTCAGCGCGTGGTAGTTCAATTTGTAGTAATTTAGCGCGTGGTAGTTCACTGCGTGGTAGTTCAGCTCCTCGTCGTAGTTCAATATGTATCAATTTAGCGTGTGGAAATTCAATGCGTGGTAGTTCAATATGTAGTAGATTAGCGCGTGATAATTCTATTGCGTGGTAATTCATCTCGTGGTAGTTCAACCAACGTTACAAGAAACGTTTCAATTCATAGAGAGAACCATAAAGAGTGATTGTGTGTCGGTTCGTCTTCCCCGCCACTCATCCCCCTATGAAATTTTTCTCCGTCCGCAATTATAATCGAAAGAATCTCATTTTGCGCGAAGAAAAGACGATACTCGAGCGGGGAAGGATTTCGTCTCGATACGACTGATCCCGTGGATTATCCTACTTCTACGCGGAGAAAAGACCGGGAGACTTTCTTGCATTAACTCGTCTCGATGGCGAGAACCATTTCGGATAGGGTCGTTACGGGGCTCCTTGGTTGCTTAGTCGTTTGAAAAGCGACCTACCAACGCGTCGCTGTTTAGTACTCGAGTCATTACGCCGGAGCTATCCATAGTTTAATTAAAAACCGTGGAATTCGTCGGTGTCCGAGCGAAATTACCTTCGAGTTAGCGGCGGGCGAAATATCGGGAACGGCTTTTAATAAAGCGGCCCGATGGAATTATTTTTGCGCCCCGTATACCAACACTCCGCTAATTACCCGGCCGACGGGGCTGATTTTCGCGAAGTCTGATTAATTTTGCGCCGGCGATTTCGCTTCCTTTGAAATTCGAAAATTGTGTTTCGTAACAGGCCAGCTGCAGAGACTACGAATTCATCTACGTTTTACGTGGAAAAACATTAAACTTTCCCGTTTTCGAGATTATAATTTCTCGCTGTGAAATTGCGTAAATTACTATTCATTTTTATCCGAGTGATTGCAACGTATTTGCACCTAAAATAAAAAATACCGAAATGTCGTAAACTTAATCTCCAATTATATTTATATAATATAATTGTGCAATATAATATTGATTTCTTCTTGTGATTTTATGACATACTTACCCTGAAATGAAATATGCTTGAACGTCGAAAACATAACCTCAAATTATATTGATATAATATAATTATACAATATAATACTTTCTTCGTCTTATGTTATTATAAAATATTTCGCCCTGAAATGAAAAATGCCTGAACCTCGAAAACATAACCTCAAATTATATTTATATAATATAATATTTATTTCTTCTTAGGTTATAAAATATTTATCTTGAAATGAAAACTGTCGGGATGTCACTAACTTGACGTAAAATTATATTTATATAATATAATTGTATAAAATAATATTGATTTCTTCCTGCGTTATTGTAACATATATACCTCGAAAGAAAAAATACCAGAATGTCGAAAATATAACCTCAAATCTATCGCATATTAATTACATCGTTCATAGGGTTCTAAATTACATCGTGTCGCAAAAGTGGTGGACAAAATAGAATTTGTCGAACATGAATATGTTCAACAACTATGTAAATACGCAGTAACAACTACAAAATTAAAAAATTTAGGTTATGAGTCACCTAACCATAGCAACTCAAATAAAATTAAAGTAACATTTGGCTAAGTAAAAGTTTGATAGGAAAATTATTCGAACTATAATTTAATGTTTAATACATAGATGTTACAGTGCAATACAATTTCTGTGAATCGAATCGAATGCAATAAATTATTTTATTTTATCCCGATTGTTTTTAGACGAAAGGCACGTACCATAAGGGAACATCAATTTCCAGTAATTTGATCGGACATCTTCACCCTAGCCAAAGATCATTTACGTAATGTGCCGGGGAATTCAATTGCAAACATGTTGCATAAGCTTCAGCTGGGCTTAGTTCTGATTAAATGGGACGTTTAATGCGTCAAGAGCGTAATGGTGTGCGTCGTAATAGGAGAAAGGGATTTGCTTATGATCGTGGTAATACACGTGTTAGTTGGTCAAATTTAGGTGGTGCTATTGTTTCGGCGAACCCTTCATTGTTCGTTCGTGTTTCCGTAACTTTCTAGAGAAATCGTATTATGGTCAGTAAAAAAATAGAAAGAACAGAAAATGGGTCGATTACTAGGTGGTTACCGGATGATTTATGTAAAAAAGATTTAACAAAAATTTGAAACTGCCGATTAGAAATGTAGGAATTTGGAAATTTCAAGTTTTCGGGAGATAGGAATCAGGAAACCCAAAACTCAGAAATGGAGGAACTTTCCGATTGGAGAATTTGTAAATTGACAAATGTGAAAATTTAGAAATTTAGGAGTTTGGTGATATGAGAATATCACCAGTTTTTTAATGTAAAAGTTTGATGGGTTCCGATTTTAAAGAGGTGGAAAATCGAAGGTTAAAAGTTTCGAAATATAGAAGTTCGATAATTAGAAAACGCGAAAATTTAGAACTTTAGTAATTTAGGTACTTGGACACTGGAAACTTTGGAAATTGGAAAAACGGAAAATTTCAGAAATTTAAAAGTTCGACCGATAATTAGCGAAACTGAAAATTCTGGAGTTAGAAAACCGATAATTTAGAAACTGGTAATTTCAAAACTAGTAACTTAAATACAATAAGTCAAATCTTGAAAATCTCGGAAATCAGAAGTACAGAAATTTTACAAGACGTTACCTAAGAAAAAACTTGTTAATCTACAAGTGAAATTTTGAGAATCTTAAAAATATGGAAAATATGGAAAATCAGAAATAAAGAAATTTTACAATACGTCACCTAAAAACTTGTTCTACAAATTAAAAACTTTAAAAAATCTAAAATCTTACAAGTTAAAAATCTTGCAATGACATCGCAAAATCTGAGAATATCAAAGACAAATGATCCCCCAAAGTAACTAAATTACTCCTTTAAGAGGATCAAGAGTTTCGCCAGCAACAACCATAATCATAAATTATCACGTGTCAGTAAAAAAAGTCCACGCGAAAGATTCGCGAAATTAACCGCAAAGATTAATTACGGGTTCAAACAACGGCGAGTATTTTCAAGCAAAAAATGGAGAAAAAACAAATAGGTGGAAAATCGTTAATCCCGAAAAATACGATTTACACTCGAGGGGGGAATGTATTTTCGAAAAACATCAACCGTGTATAAAGCAATGCTGATTAAACGTTTTAATTACCGACACGGCCGCACGGTTTTATATAAGTCGTAATAGTGGGCAGCGCAGTTTACACGCGTACACTTCATTAACGCCGGGGGAAAAGTTTCGTGCTTTATTGCCAGTTAACTGGCCGAAAGCGGGGGCGTTCATTATGACCGTGTTGGAAATTTATCAATTTCACCGAACGAGAATAGTCGCTGAAACACGAGCGGACCGAAACACGAATATTACCGATAAATTCTTCTTTTATGGACGAAAAAACTAATTTCGTACCTCGATTTGTTACGATTTGCGTCTCCATGATGCTTTCATAGTGCTTCATATTCTTTCAAATTATGGCATTGTTAAAAATGAAATTCTTTAAAATCAAAAATTTTGGTATTACGAAAAGAATATTTTGCAATCGAGTACAATTAAAAACTCATATGTAATAGGATACTTAATTTTCATTTATTTCTTTTGAATTTCCAGTAGCAACATAATCAGTATTGTGATGCACAAACAAAAATCAAATATTACGGACAAAGTGTTTCGCAATTAAGCAATTAAAATTTGTACAAAAAATATTCATTTCCTACAAAATTCTCTTGTAATATGTGCTAGTAATCCCTGCATAAATTTGTCTTGAAAAAATGTAAAATTCAAAATTCAAAATAAAATGAATTATAAGTACGATAATTAAAAATTCAAAAAATATAATTATAATTACAATAAAATATAATTCATTGTATTATATTAAAACATGGTACAGTAAAATATAATTCACTTTATTATATTAAAACAGGGTGTAATAAAATATAATACATTTTATTATGTCAAAACATGGTATAATAAAAAGGAATTCATTATATTACATTAAAACGTAGTATAATAATATATAATTCATTATATTATATTAAAACGTGGTACAAGAAAATTTAATTCATTATATTATATTAAAACATGGTATAATAAATTATAATTGATTACATTACATTAAAACATGGTATAATAAAATATAATTCACTTTATTATATTAAAACATGGTATAATAAATTATATTTCATTTTATTATATTAAAACATGGTATAATAAAATATAATTCATTTTATTATATTAAAACATGGTACAATAAACTATAATTCGTCACAATATATTAAAGCATAGTATAACAACGTATGATTGAACGAATCTGTTAAATGAAAAGGGTTAGAGGATGGAAGCAAAAGCGCCAGAAAAATGCGACGAACAGACGTTAACAGGATCGTAAGTCGAGACGCGAGTGTCCGTAAGTGGAAACAGCAATTCCGTGGCATAGAATTAATCGGATTGCACCGACTGACCTCCGGTTCTTTCGATTCCAGTTCAGATTGTCCGGATCCTGTAAGGATTATCCGAGCAAAGGTTCTTTCGTCGCAGGATCTCGCGCAGCCACAGATTCCGTCGCGAGATTGAAACGAGAGTCGAACGGTCGTGTCTTCCATCGAACGGGATGGCGAAATCGGGTATCCAGGATCTGGGGAGAAGAAAAAGGAAACAGAAAAAAAGAGACGAGAGTCGAACGGTCATCTCTTCCATTCGAACGGGATACGAAATCGGGTGTCCAGGATCTGGGGTCAATTTCCATCAAACATCGCATAATATTAAGTATTTATTAACACAGTTGACTAACGCTAAAACAGTTTAAAATTTTACTAGATAGTATTTTTACGATTAATAAATCGTACCAAGTATGTTCACAATATTTTGCTTTGTTTATTATTCGTAAGGGTAATTCCACGTCGAATCGATCACTTTTTGACCTCGCCATCTGCGATTTTGTTTTAATCAAGATATATTGCGAATCATTTTGCGAATTTCCAATTTCTTAAGAAATTACAAGCCTTCAAAGTTTGCAGTTTTTGCAATATAACAAATTCACGAAATCAGAAGAAGTATATTTTATAGTAACCCAATCCTTTATGAAAAAAGAAAAAAATGTAGCTCAATCGGAGGAGTAGTTTCTGAGAAAAAATTTCGTAAGTGAAGTTTTTATTTTCATAAAAATAGGCAGAGAAAAAAAAATAACAAGAATTACCCCTCTCAAACCCATTTAACTTGATGTGAAACATCGTTTGCTATGCGTAGTATTAATGACATAAATCTGGGTGGTAAAATGTGGTGACCCACCCTGTATGCAAGTCGAACGGTCATGCCCTCCGTGGAAATCGGGTATCCAGGATCTGGGGAGAAGAAGAAAAAGTGGGAAAAGAGACAAGTGCATCGTGGAAAGAAAACAAATAAAAGCGCGGACCACGAGACGCGAACGAAAGGATCGTGGAAAGACGTTTGTAATGTAAAAGCGTGCAGCTCGCGGCATTAGGGAAATTGAAACGCTTTTCTTTATCTGCCAGGATCTATCGCCGAGATAGGGACCCCCAGACCATGGTACAGCTTTTCTTTCTCTTTCTCTCTTTAGGAAACCTTTCGATTCGATACGCGCCGCGGTAAGAAATCCCCGGGGAAGATACGTCACCGTGATCCTCGAAATGAGGGCTAACGACAGAACGAATCCTCCAGGCGAACGGGATCCGACGAAACATCTTAATCGAATGTCCTCGATCGACGCCCGTTCCTCCTCGCCTAATTCGATGGGACAACCGGAAGCGTGTTTCTTTCGCCGGCGCGAGATTACGCGGCGGGAGAATTCGTTTCCCCGCGGGTTCTAGGGAAAATGGGAATTAAGGCACGTTGGGGCGATTTTTTTGTCGGGTGACGGACTTTGGGGATGTTGAGAAGAATTGGTTCTGTCTTTATGATTTTGGGATTGTTCCTGGAAGGTGATTATGTTATGTTGATGATGACGCAGTGCGCTAATGTGAATACATGTCTTGTGGAATTAATATAAGGTACATTTTCATTTATACATTAAGTTATACTTTAATTTATATATTTTAGTTTAAACTTTAATTTATACTATGATTTATACTTTTATTTATACGTAATACAACACATACTTACATTCATATTTGCGCACATGTAGGGTGTTTTTGGGAAAATCAAATTGGATGGAAGAAATAATTCATCGTTAAACATTTAATGATAGTTTACATAAAGTTGAAGTGTTTAATTCGAAATGGGTTTTGTGAAATTGGGGAGCGGATATGGGGAAGGGTTAATGAGTAGTAGTCAAACGCGTGCTAGTACAATGCACAGTAATGTAGCATATGGCAACATAGCGTGTGGTAATTCAATGCGTGAGAACGCAATCAGTGGTAACTGAACACGTGGTAATTTGGCGCATGGTAATTCGATACGAGGTACTTCAACGCGTAACACTGCAGAGCATTATGGTGCAATGTGTGATAGTTCAACGCACGATAATTCTATGTATGATACTGCAACGTGTGACAGTTCAACACGTAGTAATTTTACACGTGGTAATTCAGCGAGTGGTAGTCCAACGCGTGGTAATTCAGTGCGCGGTAGTCCAAAGCGTGGTAATTCAGCGTCTAGAAATTCAATGCATGGTAGTTCAACCCGTGATAATTCAGCGCGTGATACTTCAATACATGATAATTCAACTGGTGGTAATTTATCGCGTGGTAGTTCAACGCGTGGTAATTCAATGCGCGGTAGTCCAAAGCGTGGTAATTCAGCGTCTAGAAATTCAATGCGTGGTAGTTCAACCCGTGATAATTCAGCGCGTGATACTTCAATACATGATAATTCAACTGGTGGTAATTTATCGCGTGGTAGTTCAACGCGTGGTAATTCAATGCGCGGTAGTCCAAAGCGTGATAATTCAGCGTCTAGAAATTCAATGCGTGGTAGTTCAACGCGTGGTAAATCAGCGCGAAATAATTCTACGCGTGGTAGTTCAATTCGTGGTAATTCAACGCATAACAATTCAATCCATGATAGTCCTACACATAAAAATTCATGTCTAGCAATTCAGCACACAATTAACATTCTTACGTTCATACATTCTTCTTCCAAAAAATCGAAATTCAACTACTATTCTTGTTCTCTCTTTATTGAATCACAGAAATGAATAAAACGATATAAAGCGTCGCATTTAAAACGTAAACTTTCGTCGTTTAGTTACGCGATAATCCGAATGGCCCCGAAGAGAAACGAAATCACCCGATGTACCGCTGCTCGTTCCCTCACCGCATACTTCACGCTCTTTCGCTGTCTCTGTACACGTTCGTGTTCGTCCCGTGGGTATCTTCTCCGAAGTTGAATATCAGGAGACCACTGTATCATCCGGAAGTTGAAAATCCAGTGCTGAGCGATCATGGCCGGTGGTCTCGCGAGTAACGCGAGCGTGTTACACTCTAGCAGCATACAACGCGAGCGTGTTACCAACGAAACGCGAAACAACACGAACGTGTCACCTGTGCGAGCACGAGACACGTCTGCGTGAATGTATTTAACTGAAAATGCTCGCATCAGTTATCTAAAACAATGTAAAATAAATATAACAAGATATTGTGACAATATTTGGTAAAATTCGATGAACAAACGGTGAAACATAAATGAATACACTTATTGATTCTTTATGTTGGCGACAATCAATACAGATGTTAAGAAAACCAACGCGAGGTAATTTATCACGTGGTAGTTAAATCCGTGGTAGTCCAGCGCGTGATACTTCAACGCATAATAATTCAACACGTGGTAATCCAGCGCGTGGTAATGCAACACGAGTTAATTTAGAGCGTGGTAGTTCAGCGTCTGGCAATTCAATACGTGGTAGTTCGACCCGTGGTAATTCAGCGCGTGGTAGTTCAGCGCCTAGCAGTTCAATGCGTGGTAGTTCAACCCGTGGTAATTCAGCACGTGGTACTCCAACCCGTGGTAATTCAGCGCGTGGTAGTTCAGCGTCTGGCAGTTCAATGCGTGGTAGTTCAACCCGTAGTAATTCAGCGCGTGGTACTCCAACGTATAGTAATTCAGTGCGTGGTAGTTAAACGCGAGGTAATTCAGCGCTTGGTAATTCAGCGTCTACTAATTGAACACGTGGTAGTTCAACGCGTGATAATTCAGCACATAGTAATTCAACGCGTGGTAGTTCAACACGAGTTAATTTAGAGCGTGGTAGTTCAGCGTCTAGCTGTTCAACGCGTGGTTGTTCAACCCGAGGTAATTCAGCGCGTGATAATTCAGCGTATTATAACGCGAGCGTGTTACTCGCTAGCAGCATACAACACGAACGTGTCACCTGTGCGAGCACGAGGGACCACACGAGCGTGCGTGTGTATACGTCAGAGCGAATGTATTTAGGATAACGTTGAAACACGCGCGTGCATATGATGTACGGGGCCTCGGTAAATCTCGCAACGGGCTGAGCCTCGACCACGACGGGGCGAAAGGGGTGGAAAGGGGGTGGTGGTGGTGGTGGTGGGGTGGAAACGGAAAGGGATGGTTCGGCCAGCCTCGAATCCGCGCTGTTGGTATTCATGCTGACAGGCGGCCTTTATTGACTGTGGATAAACCGCGGTGGTTGCGTGTCTCGGCACGCACACGCGTGTCTCCGCGCCGAATCGGGGGTGGATGGAGAAATCGAAGGAAAGAGGGGGGGCGGTGGGGCGTCGTTGCGGTGGTTACATTCGTATGCCGCCGGCACGTTTCGCAAATACGCGAACGGCTTTGCTTTTCTGCCGACGGGAATCAAACCGTGTACGTACACGGTAGCTCAAAAATATGTGGACACTTTCTTAACACTGAAACTACCAAAAGGTGTCAAATCACCCTTCTACAAATTTTATATTTCAAACGAGAAAATTTGTTAAGCTGGTCTTCTTCAGATTTTTGCTGATTGTCATCAAGATAGGGAATCTATAAGTGTATTCATTCATTTTTCGTCGTTTATTCATTTATTTTCCAACTTCATTTTTAACAACCATAATGTGGGGAGCTCGAAATTTGTGAAATCTAGGAATTTGGGGGTGTAGAGAATTTCGGAATCTTGGAATTCGTAAATTTACAGATATCAAAATGTAGAAATTTGGGAATCTAAAAATGTGTTTTTTTAATAAATTAGTATAAAAAATATAATGTAATACAATTTCCAGAATATTATGTATATGTATATAAATCAGTCGTACACCCGAAGGGAAGGTATAAAATGTGCGTATAACTTCAACCATAGCAATTTTTTTTTCTACGAATGAAATTAAAAATTCCAATTTATCCGTATTTTTTGTTTGATCCTATAGTTTATGTATGTGAAATTTGATAAAAATAGTTCAACGTTTTATACAAAAAATTGAACAAAAAATGTTAATTTTTAATATATTTTTTAAACAAACAAATTTTTCAAAAATCTGTTTGCGCTATATTATTGGCCTTCTAAAAAGGAAAAATTTGCATTTTGAATTTCTTACCTAGGCCTAATAGTTCCTGAGATATTTGAAAAATAGCTTTTTCAACCCCAACTTTAAGGGTTATTTTCACCACTTCAGAGTGGATATTCGCACGTATAAAAAAATACGTGTCAAATATTTTTTCGAGTTCTATAACATATCAAAAGTTCATCCAAATCGGCGTGTAACGTTTGGGTGATGTCCCTTGTAAGAATATGAGTATATACAAACAAAAATTCTTTCCCTTCTATAAATAGCAAGTAGCAAATTTTCATCATTAAAGGAATTATTGCAAACATTTCTCATCTTCCGTAATCAGAAACAATTGATCAACACCCCTTTTCAAAACGTAGTAAATTATGCCACAGCTTTATAAATATATTACATCTTTCCATAAATATATTTCTTACGAGTACACGGTTTTTCTATCAATACATATCATTTCTTACGAGAAAATGTTTTACAATTCCTCATAACAGGAAATTGTTCATTGTTCGACAAATTTATTGCTGTCCTCCTAAACGGTATATCTCACAAAGAAAAAAATGTATTCATCGAGAATCGAATAAATCCCGCCTGCCAGCCATAAGCTGCGCATAACGATGTCGGTGGCTGAACGAAACCCGTTAATGCGAATAATAGCCACGTTCGGTGATACTAATTTTCTGTTTCTCGAATCGGTACGTCCCGACGTTACTGAACGCACGGCTGCATCGAAAAATTTCGACAAAGACTTGGAGCACAAAGAGACGGGCAATCGTACATTCCCTTTTGCTTCTCACGAAATTGCTAAATCATCGAAATTGCATCGAACAATGGCAGCAACAGGCACGTACCCTGCATGAAAATGTCGAAAGAATTTCCCTAAAATCCTGAACGCTTCGGGAGGCAAAAATTCTCTCTCTCTTTCAGATTCGACGTTCAGCGATGTGCTAATGGGTGGTTAAACCTTTCACTACGAAAGGGGTATATATACGCTCACACGAGTCTTTCAATATATATAAACTTCGTTTCGATGCGACTGACATTAATAAATTATTAATTGTTCATCGAATATAGCGCGTCGTTGGTTGATTTCGATGACGTTAATAAGTTCATTTTTGAAATTAAATTCCACAGTAGATCGGTTAAACCCTTCACTACGAGAGGCGTGTATATACGTTCACACGAGTCTTTCAATATATATAAACTTTGTTTCGATGCTACCAACATTAATGAATTATTAATTGTTCGTCAAATAAAAGCGCCTCGTTGATTGATTTCCATGTCGTTAATTTGTTCATTTTTAAAACTAAATTCTACAGTAGATCGGTTAAACCCTTCACTACGAGAGGAGTGTATATACGCCCTCTGTATTTTTGCACTGTAATTTTTTTAAAACTCGTCTTGGTTACTTAAAACAGTTGGGTAGTAAACTTTTTACGCCTTGAAGGGTTTATAAGCAGTGGGGAGATGAATACGCGGATTATTGATTGATAATCCTCTTAGATTATACGTACAATCGAGGAGGTCGAGAATTTTGTATCTTTTATCGACGAGTGAAAACAACCAGGCTATTATTTTTTAAAAATACCGTCTTCTGTTCCTTATACGAGTATCAAAATCAATATCTACATGTAATGAAGATTAATGAAGTAAATGACGATCAACGAAGTAAATGAAAATGAATGGAACAATCGAAGATCAATATCGATAAACATGCATAAAATGTTCATAATAAATGTTCGCCATATTTTTCGCGATTTTTACGTCGAAAATTCGATTCGTTCTCGCCGTTAGATGAATGAAGATTTTTCTAAATCGTCGCGTGACGTGCACGAGCATGAAATGCGAGGACGAGAGCGTCGCGTAAATTACGACAGATATTTCTCGGTTTATCTCGTCGGTGTTGTCTGCGAATCAATTACAAACGTAGGGGAGACGCGAACGTCGAACCGATCGAGGGCGATTGTTCGATTTCCACGATCGATCTCGATGGCCACACGCTCGTAATTCTCCTGTCGACACGCCGATAGCGTCGTATAACGTTTTCTGCCTAACGACCGACTGTAATACCGATAAAAAAAAAGGAGCAAAAACGGCTGTCGGTCGTTTCTTTCCCTCTCCCCTCGTTAATTTGTCGCGACTGACGAGTTCCGGTGACGAAACGATTTTCGTCCCGATCGATACTCGAACGGATCGACGAACTTCGACCATCTCGATCGATTGTCTTTAATCTCGCTTCCGGTGTTTAACGAGCGATCGTTCTGAAAGTGGAACGCACCTTGGAAATCTATGAAAGTTCGACGATGGAAGAAAAATATTGAAACTCGCTGTTAATACGTTCATGCGATGCAAGTGATCCCGCAAGGAAGATATATTAAAATATCTACGGTATTCAAACTATCTCTCATGGTTTCGTCGATTTTTAATGAAAATACCTCTTGGGGATTCTTCCGATAACGATAAATTCTCTGTTGCGTAAAAAGTTTGGTAAAATGGAATTAAATGATTTTTATATTTTTATAAATGAAGCATGTAGCTGGACTATTTTATAATATGCAAGAATTATATTAACAACATAATAGTACAACGTAATACTATGAATATGAATATCAATATGAATGTAATTATACAATTATATAAATTTATAGTCCGCGTGATTATATAGCTATATACATTTTTAGCCAATGTGATTAAATAATTACATAAATTAACAGTCTACATGATTATATAATTATATAAATTTACAATGAAAATGTTCATGCTTATTATATATCTATATAATTAAGCAAAATGTCAATATATCATACAATAAAATTAAACGAGCAGCAATTAACGTGTCATAAAAAATTATAATCTGCACAAAAGACTATATGCCGTACATAAAAATGCTATATATAATATAGCAAGTCATATTTTTACAGAGAAATAGTTAAAACGTCGATCTTAATCGAAAGTGTATTAGAATGTTCATCATAGTAAAATGCGATCGAGGTACAAACGAAATACGATCAGGCGAATAGGACCGATTGAAAAATCGTCGGCATCTACGAATGGCACGTGTACGTCGAAGGTTTATGCCAATTAGAGGATAAATTGGCTGCAGTCTGGCACGATACGTTACACGGCTGCGAATTACGCTCGTGCCTGAATGAGAAAAGATGGCGACGAAGATCGAGGGGATGGTGTGGATCACGAATGCACGGCGAAACAGCAAGAAAGAAAAGACAGACGAAGAGCATGGGGGATTTTCATTTCGCGTCTCGTAACTCGTGCCGGGGGTTGACGCGTTCAATTCCACGTTTCCTCGCGAAATTACGCTTCGATACAAATCGCGATCACGTTCACGCTAACTGGACGAAACTTCGAGATTTCAGGAATTACCGGTCTTTAAGAAAAATCTCACGTTTGTCTTTATATTTTGAATTACACATTGAAATTATATATTGTAATTATATATTGAATTATATATTGAAATTATATATTTAATTACATATTGAATTACATATTGAAATTATATATTGAATTACATATTGTAATTATATATTGAATTATATATTGAAATTATATATTTAACTACATATTGAATTACATATTGAAATTATATATTGAATTATATATTGAAATTATATATTGAAATTATATATTGAAATTATATATTGAATTACATATTGAAGTTACATATTGAATTATATATTGAAGTACATATTGAAATAATATGTTGAGATTATATGTTGAAATTATATATTGGAATTGTTGTTGAGATTATATATTGAATTACATATTGACATTGTATATTGAGATTATATATTGAGATTATATATTGAGATTATATATTGAAATTATATGTTGAGATTATATGTTGAGATTATATATATTGAGATTATATATTGAAATTATATGTTGAAATTATATGTTGAGATTATATATTGAAATTATGTATTGAACATATATAATTCAACTTATGTCTTCAAATTTATCATATGTTTTGATGTTTTTCAATTATTTCGACGAATCTGTTGCGACGGTAAATCATTTTTATCCAGGTTAAACAACATCATCGAGTGTTGCGAAAACGTCCAAAGGGACCATCGGATGTTCGCCCACTTTATCCCGAAGAACTTCTCCAGGAAGTTTGCGTAAGAGAACCCCTGCGGATGCAAAATAGGGACAACGTTGAGCGTCTAGAAAGCGTGGGATCAGAGGGCACGTAGCTTCCTGCAAAGAATATAAACAATGCGTTTTAATTAGAGCCCCTTGGCCCGATGAATGCACAATTGTTGCCCTCCGGGGGCTTTGCAGCCCGCCCCGGCTTCCTCCGCTTCCGGCCTAGGCGTGTGCTGTATATCAGATGCTCCTGACGTAGATAAAACTAATTTTTCTAACTGCTCGCGCCCCTGAATGCTTTATTTTCGTGGCATACTAATCGGACGGTGCCCGGCTAGTGCTCCCGCGCATACGTAATTTGCGACCAACCCCCTTGTTTCATCCCTCGCCGGTGTACTTAGCTGGCTGCGTCTCCGATGATAAACGACGCGGTTGCTAACTGTGATAAGGAAGTCTCGAGAAACTTTGTTTTTTTTTTCCTTTCTTACCCGCGGTTCTTTCGCGGTAAGCGAAGAAAAGTGATCGGACGTGTTTAGCGTTGAATGCGAGGATCGCTCGTTCGAGTAATTAACCCTTTATCGCGTTCGGTAAGAACACGGTTTCTTGCGAGTTTATCGAACGTGTTTATTTAGTTAGCGCTAAGTGGTTCTAGAGCGAGGTACTAGAAAAGTTTCGGAATCTTATCAGCGACCATTAATTCAGGTACAATCACATGGAGGTGATACGAAGGGGTCGTATTTCTAATCGCTGTCCGATTCAGAATGAACGAGTAGGTTTAAACGAGGACACGAGATTAGTTCTATAATGTAACCCACGATGAATACAAATGCTTGTCTACCGAGGAGCTACATTACGACGATCGAAAATATCTGGCCACTTAGAAATATCTGTATAGTTATTCGCGCGTGAAGAGGCTGTGTCTCTAATCATTGATGAATATACAGCAGATGGACCCTGATTTGACCTAAATAATGGATACAGGGGATCGGCTCTATGATGTAACTCACACCGAATACATGATTGAACGTCTAACAAGCCTTATTCGTTTGAATGACTCCAAGTGTATAGTCATCTAGAGATATCTGTAACCGTATCCGCACGCGAAGCTTCTATATAAAGCAGATAGACCCAATTTGATCTAAATAATGGATACGTAGGATCGATTCTGTGACGTAACTCGCATCGCATACATGACTACGCACCTAACTAACCTTATCCGGTCTAATGACTCAAACTGTCTAATCACCTTGAAGTCTCTCTATCCACATGCACACGCGAAGCTCTTGTGTCTGTAATCAATATAAATCCGACGTTCATCGATACTTAATTAACAAGAGCTACTGGTTAAACAACGATGAAAGCACAGAATAAATTTTATGGTGAAACTCATATTGAACATATAACCATTTACCTCAGAAACCATATACAGTTTAATGACTCTAATTATATAATCATTTAGAAACATTTCTAACCGTGTCCACACATGAACCTCCAGTATGTCTAATCATTATAAATACGACATTCATCGATACTGTATAAACAAGATGTACTGATTACCCAAACAATGATAGCAGAGAACAAATTATATGGTGAAACTAACATTGAACATATGTGTGATCATCTAAGAAACCTTAACCGGTTTAACAATCCCAAATATCTAGTCATCTAGAAATATTTCTAACCACATCCACATATGAACCTGCTGTATGTCCAATCACTATAACTCAAACATTCATCGATACTTCATAAACAAGATGTACTGATTACCCAAACAATGAGAGCAGAGAACAAATTTTATGGCGAACCTCGCATTGAACATACGAGCGATCATCTAAGACATCTTAACCGGTTTAACGACCCTAAACATCTATACACCCAGAGATGTCCCTAATCACAACCATATACGCATTTGCTATATCTTCAATGACTATAAATTCAAAATCTATCAAACTTAATTAGCAATACTTATTGACTAGCTCAATAATGAGAGTAGAGATAAAGTCTTATGATGAAACTCACATGATACATATGATCATTTACCTAAGACATCTTAACCGGTTTAATTACCCTAAACATCTACACACCCAGAGATGTCCCTAATCGCAGCCATACACGCATCTACTACATCTTCAATGACTATAAATTCAAAATCTATCAAACTTAATTAGCAATACTTATTGACTAGCTGAATAATGAGAGTAGAGATAAAGTTTTATGATGAAACGCACATGATACATATGATCATTCACCTAAGACATCTTAACCGGTTTAATTACCCTAAACATCTACACACCCAGAGATGTCCCTAATCACAACCATATACGCATTTGCTATATCTTCAATGACTATAAAATCAAAATCTATCAAACTTAATTAGCAATACTTATTGACTAGCTCAATAATGAGAGTAGAGATAAAGTTTTATGATGAAACTCACATGATACATATGATCATTCACCTAAGACATCTTAACCGGTTCAACTACCGTAAACATCTATACGCCCAGAGATGTCCCTAACCACATCCATACACACAACTACCTCAGTTACTATTCAAAAGAAGCCGAGTTGATCGATATTCGATCAACAGAAGCTATCGATTGCCCAAAGAACGAGACCAGAAAGTGTTTCACAATGTTTCCACACCGAGCATACTAGCTATCTGCCGAAGAAACCCAACAGTATGGAACTACCCCATAAAGAAAGCGGGTGAGAATAGAGCTTTCCAGAAATACAATCCGAACGAGCGGAAAGATACGTGCGCGATCGCGGTGCGGTAACCAAGGGTGTGTTGTCAGTGAAACACGTGACCATAATTCCATGGAAGGTTGGGCGATGTGTAGATGGCACATGTAGAGGTGCGTGAGCCGCGGTATCCGAACGGCGGTGCGCGGTAAAGCAGAACACGTGACCGGCTTACGTAACACCGTTGCTATTGTAATGCGCAATGACAACGCCATATATTAGCTCTCGGGTTTGCCGGAGACGGTGTTGCTATGCCGTTGCCAGGTATCTCGTGTCGGAATACCTCTGTCTCTGTCTCTGTGCCGGGTCGCGCGTCGTCTAAAAGATTCCACGTCTCGCAACAGAATCGTCGACGCGACTAAATTGCGTTCCGTACGGGCTTCCGCAACGGAAACAGGACGTGTGCCAGCCGGCTTCCGGTTTCACGGGAAAATGGAAAAAATCGGTGTCGTCGCGCAAACATCGCGACCGTGGAACTCGCTCTTGTTTAACAGGATCAAACTATTAGATTGTCCCATAAATTTCTTCCTTATGCGATACTAACATTCAAGAATCTATCGATCCTAGCTTCCGTATGTGGTCCAAAATGATCCATGGACCCGAGTTATTTAATGTTATCAAAAAAAGCACCCGATGTTATCCAGAAAGCATCGAATTATGGTCTTCGCGATATCAGCATCAACCAAAGTTGATCACCTAGATCCCGTCTTATCGCTAATGTGGAAATCATTTGCTTCAAAATTTTCGATACATCTCGCACGCGTTCTGCCCTAAACACCATCTCTAACAACTTTTATCAAACTTCGACACGTTTCGGTAGCATTTCTATCCGGTTAGAATTCATACAGCATGCAGCGTCGCGAATGAAATTCACTTTTGTGTAAATTGAACAGCGAAGACGATCTCGGTTGTTGGAGAAATTCGAGGGTGTTGTCGCAACGTGGAACAACGTATGTTCGATGCGATAGCGCGTTGGGTGTCTCGTTATATCGTTGTTGCGACGGGAAACAGCGGGGCTCGAACTTTGATGCCAAAACGGAAGCTCGTTCTCTGGAATGTCGTGCACGTCCCGACATTTGGCACACTTTCGGAGATTCTAAGAGTTTCGTGGCGAACGAATGACCGATCGGGGCTGCAGTTTAGTATCCCTAGCCGAATTACTCTTTTAGGACACCTCATAATTAACCTCCCTATTTTTATAGTTTGGGAATGTACAGGTTTATGAACTTTTATAACACGGTTATAAATAAGGACCTGGATATTTGTATATACAGTATGTGTACGCGACTGACTATTCATACATACAGTATGTGAATACAATTGGATATTTGTACATATGAATGTGTGCATAATTGGCTATTTATAGTTACAGCATATGCACATAATTATTAAAATGGGATAATAAACAATTGACTCAATATAAGTTAACTAATTAAACTTGCTAACTTATGTACATACTGTATGTATAAATATCAACTGTATATACACACTGTATGTAGAAATAGCTACATTTATAAAACAAAGCTATAGAAACATAATTGCATGAAACTTTATATGCAATGTTCTTAATGTGTCGTTTTAAAGATATGTTCGAACAATGAATTTCTTCGTGCATTTCAAGAGAATATAAACATAGAAAACAAAGGTATTTAATTTTTATACCAATGATTATACGATATGGGACCATCATGTGTTCATATGATATGTCGGACAAGATGAAAACGAAAGTTTGTCGATGTTCGCGAGAAACGAGCAACCGTATCGGCATCGAAGGGTGTCGTATTGAATTGTCGATAGAAAATAGCTCGTCGCTCGATCGAATTAAGAACGAATCGGCGAAACGTTGGTTGCAGACGAGCCCCGCGAAGGGGTTGAAGGTCGAGGAGAGAACAGGGCGGAAAGAAACGAACAGCCGAGAGGGAAAAGCGACGACAAAGAACGTCGTCGACGTCGGCTGTTCGCGCGACGGCTGTAGAAATTAATATAAATCTCATTTCCTCGGCTCGGATACACCGGCATTGTCTTACTCGACTCGCTTCTGTTTGCAACCCCTCGTCTCTGTCGACCTGCCCCACCCCAGCTGTCGCCACGACCCCGTGTAACTCGAGTATCCGGCAAACACGTGCGCCTGTGTCTCGACTTGCGCTGAAACGGAAAAAAGAAGTCGACGAAGAAACGGGGCGAGCTTGATTGTACACGCAGCGTGTAATAAATCGGGATCTAATAAACGCGAGGATCCTTCCACCCCTTACGAGGCGACGAACCGAGGGGACGATGACACTGTGGCCCACGAAAATTGGGTTATCGTGGCACGTCGAATAACGTTTAACGCCGGAAAATGTGGCTAGGGCGAAGGGGGACTCGTGATATTGGCGACAACTCGGGAAATGCGATCATAGCTCTTATATTGTTCGGTGTAGTTATGCTCGACCCTTTACGAATTCGTCTATGAACGCCATCTTGAAATAATTTTCTGTCACGAAGTTTGGCAAGAATTTATACGTATCTAAATTTGATATTGTTTGTTGCAATTCGTAATCAACCATTTTATATGAGATATAGTAACGGGGCATTAATTCCATTTTCTTTGGTAAGCTTTAAGCTTTAAATTGATGTACGGTTAGTACGATTTTGAGATGCTTTTATGTCATGAAATATTGGAAGACTACATGTGTCCAAATCCGCTACTTTTTGTTGCAATATGCAATCTACCATTTTATACCGGTAATAGTAACGAGGCATTGATATCAGTTTCTTTGTTAAGCTTCACGCTTTAAATTGATGTACCATGAGTGCCATTTCGAGATACTTTTATGTCATGAAATATTCCAGGACTACATGTGTGTATAAATCTGTTACTGTTTGTTGCAGTTCGTAATCAACCATTTTATGCCGGGAATAGTATCGGGGCATTGATATCGTTTTCTTTGATAAGCTTCAAGCTTTAAATTGATGTACCATGAGTGCCATTTCGAGATACTTTTATGTCATGAAATATTGGCGGACTACATACATGTCCAAGTCGGTCATCGCATGTAACTATTCGTAGCCAACAAGTTTATAGTAAAGATATTACAAGAGTCTTTATGTAGTTCTTTTTACTAATCTTTGAGCATTAAATTCCCGTACCATAAGTGCCATTTCGAGATACTTTTATGTCATGAAATTCTGCAGGACCACACACGTGCCAAAATTGCTCGTTACAGCTAGCCATTGTACGTTAAAGCTATGCACGAAAGTTGCGCATAGTCTTCTCCGATAATCCGTAAGCTCCAGCTCTATGTATCATAATCAGCAATTTGCGATAGTTTGGTGTCGCGAAACATCACCGAACTACCAAGTTGAAAAATCTACTATTAAACGACGTAACGCGAACAAGAAATTTCGATGTCGCCGTTAAATCGTATCGATCGTGCTAAGGCCGATAAGCAGCCATGAATTCGATTGAATCCCCATCGGACATTAGATGAATGGGGTTGCACGATGGCACCGTTTGTGGAGAGGGTTCCTTGACACCACGCGATAAATAAACGCGCGATTAATTAGTGTACCCTCCGAGCGGATTTTGGCTGACGTTGTGGCAAATCCGCGGCACCGGCCGTATAATAATCGAGAATCGACGCTTTCATGGCGCTCATAGTTCGCGGATAATTGATACACCGTGAAGTTTCCATGGTTATAGTCTGGCCGTTGTATGGCGTTGCTTCGCACCTTCGAAAACCGCCTATTGTCGCCGCTGGTTAATTATACACCGATTGACTGCTCGTCGAATTTATTGAAAGTCGCTTCTTCCCGCGTGACGTGCGATTTCACGCTATTCAGAATAACGCTTTCGACCCCCCGCTACCCGCTCGCCCCTTCACGCCCTCGTTAATTACTCGCCCGATACGCGAGCTTTCGCTCTATCGGATCCTTTCTTGTCGTTTAACAGATTGTAATTACGCGAGACGCCGTTTTTATCAACGGTTCGATACATTCCGCTCCTCCATGAACAAACAATTATTTATTTGTTCGTTGCTTACCGAAAAGATATATGAAACATCTGAAAAGATACTGAAACGAGAATATGTATGTGCATACATAAAAAGTGTACAAACGAGAGAAAATCTGCTTTTACCGCATATAACAAGCATCTGGAAAAACGTGACAGCCAAACGGGAAGGTATTTGCTGACTTTTAATGAATTTTATTTTCGATAAATTATATAGACAATTTTTATAACACTGTGTCCCTGGTTTATTTGATAAGCTTTAATATATTCACACAAATTTTGTATACTTTGTTATGTTAAATGTTTTAACTAAAGTTAGCGACAGATTTATGTGTGAATTCATACGTCACCCGTATGTGGATAACATGGAACTCAAAGTGTTAATATGCATTTTGACATAGGGTTTAAAATAATTTTTGTAAGTTTTTTCCAGTGTTAAATATATTGATTCTTTTCATTTAAAAATATTTTGAAGATTGAAAATTAAATCGCAAAATTTATTAACACAGTGAAAAAAACTGCTAGCGCGTAATTTCTCGGAAGAGGCAGAGAATATGATCGATTCCCTTCGGTTCGAAGAATCGAACAAGCGATCGGATCCTGGAGGAAATAATATCGCGTATAAGCTAACAGCGTGCAGTAGCGTGTGGACTATGGGGGTTGCCCGCAACCCCCAGGTGCATCGAGGTTTCTGCGGCGACGGGGGTCGTAGTCGTAGCAGTGACACAGAAGGGATGGCGATGGTGGGTAGTATAACGCGAGAAATAGAACTCGGTGGAGTTGGTTAATTAACGGAACCCACATGGGACAGGTCCGCGTTCTGTCCGGACCGTCTGTACTTCTCTTTCCAACCCTTTTCGTCGGCCCTCCTTTTCGACCTGTCTCAACCCCTGTTACGCAAACGCGATTGCACAGGGCCGTACAGTCAACAGCAAATCTGACTTCCCTGCGATAAATGTGGTAACCGTAGAGCGAAAAGGGTTCGCACGCCCGTTCATTTTTAAGGATTTTTGGACGCTCGAAGACTTTGCGGACGAAAGAATTCGGGGAATTTGCGGTTTCGGGGACTTTGGTGATGTTAGAATTTGCAGGTGTTGGAGACGTTGGAATTTAAGGGATGTTTGTGATGTTAGAATTTTGGGGACGTTAGGAAAGGTTAGAATTTGGGGGATGGTGGAGAGATTGGGATTTTGAGGATTTTAGAGGTGTTAGAATTTGGTGATGTTCGGGATGTTAGAATTTAGGGGATATTTGTAATGTTAGGATTTGAGGGATGTTGGAGAACTTGGGATTTTGGAGATCTTAGAGGTGTTTGAATTTGGGGACCTTAGAAATGTTAGAATGTAGGGGATGTTTGTGATGTTAGAACTAGGCGGATATTAGTAAAGGTTAGAATTTGGGGGGATGATGAAGAACTTGGGACTTTGGGGATCTTAGAGGTGTTAGAATTTTGAGGATATTGTAGATGTGAGAATTTGGGGGATGTTCAATAACTAGGGATTTTAGAGAATTTCGGATTTGCAGTTCGAAATTCACATAGTCATAAATGTAACAATTCAACGATTTCAAAATTTATATTGTAAAAAATTCAAAAATTAACAAATTTAACAATTTAAATATTTGAACCACTATGTTGGAATATGTATGTTAGAAGGGTAGGACTTTATCAATATTTACAATTTACTAACTAACGTAAGAACCTAAAAATTTGATAACTTCATTGATTTCATATTTTAAAATTAACAAATTTCAATATTTTAGATAATTGAAAATGTTTTTTGAAAATTGTCGCATTCGAGGTAACTCGATAGTGAACAAAATTAGATATCCAACAATTCGCTTAAAAACGAATTGACTTAGAATTCATGACTTAAAATCGCGACTAATGACTTAGACTCGACTTAAAAATCGGACCATTCGAAAAGCGTGCAAACCCGAACGAATAAAAAAAGATTCAAATATTATGAAGTATGTTAGCGAAGTTTCGATATAGTCAAATAATTTTATCATCCTTTGTTTGGCACCGCGAGTGTCGAACTCGAGAACGACCACGAAGATGAACGATAAGGGCTGTCGGGATAAAGCTCTCGAACGAGCAACAGGGGTGAAAAGGGGTGAAGGAAGCTTCGTCCGGTCGCTTAATTAAAGAAATCCTTGTTTACCGTTGGACGTCCACGAGCAAGGAGCTCTCTCCTTTCGGATCGTTACGTATCAAGTGTCGTGAATAAGTAATTGAGACTCGACAGGAGCGAAGAGAATCGTCGAGCATTTCATTGTGTATTTATTGAAGTTTACGACCCTTGTCGCAGGGGTGACAGTCAGAGATCGAGTTCTGTGTGCACTTGGAGATTCGCTTTAATTCGAGTACTGTCCGATCCGATTATTATGCTAACTTTTTGACTTGTCATTGATTATAACTTTTACAGTTACTTATCTCGATTAATTAATGGATCATAGACGCGTTATGTTAATGGTGATTATGCCATAATGTATGCCATTATTAGAGAGTTAGTGGAATATTATTTTGTGCGATTAGGATGATTTAAGATGATGAGGCGATCTGTCAAATTATCAATCTTTCAATATTTTAATTTCTTGAAATTTGGATCTTTCAAAATTCTAATTTTTAACAATTTCTATCTTCAAAAATTCTAATTTTTAACAATTTTAATCTTTCGGAATTCTAATTTCTCGCTATTTCAATCTTTCGGAATTCGAATTTCTTAAAGTTTCGATCATTTAACTTCCCAATTTCGCCTAAATTTATATCTTCCTATTTTCGGATTGACCAAAATTTGAATCTCTCAATTTTCCAACTTTCTGAAATCCTAATTTCTCAATTTTCCAATCTTTCAAAATGTCAATTTCTTAACATCTCAATCTCTCGATTTCTCAATCTTCTAGAACCTTAATGACCCAATATTTCAGTCTTATAAACTCCCAATTACCCAAAATTGCAATCTCCCAATTTCTCAATCCTCTAGAACCTCAATCTCCCAATTTCTTAATCTTACAAACTCCCAATTATCCAAATGTTCTATTCCCCAAATTCCCAGTCTCCTAGAGCCCTAATCCTAAAAAATCTCAATCTCCCAAAATCCCTAAAATTTCAAAATCTCAACCTTTCAAATTTCCCAATTTTCCAAAGTCCTAAAAATTCAAAAATTTCAATTTCCCCTTTTCCCGCTCTCCCAAAATCCCCAGAACCCCGAAACGTGCATCACCCGAATTCCCTAAGATCCGAAAAATTCCATCAACCGAAGTCCCTAGAATTTCCCCAAACCTCGCTATAAAACGTCGCGGACGCGAGAAACGTTTAACAGTTTCGTTTGGCACGGTCGGTTCTCGCCCGGAAAACAACGCGATAACGCGAGCATCCCTTCGTAGAACGTTGTTTCATCCCCCTGTGTAAATTCACCGGTCACGGGAGCGGGCAGCTCGTAAACCGAACGTCGATCGAGCTGTCCCGTGATTTTTCTCCGGACACGAGCACTCGTTTAATTCCTCCCGCGGCTGGAATTAAACGGAACGACGTTCTCCAGAATTGAGGATCGTCGTTTCGCCTTCGCCGAAACGACCGGAACTCCCCTGGAAAAAGGTAAACAACCGTAGGAACCAGTGACGGTGACCGACGAGCAACGTTCAACTAGAGGCTGGCCAGTAATCGCTTCGAATTACCTCCGACCTCTCTTATGCACTGCGTCAATTTATTTTACGAGAAAATTAACCATTTCTGCGAGTCCGTTTGTACTCTTCGATAGTTTCTCCAGACGTTGCAAGAAAACGAGCAATACGACGAAATTACAACGGAAATCACGTAAGACGTTCGTCGACAAATAATTCGATTAGGTTCGTTGGAATATTTATTCCTTAAATAAATATTCAAAATATATGTATACAAAAAAATGCATTTGTGTATATATATACATACATAAATTAATTTAAATGATTATTCCGATTATGAATTAATTTAAATGATTATTGCGATTATAAATCAATTCAAACGATTATTACGATTATGAATTCATTCAAACGATGATTACGATTATAATTCATTCAAATTCAATCATCCATTATTATGTGTATAAATTAATATAAACAATTATTATGATTATAAATTGCATATACAACTGATTATTATGATTTTAAATCAATTCAAACGATTATGACAATTATGAATTCATTCAAACGATGATTACGATTATAAATTCATTCATTCACTATTATGTGTATAAATTAATATAAACAATTATTATGATCATAAATTGCATGTAAAAATGATTATTGCGATTATAAATCAATTCAAACGATGATTACGATTATGAATTCATTCAAACCACGATTACGATTATAATTTAATTCAAATTCATCCATTCGTTACGTGTATAAATTAATATGAACAATTATTATGATTATAAATAAATACAAACTACTATGGCGATTACAAATGAATTCAAACGATAATTTGACATGTATAGCGTATGAGATAAATAATTGTAACGTAGCGATACAAGCGGTAATAACGGGAGTACACCGACGTATATATACGTCGGGTGGCTCTCTTCCGGTTCTCGAACCACGAACGAAGGCCGTGATGCCATAGTATTCGTGGTCCCAGGTCGACGTTGCTCGCTGACCGGCAGACGGGGTATTCTCGTTGACGGAACAAAGATTTCACAGCGGAAAAAGAGACGAGCGCAAAAGGAACGTACAAGAAACGACAGGAGAGCTTCACAATGTAACCCTTTAGAGATTTCGCGACGCTTTTTGCGTGAAAAATTAAGCCCTCGCGACTCGAGGAGGGACCTCGTCCTTTTCGTGTCCGCTTTGATCATCCTCGCTCAGCTTATTGTATTTGCGAAACGAGGTTTCCTACTAATGAAAGAAGAGAACCAGCGAATTTCCACCAACGCATGTTCGCCTTTCACAATTTGATTAGTTCGATTTAAAATATCAGTTTTACGCGGGGAGGCTTTTCAATTAGGTAATAATTGTTTTAGATTTATATCGGTTAGGTCTTACATACGATATTATTTTAATACGTTATTTGTGGGAGTAACATTTTGGTAAATTTGTGCACGTTCTCTACGTGTTGCAATTTCACGCATTTATTTTACACACGTTACAGTTTCCATATGTTATTTTGTGACCTTACATGATGCAATTTTTATAAGTTCTATTATCAATACTATAAGACAATACGTGTTATAATTTCATACTACGGATTTCTGTACTTTGTAATTTCATTATATGTAATTATATAAGCTTATTATTGCGCGTAGTATTGACATATAATCGAGGGTCTTGCAAATAAACTACCATACAGTTCTTGTATGTCACCGATTACAAATGAACTGCATATTATACAATGACAAAAATTATGAAAAATATTTGTCGCAGTGTTTGATCACAGTTTTTCATTTCACATTTCATATTAGCAAATAAATAAATCAAACAAATATTTGTATTTTGCTATTAGAGAAATGCATCTTTCTACAAAATTAAAAGAGTCATACAACACAAACTTGACAAATAAATAAATATATCAAATATTTTTATATTGCTACTAGACAAATGTTTCTTTCTAGAAAATTAAAATAGTCATACCATGCTGACATGACAAATAAATAAATCTATCAAATATTTTTATATTGCTATTAAAAAAATGTGTTTCTACAAAATTAAAAGAGCCATACAGACTTGACAGATTAATATCGCGGTTGCCTTAAATGTTCCATGAATAATTATTCACAAGCATCTTTCACCCAGAAATTCGGGAACCCGAGCCGACAGCATAATTCCACAAAATTGTTCCGTGCGAAATTTTGGAACAAAGAGGAAACGCAGCGTCAGATTCGCGAAGATGGATCGCCGCCTATAAATTCACCAGCTTCCTCGCAATCTTCCCGGCGAAACGGTACACAAAGTCACTAGAACGCGTCGATATACGAAATTGTTCTACCCTCCCGTCACAAACTGCCATAACTTTTCCCGACTTCGAAGTCAATTTAGACGTCGATTCCTTTGGAGAAGTTGCACGGAGAAAACGCTCGTTCGAATGTGAGCTGAAAGTCGAGGTGAAAAAAGAGAAAGACGAGGAACAAAATGTACGCAGCGACCGAGCACGATTAATCTGTTAGAGTAGCGGCGAGTTCAGGGGGAAAAAGCGTTCGTTGTCTTTGCGAATTGAATCGAGCTCGTCCAAAGCGACGAGGGAAATTTAAATAGAGGGAACCGTCTCGCGGATGCAAATGAGAGTTTGCTCGAAAGACCGTAATCAAGGTAACGAATGGAGCAGCTTCCTTCTTTCCCACCTATTTCATTCGGCGATCGAAATTGCAACATTCTTTCGCGGCCACTTCGTCCCTCGCTCACGAATGTCGGGAAAAATTCGTCCCCTCTTCCGCCGAATTCTTCCCTCGACGGCGTCTTTTGCTGTTTCACCCCCGCGGCGAACATGGACTGCCTGTTGCACGCGAGAAAATTAGACCAAATGCAAATCACCGCGAACCCCGAAGAAAATAGATAACATAGATAAAATGGATAATATGGATAAAAATGATGAGATGAGTGAAATAGATCAAATAGATTCAATAAATAAAATTAATAGAATTGATAAAATCGATAAAATTGTTCGAATTGTTCAAATTGTTCAAATTGTTCAAATTGTTCAAATTGTTCAAATAGATGAAATTAGTGAAATTGGTGAAGTTGGGGAAATTGTTGAAATTTGTGAAATAGTTGAAACTCTCGAAATTATTGAAATTCTCGAAATTGTTGGAATTCTCGAAATTGTTGACATTGTTGAAATTGTTGAAATTGTTAAAATTGTTGAAATTGTTGAAATTGTTGAAATTGTTGAAATTGTTGAAATTGTTGAAATTGTTGAAATTGTTGAAATTGTTGAAATTGTTAAAATTGTTGAAATTGTTGAAATTAGTGAAATTAGTGAAATTAGTGAAATTAGTGAAATTAGTGAAATTACTGAAATTAGTGAAATTACTGAAATTACTGAAATTACTGAAATTACTGAAATTAGTGAAATTAGTGAAATTCATGAAATTAGTGAAATAGTTGAAATTGATGAAATTGATGAAATTGATAAAGTTGATAAAATCGACGAAAGTGACGAATTGGCAAGAAGGTAAAATGAAATATCAAAATTAATTTTTAATATGTACTCGTTTCAGTAATTCAGTCAAATCCGATTCTCGTCTTCGATGAAACGTGTTTAAATCGATGATCGAATATATAATTCGAAATTAGAGGAGCCCACGACCGATTAAGTATTCAAAGGCGCATAAAGAAACGTTCAATTATGCGTAACGTTTAATCATTAATACGACAAGATCGAATTAAATGCCGACCTCTAATTTTCGCACGAGTGACAATTAATTAAAATTTCGTTCGGAGTTAAACGCGATTACGATTCGAAGGTCGGTCATTAATTAGTGGCGTGCTCGATCGAGAACATGAACAAATATACCGGAATCGTCGATTACGATTATATTTTATGATATCACATACGTCATCGTTCACTTCGCTCATATGCAATGCATACAGTGTCTACGACTTTGCGTCTACGTTGTGTCTACTACTTACTAAGGATGTAGGCATTTCTAATATAGCATACTGGATTTTTAGTATATGGCGTGTGGGAAAGGTGTAATAAATAATTCTCGGTGTATCTCAATATATATTTTCACATTTAACCCTTAACGAATGAATGCCACTATACAGGCGACATGTCGTGATATTTCAAGAAATAAAAAAAATATATATATAAGTAATTGTTTACGATTTTCCTCATATTGTCTATTTTTGTATGAATACATTGTAAATCTACAAAAAATAAATTTATGAATGCATACAAATTTAACGACACATATATCTATTCTTTTATTTCAACCCTCATTATTTTTCTGCAATTTTTCTCGCTTTGTTAATAAAGTAATTAATCTATTAAAAATTCCGTCGAACTGTTGATCATTGTACAAGAAAAATGCTGTCGTTCGTTAAGGGTTAAAATAATTCAAAATAATATTCAAAATATGTACATTTTAATAATTTAAAATAATTTATACTTTAAATACTTATCTCCGACGAACTCCTCTTCATTAGTACCCATGTAACCCATATGTTTCAAGTTCAGTCACACGGTTCAAAACACTCTTCTCGTATCTACATATGTGGGATTGGAAGGTTCGGTGAAATCAAGCTAACGTGCGATTGTAATATATATGTATATAGAGAGAGTATATTTAATTGGATAAACTAAACGGAGGCGAACTAAACTGAACTAATATCAAATTCCCTCTTGACTTTATCACGTTGCCTGCATCACTGCTCACTTTACACATATGTACATACGTGGTTCATGCAATGTCTACGACTTTCTGTTAAAGTTTGACCACCCTGGTCAGGTCCTTTCACAACCAATAAATGCCGAAAATTACATTTACTATTATTTATTGAACCGTGCTTTGTTCGATCGAGAAACTGCACGTTCTACCATAACCCTCGACATCGTCGAAACGCAACGACGACGGGAAATCGTGGAACAATAGGCGGATGACGACGAACGGAAGAAACGGAAACCGACGCGATGCTCGGGACACGTATTGGCCCTTTAGTTTGCGGCCGCGGATATATACGTCGGCCTCTTAAAAGCACCGTCTAGTCTCGTGGAATTCTGCGAAACGAGAGAGCCGAGGGGTTCGGCGAAACCGTTCGAAGGGTGTGCCTCGCCCCGGAGAGCTTAAACCGAAAACATAATCAAATCTCGCTGAGAGCTGCTGCGGTGCAAAGTTACTAATTGCTTAATTTCCCTCGACTTGCTCACCGGCCTCTTTCTACCCCTCGGCCCGTTCGAACCACCCTCTCTCTGTTTTGCTATCGTAAACGACTTTGTCTATCCTCCTCTTCAACTTTCGACCCTCATCTTTCACCCTCCGACTTCTCTCTCGTCCTTTCAACAATTTTCCTAACCCTCACGATTTTATTGTTTGCTTGTCTCAACCTCGTTTTGTCCCTGGTGTTGTCTGTTTGATCTTTTATGCGACCGGTGCTCCGACAACGGACTGCACGTATGGGACTACACATGTGGGACCATGCAGTATGTATGTATACTTAATGTGTTGTAGGAAGGTTGCGGAACAGAGTTTTTATTTATTTTTCGTTATCGATTATAGTTATAATATATAACCAAATTATTCCGATTCAGTGAGTCATTAATTATACTTGTATTTATATACAGTGTTTATTTATGTACACATTTATATACAATGTTCATTTATGTACACATTTATATACAATGTTGATTTATGTACACGTTTATATGCAAGTTGTATGTATATATTACTATCATTAATAGGGTTTGTGTATTCTATAATTCGGGTTTTATATATAACTGTAATTAAATAACTATAATACAATTAAACCATACACACACTCAATGAAAATATTCCAAAATAACCAAATAATCAAATTATTCCTATTCAGTGAGTTATTAATTATAGTTGTATTTATATACAATGTTTATTTATGTACACATTTATATCCAAGTTGCATGTCTATGCAACTAATAGTATTTGTATATTCTATTATTTGAGTTTTATGTATAACCATAATTGAATAACTATAATACAATTGAACCATATACATACTCAATGAAAATATTCCAAAATAAACAAATAATGAAATTATTCCAATTCAGTGAGCCATTAATTATAGCTGCATTTATATACAATGTTTATTTATGTGCATATTTATATCCAAGCTGTATGTATATACAACTATCATTAATAAAACAACACCATACACAATCAATCATAATGTACGCTCTGATCTAATCATACAACGGATAAACAAATAAAACGAATAAAAAGACGGCGTCGACAAGCAAAGTATACGAGTGAAATATGAACGAAGAAAGCGATATAAAAATGATCAGCGAAAGATTGTCCATAAAAATGCAAGTGTCGAGAGAAAACAAGGGGACGTAAAAATCCTCAACACGTTCTGTTCAACGAAAACGTTAAAGCCTCTGTACAAATGGCCATGACCCGTGAGCTTTTCGTTCTCTGTCCTGCGGTTTACCGGATTCCGAGCTTTTCATCCACATTGCCACGCGAGCTTCATGGTCGCGAGTTTATTAGTTTCTAACCTACGGTGCACTCGGACTCTTTCGGGTTACGGATGTTGCAGTTTCTAACTCGAACAGTTTCGGGATT
Source organism: Coelioxys conoideus (assembly GCA_947623535.1). Lineage (NCBI taxonomy): Eukaryota > Metazoa > Arthropoda > Insecta > Hymenoptera > Megachilidae > Coelioxys > Coelioxys conoideus. Next base: position 7,917,976 of record OX392456.1, read on the forward strand.
CCGACTCTTGTATCAACCGGCCAGTTTTCGAACATATTTTGTGTCTGGCTGTTTTGAAACGCGCCAGGCTTTTACTGCACAACGTGGAATCCTGATCGCGGCTTACCGAAACCGTAGACACGCGATCTGTATCTTTTGAGTCTCGATTTTGGATCCATTTTTATTTACATTCTGACTCCTTCTTGTTTCAGTTCAGACTCTTTCATTTGAGTTTAGTTTGTTTCCGTTCAAACTTCTTAATTTCAAATTTGTATGCACTTTTTATTTTGCAGCCGGACTCCTTTTTGTTTCAGTTCAGACTCTTTCATTTGAGTTTGTTTCGGTTCAAATTTTTTCATTTCAAATTTTCATACACTTTTTATTTACATTCTGTACTCATTTTTCTTTCAGTTCAGACTCTTTCATTTGAATTTAGTTTGTTTTAGTTTTCAATTTTGATAGAATTTAACGTAACGTAACCTAACTTGTACGTAAGGAAGGTGTGAATGTGTACTATCATATATAGACTAAGAAACATGTGGATGTATATCATCACGTACATTAAGAAAATTGTGAATGTGTCTATTATACAATAATGTATAATAAAAAAATATCTTAAACATATACTACAATGTTTACCACAAAAAGAATGTAAACATCTGTTACAATGTACATTGCAAAATGAATTCTAATGTATATTATGTTCTTCGCAAAGAGCAATGTCAACGTAGACCACGTAAAGATAGTAACTTGTTAAAGAAAAACAAATGCACATTCATCTATGAAATTGATCCAGCTTCCCAAAAAAACTCTATGGTGCAGTGAATTGAATTTAAACAAATGCAATTTGAATTTAAACAAATGCAACTGGAATTTAAACAAATGCAATTTGAATTTAAACAAACGCAACTTGAATTCAAACAAGTCCAATTTAAGAAAAATCGACCACTCCTAAAAACGGTGACCTCGCTGTAAAAAATTAATGTTCCGCATACGTTCGCTCGCATTACCATAAATTTGCGTTCCGCGAAAGAATTTTCTGTTCAGGTAAGAACTCGGTGATAATTCGATTCGTCGAAACCTCTGACAACTTACAGCTATCGATTACCGACAAACGATGGACCCTTTCGGTCAGCCGGGAAAGATACGATCGGCGATAAATGGCGAGGGAAAAAGGTTCCAGTTTCTGTGTGACCCAAAGAAACGTTCCGTACCAGAAAAATTTCGAAACCCTCCGAAAACTTGTACGGTTCGTCTTTCGATTTGTCGGATCGTGAAAATAGAGTGTGGAGGGGAAAAGAAGAGGGACACGGGAAAAGAGACATAGGAGGATCGTTTTATCGCGAGGTATCCTTCAGGATGGTCACGGTCCGTTCCTGTCCAGATAGGTGGTCGATCTCGGTGGTGGTTTTCGCGTGGAATCGCGTTGGAACGATTCATTGGCACCGGTATTCTTCGACAGATCGATCGCTCTCGTTCATTTCGTTCGGGCTCTTGCCATTCTCTCCAGGGCTACCGGGATAAAATGGGAACGTCTGGACGCTCCACGGACCGTTTGGACAGCGCAGCTGGAATTTGTTGGCTATTGCGGTCCCGCAAACCTTCCTGTTTGTTTCTTTTATCGTGACCGTTCGTTGCTTTTGCGCCGATGTTTGGATAGCGAGCGAATTTTTCAGAGTGCCACTTGAAAGCTTTCCGGCCCGGTTCAGAGGGGTAATACCGTGCCCAGAGGAAATTTCCGAATTTTCTACCCAGATATCGAACAATCGAATGCGATATCATCGAATTATTATTTTCTCTTATTTATGGAAAGCCTTAACTTTCCGTTTTATCTGAGGACGATTGCTGATATCGAAGATCATCTATGCTAGAACTGCTTTACACTAGATCTCTAATTGATAAAAACAAAGTATAGGTTCGTGAATAAGTATCCTTAACAGTTTATGTTCGGTTCTAGGAACTGTAAACTGATACATCTTAATATGAACATTAAGATAAAATTAATATAATTATGCTTTTGTGCCAAGCTAAAAAACCTTTGGTAGCATGAACATCATATATGCTACACATAGAGAGTAGACATATAACCAATGATATTATGATCCAATCCATATTTTGTTTAATATATAAATGATCATGTATATATTCTACGTAACATACGATTGATCAAATACATATACTATGATAGGTATGAATGATCAAATGTATAATCTATATAACATGAATCATCAAGTGTACATTCTATATAACATATGAATGATCAAATATATTTTCTACTTGATATATAAATGATCAGGTGTATATTCTACGTAACATATGATTGATCCACTACATATTCTATTTAAGGTATGGACGATCAAATATATGCATATTCTATGTAACATATGAATGTTCAAATGTATATTCTATTTAACACATGAACGATCACATACATATTCTACATAACATATGAATGATCAAATGTATATTCTACTTAACACATGAACGATCAAATACATATTCTACATAACATATGAATGATCATGTGTATACTCTACTTAACATATGAATGATCCAGCGTGTACATACGTATTTTACCTAACATGTGGACCAAATGTATGTGGATCAAATGTATATTCATTGTACCAAATGAATGATTAAATGAAACTTTGGTGGACATACGATCGCAAAGGGTTAAAATGATCGTGGCCGGAATTCGAATAACTAGCGTGTTCACCTGTTACACTTTGATTCCCGGTGAAACACCGGGAAGCAACTTTCTCGACTCCAGTTTCATCGTTCTTTCCGGGGCGGCAGTGAAACTCGAACTTGTTCGAGCATGAAGGAATTTGTCTTTTGAAAGAGACTCCGCTCGCAGCTTCTGCGAACAGCTTCCAGCGCCATTTTTCGGAAATTCGAGCAATGCCACGGAAAGTTTTACGGCCACGCGAGTTGTCCCCGCGATAGCGTTCGAATATTTCCTCTCGAACTGTTCCGGTTCCACTTTTTGCCACGGGACAAATGTACCCGACGAAGTAGTCGATGATTTACATCGATCCCTTCCTCTTTTATTAGCTTGTTTTCGAACTTCCCTCCGCGGCAACACGCGACGGAATCGGCTATCGATTTCACCCTTTCGTGTCCCTAATTCAACGCTCGTACGTTCTTCCGTCCTGATCGAACGCTGCTCCCGAACTTATTTAATATTTTAACTCATCAATTTTGAACAAGAAACTTCATTTATTTATCACGATTATAGGATGGTTTAGAATCTGTTCACAAGCAGACAGCATTTCGTAATTACGAAGTGTGCTAGAAGAATGTATACACGATATTATTTTGAAATTCAGTAGGTAAGACTAATAGAGATTAGGTTAATATTTTTACTATGAACTTTAGTGTTCTTTGACAATAATACTTAAAATTATAATTGTTAAAAAAGACGACCATTAACATAGAAGTTATCTAATTCTTTTGCTGTCACTTTTATGTGTCGTGTTAATAGTTCTTCATGTGTGTTATACATTTTATTAGCATATGTATTAGGTATAATTTATTGTTCATGTGCATTTATTATCGTTGAACTTATTGTTCCATAATGTGTAATATTTAATATTTCATTATGGTTCATGTATATTGTCATACGTTTAATTATTTCAATATCCCCTATGTATATTACACATATGTTTTATTATTTTATTATCCTGTATGTATATCATCATACAATTTCTTATTTCGTTATCACCTATGCGTATCGTCATACATTTCGTTACTTTATTAAAATGAACAAACTAAAGTTGCAGAAGGTTAAACAAATACTATAAATCAATTACATACAAATACTATAATGAATATAAATAATTATATGAACATCGAACAATAAAAAGATGTGCCATTGCTTCGAAAAAAAAATGTAACAAAAGCCGTCCCGCGTAAAAAGCAAAAATCTCCGCAAGAAAATCGATCGCACGATATCTCTATCTCGATATCTCTATCCCAAGGCAGATCCTCGATTTCTTTGCACGATGACGAAGAACGTTCAGAGACTTCTCGTTACCCATCCCCGTGACTGGAACGTAGACGGATGCAAAGCAACCTCGAGACACGCGTATTCGTCGGAAAGAAGAGAACCCGTCTTTTTTTCGATGTCCCTGCTGAAGAGCGTCCCTTTCATCCCCCAGGAAGACGAATTCGTGGACCTCGTAACGGAACGGGGGGAGAAAGGACAGAGAGAAAAAGAGAGAAAGAGAGAGAGAGGAGTCGTGGCAAAGGCGATTTCCTCGAGTTTCGTTTGTTTCTTTCTGCGATGAAACGAGAGGCGAATTCTGTACGGGTCTTTCGCCCATTCTCGAACGCGTCGAACGAACAAGGATAAAAAGGAGAACGAACGAGGACAAAGAGGAGAAGGAACGAGGACAAAGAGGGGTTGGTTTTCTTCCAACGACGAAAACGAAAGATAAGAAACGGTGAGCCCTACGTAGATTACGGAAACGATGCTCGCGAGCAAATCTTCCACCTGGGAGAGGCTCCGAATTTAAAAGCTTTCAGTTTTGGAAATCTGGGTGATTTAGAGATTTATGTATTTGGCAGCTCGAGTACTTGGGTATAAGACAACCTCAGAAGCTTCTAATCCGGCAATTTGGGATTCTTGGGATTTTTTGTTTGACCATTTGGAACTCACAGAATTGTTCGTTTGACAATTTTTAGTTCTCGGAATTCTTCGTTCGATAATTTGGAAATATCAAATTTTGTTAATTTAAAAATTTGAGGATGTACGAATTTGGAAATGTAGGGATTGTATGAAGGATTGGTTCTGTAATTGTGGGGATTTAGAAATATTCGAGAATATAGGACGTTGCATAAAAAGGAACTTAAGAATATATGAATTTGGGAGTGAAAAAATATGTCAATGCAAGGATTTGTATATGTGAGGATTTGGGAATATCAGAATTTAGAAATATGAGGTTTTGGGAATAGAAGAACCAGAAAATGTGTGAATTTGGAAGTACGATACTTCGGCAATATAGGGATTTAGGGATGTGCAATATCGGAAATGTGACGATTTGACAATGTAGGGATTTAGGAATGTGAAATATCGGAAACGTGACGATTTGACAATATAGGGATTTAGGAATGTGAGAAATATGCTGATTCGAAAACTCGAAAATTTGTGAATACGAAAACTCGATAATGTAGAAATTTAGAAATACGATAATTTGAAAACATATGTGTCTGAAACGTATAAATTCGAAAATACATGGACTTCGGAATCAGTATGAGTATTTCTGAACTCAGAAATTTTTTAACATAAAAATATGGAAAATGTATAAATGAAAAAAAATCCCAATTTTCGTATCTTTAATCTCACGTTCCCCGAAATGAAGCAAATCATAAGCAACTTCTCCCCTCTTCTCGTTATCAGCAGAGAGTCAACATGGCACCCAAGTGTACCTCGAGGAAGCACATTTCTTGCACCCTAACGAACAATAACCGTTTGCCAGCGTCGTCACATCTAACCAGATATAATTCTGTGCTCTCGATGGCCAATTACGCCGAATTACTAAACAGAAACCGCGCAACTGTCGCGGATTATGTTTCGCGACTGTTTTCTTAATCACCCTCGGTTAAAGTTTACGAGGCCTTCGAGGGCCACGCGTTTAGATAAGTCGCGAACGTAATTGGACACCGTGAACAGAATTTTTCTCCTCTCTCTCCCTCTCTCCTCTGCTTGTTACTCTCATAATGCTGGTAACTGAAATTAAGCTGATTTCCCCGGCAAAGTTTCGTTGGTTACCGGTTAAGAGACGCTTTCGATGCCACTTGCGTTGTAGTCGCTGAAGATTAGGGTGGTTCTCGCAGCAATTCCCTCGGCTGTATGGCACCGTTGCGTTGTCTCTGTCGTTGCGCATTATTCGAATAAAGTTTTATCGAAGACCATATTTTGAAGTCTCACATATGTAAATCTCAACTTTTTAAATTTCTAAATTCTCAAATCTCGAATTCTCAAGTCTGTAATTTCTCAAAATACCGTGTTCCCAAATTTTTAATTTCGAGATATTGAATACTTAGATCGCAAAGTCTCAAATCGTCAAACTCTGAAATTCCAAAATCTCCAAGCTGTCAAGCCCTAAAAACTCAAATTTCGGGTTTTCAAATTTCAAACTGGAAAATCTGGAGCCTCACACCCCAAACTCTTAAATTCTCAAATTCCTAGATGCTCAAATCCCAGGTTTTCAAATTCCAAATTTTCAGACACTCAAACCCCGACTTTTCAAATCTCGAAACTGCAAACCCCAAATACTCAAAATTTTAGTTTTAAAGAAGATAGAGAGTTGGAGGTGAAAGAAGTTGGTGGATAGAAATTTGGAGATTTAAAAATATAGGAATGTAGAGATTTGGGAAAGTAGGGAGTTGGGGGGTGTAGAAATTTGTAAAATTGGAATTTGGGGAAATAGAGATTTGACATGCAAGAATTTTGCAAACTAGAAACTTGAGGTTGCAAGAATTTGGGGAATAGGACGTTAGCTAAATAGATACTGGGGTGCGTAGAAATTTGTAAAATTAGAATTTGGGGAGATAAAGATTTGGAGATGTAAAAATTTTGGAAACTAGAAATTTGGGATCGTAAGAATTTTGGGAATAAGTAGTTGGAGAAATAGAAACTGGGGTGTCTGGAAATATAGGGAATAGCAATTTGGGGAAATTGAGACCAGGGGTGTAGAACTTTAGGGAATAGAAATTTGGAGGAATAGAGACTTGTCTGGTCTATCTAGAGAAATTAAATAAACAAAATTAATGATACAATTTAAAAATTTACAAAATGACCTTGTACCTAAAAAAACATCCCCATAAGAGAAATTAAATAAACAAAATTAATGATAAAATTTAAAAATTTACAAAATGGCCTTGTACCTAAAAAAACATCCCCATAAGTAATTCAATCCCACACCGATCCACGAGTCATCCATCAAAAATTGCGAAACAAGTGTGTCTCTAAAAAGTCCAAGCAAAATACGAGCGTGTTTCGTCATCGACGGGGATCCGCATTTTTCCGAAGCGACTTCTCTCGAGCCACGAACAATATTACTTCGTAGAAATCGACGTCGGGAAACGCGTTCTGAGAGAAAAGAAAGAAAGTCGCGGGTCGTTTACGGGTTCAGCGTGGTACACGGACGAAAAATTCAGCGAAGCTTCTTTTGACCGTTGCTTTCGCGGACGTGGAACCACTTCCGGTCGAGCTAGTCTCTGCAAACGAGTTTTCGAGTCCCGACGGTGAGCAAAGAGGATCGCGAAATTCCACAGGTGCCCTCTGCTGTGCCACGCCAACCTCTTCAATTTTTCCTTTTTTTTTCTTTACCTCCTCTCTTTCTCTCTCTTTCGCTCTCTTCTCTTTCACCCTCGTAGAGTTTCGATGCTCTCTTTGCACGACCTTTGCTGCTCTTTACCGTGCACCGAGCAACGAGCACGTTTCAAGAAATTCAAAGACTCGTTCGGACGGGAACTCGGGTTAGCTGCATTCTCAGAAGGAAGAAACTTGTTCGGAGAATCATCATCCGGGCTCAGACAGCGATTAGAAAGAGCTTTTGAGGTTGCCAGTAGTTTGCGGGGAAGATTGTTTCGTTTGTTCGGGAATTTGTTTGTTTCGCGTTTGTTTAGCGTGATTGTTGCTGCTTTGGTGCATGGGTTTCGATGATCCCGTTTTGATTGGGTTATTTTCTGCATTGGATCATAGTTTTGATTTATTATACCGTCGAGTTTGGATATTTGTGAGTTTGTGAATTTTTATAGGGTTTTGAAGTTTTAGGTATAGAAGCTCTTATATCGAAATTTTCGAAGTTTTTATTATTTGTAAGGTCCTATGATACATTTTTTCATTTCTGAAAATTGAAGTTCCTGGAATTTGCAGTTTGATAAATTCGCAGGTTTATGATTAGGGAATTATCAAATTCCTGCATCCACAAATTGTTGCATCTTTAGATTCGTACCCTGTATTCTTAAATCTCCAGTTCCTCAAATTCTCAATTTCGCAAATTCTTAAATTCCTACATTCTCGAATCCCTTGGTTTTGAAATGCGTAAATTTGCAAATTTCCAAAATCTCAATGTTACAAATATTGTAGTTGGCAAACGGTGGAATTCCGAGTTTTCGAATTTTGAACTTCCAAGTTCTAAAGCCTCTAACACTCAAACACGAATTTCTCAAATCCCTAACCTCTAAAAATCCAAATTCCGAAATCCTCGAAATATAAAATTCTCCAAATCCAAAAATTCCTCAAATACCCCAAATTCCACAAATTCCACAAATTTAACAAAATTCTAAAAAATTCTCCAAATCCCAAAATCCACGGACTTCCCAAATTCCACAAATTGCAAAATTTCCCAAATCCATGAAATCCCCCAAAATTCTCAAAAATTCCCAAATTCTTCTAAATTTCCCAAATTCCACATACCCACAAATTTCCCAAAATTCCAAATTTCCCAAATTCCACAAATTCCACAAAATCCTAAAAATAAAAAAAATCCGCAAAATTCTCAAAAATTCCCAAATTGTCTTAATCCCAAAAACCAAAAATTCCTCAAATCCCCCAAAGTTCCCAAATTCCAAAGACTCCCAAAATTTCTCAAATTCCACAAATACCACAAATTCCCCAAGTTTCCACAATTCCCCGAATTCCCCAAATTTCCTGAATCTCCTAAACATCCAAGTCCCCAAAATCTCCAGATCCGCGTCGCGGCCGCCGATCCCGATTAATCCCTGCGTTCCGAGCAAACGATCCGTACATAATCGTCGAAACGAAGTATATCACGCACGGCCGCGATTCGATTACGCGCCGACGGAAGCGAAGGCATCGAGCACCGTTAAGAATCCGTCGGGACGTCGTCTCTGGTCCGCGTAGACGTCGAAATTCCGGAAACACGGTACACGCGTTTCGCAGCCACGCTAAGTGCACCTAAGCAAACGCTTCCACTTCCCTGAAAACGTCGCGGGGTTTACGTTTCGGCTCGTCCGTTTGCATTCCGTTTCGTCGCTGAATATTCTCCCCGAAAGAACCCTCTCTGTGTCTGTCTCGCTCTCTGCCTCCGCCATTCGGCTTCTTTCCCGTCTGAAACCGCCGGTCGAGAAAGAGGAGGACGCTCACGGAGGGCGGTTAGGGGAACGGACCGGGCGAAAGAGCATCTTCAGAGACGTTTGAGAGGCGACGTGCATAATTCAGCGGTAATGCCGCGTGCACTCCGCTCCGGCGAATTCCATCAAGTTGAAACTTTCCACTGTTATTACTATTTACCCAATTCTCGAAGCGGTTGTTTGCGGCGTTCGCCAGACCGTTTTATACCCGGCCAGCTCGGAAACAATTTCTGCGTGTCGCGTGAATTACGTGTTTCCGTTCGTTTCGCGTGTTTGCTTTCTTATTCTTCTGCCTCTATCGTTCCGCCCTTCTCGGCAAACGTTCACCTAACCTCTCCTACCATGGCTCTCTTTTCTCTCCACGGAAAATTCGATTTCAGTCTCTTTGATATGCACCTGATCTAATGCAGGTTGTACTTAATATATATACGATCGAATGCATATTCTGTCTGTATGTGTATGATTCAATGCATATTTTGTTTTAGATATGATCAATCGCATATTATACGTAACATATCATATGCATAGTCTTTTTAATGTATGAATGAGCATATGTATATTCTGTGTAACATATGAATGGTCGTGTGTAACATATGAACGATCAAATGTACATATATTCTATTTAACATGTGAATAATGAAATGTTCTACTTAATATATGAACAATCATGTGTATATTCTATGTAACATATGATTGATCAAATGTATATTCTACTTAACATATGAATGATGATGTGTATACTCTACTTAATATATGAATGATCACATATATATTTGGCGTAACATATGAATGATGAAATACATATTCTACTTAATGAATGCATGATCATGTTTATATTCTACATAACATACGAATGGTCGAATGTATATTCTATTTAATATACGTATAATTAAATACGTATTCTACTTAATGTATGTGTGGTCATGAGTATATTCTACTGAATATGCTCACACATATTATCATCACATTATTGTTTATATTCATACATATAAATATATATTATACATTATTATTTATGTTCGTACATATAAGTAATAATACAATATAAATTTCTATTTAAGATGCACCTGCTATAATGAAAATAGTTGATGAAATTTCTTGTCATTTATTTTGAGGAGCAGAATGAAAATTGTTGACGAGTTTCGACCGAAGATCCAGCAACGCGTAATCAGTAAAATCGGTTCAGCGTGTAACTCGTATCGGTAGAGAAGGCCAGTTTCCGACGGACAGTGGAATTAGCTCGTGTATGGTCAGCCAATTGCTCCCACGAACTTTCCACTATTATCGCTATTTGCTCGACTGTTCCTGCTCCAACGGCAATAACTTTCTCGCTGCTACCCACCTGCGCGTGACATCGCAACGACTGTTTCTGCTTCGTAAAAGATCGTCATGTGTCACGCTCGCTTGGGCACTCGCCCTTAATTACCGATCTCGACAAACCTGATATTATTTCGCGATCAACGATACCCAACGATACATCGATATCTCGTATGAACAATATTATAACTCACATATACTCATAAAGTTATGGTATGAAGTTATTGTTCACAACAGACATATCAATATATAGTAGGATAAATATAATCGAACGTTTCCATATGTTCATTGTGGATCAGATAGTTATATGAGCATACACATGTGCACTCTTCATGCACTCGTATCAAAATCTCCATAACGAATGTTCACGTAGGAAACATTTATTTAATCGACTTCCTCTCGTATCGATTCAAAACACTTTCACAGGACATTTTCTCAAGAAACATATCCAAAAACCATCCTTTCTCAGAGATGTCATCTCTCAAAGGTGTCCTTTCTCAAAAATGTTCTTTCTCAACGATGTTCTTTCTGAAAAATGTTCTTTTTGAAAGATGTCCTTTCTCAAAGATGTCCTTTCTCGAAGATGTTTTTTCTGAAAAATGTTCTTTTTGAAAGATGTCCTTGCTCAAAGATGTTCGTTCTCAAAAATGTCCTTTCTCGAAGATGTTCTTTCTGAAAAATGTTCTTTTTGAAAGATGTCCTTGCTCAAAGATGTTCTTTCTCAAAGATGTCCTTTCTCGAAGATGTTTTTTCTGAAAAATGTTCTTTTTGAAAGATGTCCTTTATCAAAGATGTCCTTTCTCAAAGATGTTCTTTCTCGAAGATGTCCTTTCTCGAAGATGTCCTTTCTCAAAGATGTCCTTTCTCGAAGATGTTCTTTCTGAAAAATGTTCTTTTTAAAAGATGCCCTTGCTCAAAGATGTTCTTTCTCAAAGATGTCCTTTCTCGACGATGTTCTTCCTCAAGGAGGTCCTTTCTCAAAGATGTCCTTGTTAAAAAATCTCCTCTCCAGAAAATAGCGAATTTTCGAAAACAGCAACGCATCGTTTGCACAACCGTGCAGCGTCGATTTCGGTCGGTAGAAACTAATTAAAATCGAGTGATAGGAGCGACAGTTGTTGATGGAAGACTGCGTCCAGGTCGAAATGCATTCATTTGCGCGTGCTGTCCCTTTACTCGTTTGCTCGTGTGCTAGGTTGCAGTGTTCGGAGTGTTTCCACTTCGCAAAGGCAGTCTGGTCCAAGCAGGGCTGAATACACAGGCGACCTTGTCGCTGCTGAGAGTCTGGCTCCCGTTAACTAAGGAAAGTCAATATTTAAGTCCGACCGGTTCTCTCCTCTTAAATTAACGATTTACATCGGACACGTCCGAATACTCCCGGCTGCGATTCGACTTTTCAAGGTAGTTTGCTTGCCGGACGATTCACGCATCGGTTGCCAAAGGACGGACACGCGCACGCGCGCACCGAAAGATGGCCAGCCGCGTTCGAAGGAGACGAGTTACATTTGGTCGCAGAAAAGGAGAGCAATGTTAACTCTTGTCACTCGTATATCAATATATGGCTCGACGACGCATTTCTTTCGAATCCTAAATTTATTTAGGACATTTATATATGTAAATATCCACATATATTGGAATATAGGATTAATTGTAATAAAGTAACTCAGATTATTTCGTTGTAACAAGATTTTATTACGAAGGCTCTGAAGGAAGTGATTTATCGTTTTATTTCGTAACTCGAAATAAATAAAAACTTTCTTTTGTTTAATAACAGTGTCTCTCATTGATATGATTCATTTTTGTATGCATGAAAAGATTATAATAATCCAACATATACATATGACGGTCTCGTTAACACTAGATTCACGTAACGAGTCAAAATGACTCATGGCATATTTCTTATTTCAAAGTAAAAAAGTTATCAAGTAGCTTTTATCGAAATGTGTGTTAACCAATATCAAGATACATGATCATTGAATGTACCCAGTTTACGTATCATACTTTTATTTCTTTTCTTTTCTACTTTATATAAATCCAATAAAATGGGGTCAAGTGTGCACGAAGACGGTAGTTGCTTAACTTGTAGCTTCATGCGTTACTTGTTCAAAAAGAATCCGCTTTTCTCTGATCCAATTATGCCTCGACGTGCGATTAACTGTAACCTACCACGTTTTGCACGCAGTCGCTCAATGGACGCGTTGCGTTCAATTAACTTCACACTTTTGCTTATTTATGCTCGCCCTTTCATTCTCGAATTACGAGTTATGCTTATTTTTCAAGTTTCAAACTGTTGAGAGGTTATTGTCGAAGGTGGAATTTCTTAACACTGAAACTACCAGAATACAATGGCTATCTTTCACTTTTTTAAATGTTGAGAGGTGTATGATTGAAAGTGGAATTTCTTAACACTGAAACTACCAGCATACAATGGACATCTTTCAATTTTATAAATTGTTGAGGGGTTTATGATTAAAGGTGGAGAAATTACAAATAGTTGAAAAATAAATACACAAACAACGAAACATAAATTCATCTGTACAATATACAGGCTCTAATATAAGGCAAATAAAATGCAGAGATAGAAGGAGAGAAAAAATAAACTTATATAATAATATACAAATAATATTAATTATTATATTACGTATACAATATTGTATATATTATTTAAAACTTAATAACTAATACATACAACTTATACAATATATTAACTCCTTGTCTCGATCAAAATTAACAGAGATTTCAACAAATCGCTATAAAAATTGTTGTAACCGGACATAAATAAATTGTGAAACGATCATTTGACCATTTTGGTGGTTTTAATGTAAAAAAGGAAAAAATTAGAGTATAATAAAACAAACTGTAACGACAAATGCGAGAATATTTTTCAATAAAAATTTTCCTCAAACTAATTACATTTCAACCGACAATTTCTCGGATTTTTCGTCAATTATTTCCTGCGTGTCTCAAAATTCTCGAATTTCCAAGATTCTCAACTTACGAAACTTCTCAAAATCCCCGCAATGTCGGTGTACCGAGATTGTAAACATCCATCGAGGGAACACGGTGCAATATCATACAAAGCAAACGAAAGTAAACGGCAAGGAAAACAGTGAAACTAGTAGAAGAACCGCGATATTAGTCGGTGTCGGGTGCCGTCACGTAGCGAGGGATATTTCACTGGGAACGAGCCTGCAGGTTTTGATTCACTATTGTTGTTACTACTTAACCGCACGCCGCCGTTGTTTACGCTTGTTGCTTCAAGCTGAAGCTCGTAATTGCAATTAGGAGTACGCGGCGAGGTCGCAATAATTCCTCCGGAACGAATCTTGTTCCATTGGCGCGAAGTTGAATTTTGAGGGCGGCGTTCGCGTAAATTAACGCATTCCAGGCTCCCTTCAAATAATAACATACTCGCGAAATAATAACACACTGAGATTGCGCGCGTTCTTACGAAATACGTCTCATTTTGTTAATGTTTTTCCGAATGAGAAATTGGAACGCGAGGTTTTTAGTGCAGCATTTGGAGTTAATATTTTATTTTCAATTGGTGAATGTTGCATTGTGGAATGTTGTATAGCGTGTGCACGCGTGATATTTCGGGGTGCAGTATTATCACTTCTATATCGCCTCGTGTGTTATTTCGATGCGTGGTATCGTCACATGTGGTATTTCAGCTCGCAGTGTCACCACGTGTGGTATTTGAGCACTTGCTATTTCCACACGTGGTATTTTGGCACGTAGTATCGCCACTTGTGGTATATCGATGCGTGGTATCGTCACGTGTGGTATATCGATGCGTGGTATCATCACATGTGGTATATCGATGCGTGGTGTGGTCACATGTGGTATATCGATGCGTGATATCGTCACGTGTGGTATTTCGGGTCGCAGTGTCACCACGCGTGGTATTTGGGCACTTGGCACCTCCAAGCGTGGTATTTTGGTACATAGTATCGCCACTTTTGGTATATCAGTGCGTGGTATTTCGGATCACAGGGGCATCGGTCACGTGGGGTATTTCAGCGCGTAGTGTCGCCACGCGTGGTATTTCTGCACGATATGTCACCACGCGTGGTATTTTAGCACGTAGTATCGCCACATGTTACGTATCACCACATGTGGTATACCGATGCATGGTATCGCCATGTGTGGTATTTCGTCGCGTAGCATCACCACGCATTGTGTCACCACGCGTTGTATATCGTTGCGTAATACTACCACGCATTATATGTTGCTTCGCGTAAAATTTTGCCATGTAGTATCGCCACATGTTACGTATCACCACATGTGGTACACCGATGCGTTTATTCATTTATTTGCAACCTTACTTTTAACTACAAAATAATTGTGCATCATACCTCGGTTGTTTTAGTGTTAATAGATCCAGCGTTAAATGAAATTGCAAACGAGAATTCTTAACGTGATTCGTTAATTTTTAACAATTCGGCCTTGAGGCGACATTTCCACGTGGTCGATGGGGGAAAAATGACTTTTTCGGCTGTTTTTCTTCCCGATCGTTTTCATTGCGAGTTTCAGATCCTACGAGTTTCAAATCCAGCGAGTTTCATCGAATCGAACGAGGCACGTTTCGCGATTGTTTCCCGTTTTCGAGCACCAACACGCGAACCCGCCGTTAAGTCACGTACGTTGGGCGTGTCTGTAAAACCGCACTTGAAACTCGCGAGAAGCTCCGACCAAGAAACCGCCCCTCCTTGAATTTAATTCAACGCCACCGTATAATTTATTGGGAGTCGATTGGGAGCGTCGACGAAGTTACGGGTTGAAAATTACGCTCGAAAGGATTAGGATCGACGTACCGGGTGACTCTAGCGAGATCTTTTACGAAGAGGATGAAAATCGGCAGGTGGAAAGAAGCACACAAGACCATAAGACAAGCAAGGTAATGAGACAAGTTTTCGAATTGGAAGAGTTGAAAATATTTGTCGATGTCTGGTTTGTGATGGAAAGATTTATTATTGCGTTGGATTATGTACGGAGGATTTGCAAGATTTCAAATTTAGAAAGTTTCGGATGTTTGAAAGGACTAAATTATTAAATTTTGGAAGCTGAGAATTCGAAAGTTAAGAACGTGTCGATGTCTCAATTTTTGAAAGTATTTTTCCAGATTTTTTTTATTTTGAGTTTGTACATTTTCGAACACAACAATTGTAGAGTTTAGAAATGTAGAAATTTAAAAATTCACAAACTCGCACATTTTCAAATTTCCAAAATTATCCAATTTAAAAAAAGTAGAAATCATGAAATTCATAAACTCGCAAATATTAAAATTTCCAAAATTGTCAAGTTCGCGAACGTAGAAATTTAAAAATTCACAAACTGGCACATTTTCAAATTTCCAAAATTATCCAATTTAAAAGTACAGAAATCTTAAAATTCACAAACTGGCAAATTTCTAAATTTCCAAAATTATCCTGTTAAAAAATGTAGAAACCACGAAGCTCACAAACTCGCGAACTTTCAAAGTGTACAACATCGACGATTTCCAAGCATTTGACGCGACAAATTCTGCAATCTAAAAATAAAAAAATTCTGAATTTCAAACATAACGTAACTTAGACATTTACGTGACTTTCTTGCAAAATTTCGGCCTCGTCGACGAGACGAATTTTCGGCGTAACGGCGGCATAAATGGATCTTTTACAACCCGGGCTATTAAATGGGGGTCGTGTATAATCGCGATAAAATTATAGCGCCCCATAATGGAACGGCTCGCGAAAAGAATAGCGCTCGTTTGGTTGACCAACAGCCGGGAAACGTTGAGAAACTGCTGGATTTAATAAGTCGTAATGCCGGACCTCGTTCTTGCACCACGCCGTCTCGGATATTCGACCGTTCCGCATCGTTTCATCTTTTTAACGATTTCATCGCGATAATAACGATTCCGGCAACCACTTCGTGGTTCAACTACCTTCACGACAATGTCCTGCTTGTTACAGAAGCAAGTAGGGTTATTGAAGAGATTTTTGAAAAGCCTTTATACGTCGGCCCGGCAAATAGAATAAGGGACCAAGGTGAATTTATCCGTTGTATTTGAATCACAAATTTTATCAAATTTTATATTTTTACACAAATTTTACAATGTATGCTCGTTTTTGTTTTATGTTGTTTTATTTCGGACTTTCATGTTGATTAAATTTTTTATTAAAATTATGTTAACTTAGTGGTGGGTCGAATTTTAAACTATCTAAATGCTTGATCAAATTTTGAATCATGCTGACTAAATGCTTGAACAAATTGTAAATCACGTTAACTAAATCCTTGATCAAATTTTGAATCATGTTAACTAAATGTTTGACCAAATTGTAAATCAATGTGACTGAATCCTTGATCAAATTTTAAATCATGTTGAATAAATGCTTGATCAAATTGTAAATCATGTTGACTAAATCCGTAATCAAATTTTGAATCATGTTGACTAAATGCTTGAACAAATTGTAAATCATGTTGACTAATCCTTGATCAAATTATGAATCATGTTAACTAAATGCTTAACCAAATTGTAAATCATGTTGGCTAAATCTTTGATCAAATTTTAAATCATGTTGAATAAATGCTTGATCAAATTGTAAATCATGTTGACTAAATCCGTAATCAAATTTTGAATCATGTTGACTAAATGCTTAACCAAATTGTAAATCATGTTGACTAAATCCTTGATTTTTTGAATCATGTTGTCCAAATGTTCGATCAAATTGTAAATCGTATTAACTATATTCATAATCAAATTATAAATCATTTTGACTAAATTAATGATCAAAGTGCTAATCACATTGACTAAAATCTTGATCAAATATTAAATTGTGTCAGCTAAATCCTTGATCAAGTTGTCCAGAGATTCTGTAAAAAAAAATACATTGTTTTCTATTTTACATAGAACTAACTTCCCCTATTTTCACGGTGATGGAACACTAAATCAATATTATCGAATTATGCACAGAGATTGTACAATAAATTAAATTGATCTGTCGGTGCGAAAACCCGAGATTTCTGTCGACTTGATTTCCTCCGACCATCACGCTCGGATATGATCCATCAGCGATTAATAAAAAGCAATACCTTCAACACGATAAATCTATTAATCCGTCTCTAATCAATCAGAGTCACAACAAACGAATCGACAGCCACGGTTCACCCATGCGAAAATTCGTACGAGCCCCGAGGTGTTTTAAACCTCCCCCGAAAACTCGCAGACGAATCTCCGATTATCGCCAATGCTTTAAAAAATATTGCACGGTTTGCAGATACTGTACATTTACAGAAACAATAGCAACTCGTAGAGAGAGGGTAGTAAAGATCAAATGTAACAATGATGAAGATGTAACAACACACTAGTCATTAACAGACACACGTGTTAACAACATACTGCTTGAACAAACATTGTTGCAACGGAATAGTCACAGTAATTCTTGCAACGGATTAATCTCAATCACTGTTGCAAAACGCTACTTGACCCCTTCAGAACTGATTTCCTTTTTTCCATACAAAAAAATTATTTTATACTAAAATTAACTTAATTCATGCGAATGAAAGCAACGACATACTTTATTATTATATACTTGACATTATTCTTTCATATTAGATGATCACTGGTAGGTACTGTAAGTGTTGAAACTAACGAGGGGACATCAAGGTCGACGAGAAACGGATGTTCCTAAAACTTGTAGTATTTGAAGATGTATCTAAAGTTAATTAGGCGAAGCAGTAGCGCGCACTTCTCAAGATTTTCCGAAAAAATTGCATTTGAAAATTGTTTCACTCTTCATAAGGAGTTATAAAACTATACGTAATAAAATACAGCATGAAAAGTATTATGCACAATTACAATGCGCACAAGATCCGAAGGGGTTAATAGTCATATTTGTGTATAGTTTTCAGTCTTCAGTGTGGTCCTTTAAGCTATAGTTATAGTATATTTTACGTACAAATTATCAATCGGCACGTCACATGCAATATTCACCGAAGCTCGAACGAATTTTTGGTCTCGTCAACAATCGAGAAACATAAAAATCCCGAAGGATAATTTTATCGTTCGATGGACGACGGGTCACGGTTTTGATGGATCATCCTCGGCGTCCAACGAAACTGGGTCGTCCCATAATCTCTTTGACGGTATATAAAAATATACAGGAATATAGGAATATCCTGTTGATAGACGGATTATTTAAACGAGACCAGTCACGCGATGATAAAAGCGCGCATACGTCGATTTCTCCGGAGAAATAGGAAGAAACGCGGAATATATCGCGGGAACGTCTTTCAGCGACGATTTATCTTCGCGTCGCTCGTTTTGCGTGTCTCTATCTCGGCTTTCCGTTCGATTGACTTACACAGGCACGTATCGATCGTGATTCGATACATTCTGCCGCCCGATTATTCCGATTATTCTCGGCAATCGCGACTCTCTTTCGCGATCACGCGAGGCGTCGATGTTTGGGGATTTAGGGATTTTGGGGCGTTGGAATTTGCGAATTTAGAGAGTTTCGGGGAGTTTGGAGATTCGGGGTTTTCAGGAAATTTGGAATATAGGAATTTGGTTATTTATAGATTTTGTAATATTTAGGAACTTGGGAATTTAGAAATAGGGGGAGTTGGAAATTTGAAAATTGAGGAATTTGGGAACTTAAACTTTGAACAATTATGAATTTGGGGACATCAAAATTTGGTGATTTATAAGGCACGAGTGTTTAGGAATTCGGAAGTTTAGAAATAGAGGAATTTAGGAATTCGGCAAGTTTGGAATTTGGGGATTTAGGGAATTTCGGAATGTTGGAATTTGCGGATTTAGGGAGTTTCGGGGAGTTTGGAGATTCGATGTTTTCAGGTAATTTGGAATATAGGAATTTGGTTATTTATAGATTGTGTAATATTTAGGAACTTGGGAATTTAGAAATAGGGGGAGTTGGAAATTTGAAAATTGAGGAATATCTGGATTTAGAAATTTGAACAATTATGAATTTGGGGATATAGGAATTTGAACAATTATCAATTTGAGTATTTAGGAATTTGCAGATTGAAAACTTTGGGGGCTTTAGGAATTTGGCGATTTAGAGGTCTTGAGTGTTTAAGAATTTTGGAATTTAGAAGCATGGTGCTTTAGAAATTTTTGAATACACAAACTCGGAAATTGCAAAGTTTGTAAATTTTACAAAAATCCAGAAAAAATGTGTACTTTAAAAATTTGTACTTTCGTAAAAACTACAAGTATTCGAACGTCAAAAAATTCCCAAATTTCAATCACCCGAAGCTATCAAAATTCCCAGATTTATAAAACACTAAAATTTCACGAACGTGTGTTTGCGCGTCTCTTAAAAAAAAAAAAAAAAGCTTCCGAGCGAACAAAATTCAAATAAAGCAATCGCGTCCAAAGAGGTATGAAAAAAACTGGGGGAAAGCAAAATAGCATCAGGATGAAGCAGCGTCCGCGTGAGAAGAGTTAGGCACTTCAAAATCGCAATCCCTCCTCTATCGATACTCGTTCGAACGATGGACACGAAATGGAAACAGCGTTCGTGATAACCAATGAACAGGAGGGTTTTGTGTAAACGCGTGTACCGTGCTCGTCTCTGAAAGCGATTAAAAACTACAAATGCCTCCGCTCCGTGACGAGATACGTATATCCCGCTGATCATAAATCTATCACGGATGAACGGTTGTAATTCGAATCGGTTGAAAAATTCGGATTCTACCGAGTGCTTCCGACCGCCTCGTTTTCCACTCCGACATTTTATTTAAACATCTGCCACGGTCGCTCGAGGTTCGCGGATTTTTCTGGGGAAAATTCTGACTTGGAGAGAAATAGGTCCTGTTACACAGTTTTTTGGTGATATGTTTGCGAAAGAAGAATGGGGAATTTCGGGACTTTAGGAAGTCGGGATTTTAACGAAGGTTTGGGGATTTAGGGAGCATTTTGGGTACTTGGGGATTTTAGTGACCTGGCATTCTCGGATTTCGGAAATCGTAGAGAGTGGATACTTTGGGTATTTGGGGATTTTAGAAAGGTGGCGGTTTTGAGACTTGTAGTTCTAGGGATTTAAGATGTTACGGATTTTGGATCTCAGGAATTAGGGAACTTAAGAATTAAGAATCGTAGAGATTTGGTATCTTAGGAATTTTTAGGAAGCTCGAGATTTCGATACTTTTCACGAATTAAAAATTTAAGAATTTTGGGATATGGAAATTCATAAGATTAGAAATTTGAAAAATGGGATATTTGAAAATTGCAGGATTGCAGAATATGTAGTTTCAGAATTTCGGGCAGTTAGGTATCTAGTAATTTGAGAGTTCTGAAGTTGAGAAAGAGTCCAAAGAATTGATATATAAAAAATTTGCAAAACCGAAATATTAAAAATTTGTGAATTCAGAAATCCGCGATCAGAGAAACTGAAAAATTTTCAATTTCTCAACCCGAAACCCGTATATCAATACAGTCCCAATTCCCCAAATACTCAAATCCCCGGTTAAGTCACCACGAACTACCCCCGTTCACCAAAACTTTTGATAATTCAACTTGGCAACCCTAATTCATTGCAAGAAACAATCGTAACAGCCTAAAAAAGAGCAAAATTGAACGAATATGAAATATTTTGTTCGAAGCGAATTCTGCTCGTAATTTCGAGCGTTTCGTGTCTCGTTTCGGGTGAGATAGTAATGGCTACGTTGATATGGTATTTCTATGGGGGGTAGAGGGTGACATTTGACGTATACACGATGCCATCGCACGGTTCATTGGTTATTGCTTAACGCTGTTTCACGCCACTGCGAGCTGCATCGTCTCGTTATTGCTCAGGCGAATCGGTAGCCTGATAGCCGATCGCAAGATCGACGCTAATCAAATAAAATATAATCGCTAATTATCTCTATGGAGGATATATATTAGCACCATCGACAGACAACTCAGTTTTTATCGCGATAAAAGGAAGATTCACTGCGTAATACGATTCCTTTGCGCATCGTCTTTATCTGATCAATTATACCATCCAACTGGATAAATTCTTTTCACGGTTATATCAAGATCGTAGGTTTTTGTCGATTTGCCTTATTTCACCTTTTGTGTAATCAGAATTATGTACGGTATTTTTATCGGTCGGTTGTGAAATATTTCTTCATGTATGTCATTTTTTAATAATTATTACAATTATTTGTAACAATTGGATTGTGAATGTTTATGAATTTACACTGTGGTCGGCAAAATATGAATCAGTCACATTTTACTGATTTGAATTTAGTGAATTTTGTGCTACTACAATAAGTAATTAACAATTATAATTGTTATAAGAATTTTATTAAATTCTACCGATTTTACCAATTTTATTCTACCACTATACTCTTCAATCATAATAATAGTTATCGTTCACAACTTATTATATAACTTATGCAATCGTTTACTCGTGACTATTAGTTCTGTAATTACCAAATCATAATTCTCGGTCAGATATAATCATCACTTAATTTTAACAATATTCCAAGATTAATAAACATGTGCATCAGTTTTATTTTCTTCTTTATTGCAGCTGTGGGATGATATATATTAGAACAAGAAATTTTGTCACATTAATATTTTTAACTACAATTCACATCCTACAATTGCAACATTTAATTACAAGTTCTCAATCCTTTATTAAGTATCATTGTTCAATTATAAGAATATTCAGTGATTAACGAAGAAACAAATTAGTTTTATTTTTCTTCTTTGATGCAGATGTAGAATAGTAAATATTAGAACATGAAACATTGTCAGGTTAATATTTTGCATCCACAATTCACATCCTACAATTGCAACATTTAATTACAAGTTTTCAATCCTTTATTAAGTATCATTGTTCAATTATAAGAATATTCAGTGATTAACGAAGAAACAAATTAGTTTTATTTTTTTTCTTTGATGCAGATGTAGAATGGTAAATATTAGAACATGAAACATTGTCAGGTTAATATTTTGCATCCACAATTCACATCCTACAATTGCAATATTTAATAACAGGTTGAATTACAAGGGTATTCTGTGATTATATAAGAAACAAATTGGTTTTCTTTTTCTTTTTTGACGCAGCTGCAAAACCTTCGCTTTATCAAGTACAGTGGTTTCATTATAAAAGCATACAATAATTAACGAGCATACGAATCGGTTTTATTTCCTTTATTCGTCGCATCAGCAGGTATTAAAACACGAAAATTCCGCGGGATCGGTACTTTTTAATCAGAACAGCTGATTGCCGCGTTTATTCGTCCCGCGACGCTTTTTCTTTATTTCTCCGTTGATTATCCCCTTTCACGTATCCGTTAATTTGGCACGTCGGTAATTGCAGAATGTCTGAAAATAGGGACGTCAGTTGTTCGTAGGGTAGAAAAGGGGGTCGGAGGGTGAAAAGATGATTGCGCGTCGAGGAACGTCGACGCGATTACGCGTCGCGTCAGCGTCGCGAACGAGCCTGTAATTAGAAACCGTGTTATCCGGTCAATCGTGAACACACCCGAGGTCGATGATGCATTTTTAGCATAATTCGTCCAGCATCACGAACCCAACCGGCGCCGGCGGCAACCGCACGGAACGAAGGGGATGACATTTGACGTACACTCGATGCGCACACGGCCTATTGGTCATTGCTTAACGTTGTTTCACGCCACGGCAGTTTCGATACTCTCTCGTTATATGCTTTTCACGACGAAACACGCTACCCCTATCTTTTTTCCACCCTACCGATATACAGGGTGTTCGGGCTATTAATACTAGCCAGCACTTTTTTTAAAAATGGTAACTGTTGGAGAAAAATGAAAGATGTGGTAAAAGGAATTCGACAATTTTAGGAATCCCCAACTTGCGAATTAAAAATTTAAGAATTTTGGGATTCTGGGAATCGGAGATTAGAAGTCTGCTAATGTGGAAATTTGGAAATTGAAATATTCGATGATACGTGGATTCGGCAGTTGAGCGATTTGGTGATGCAGGAATTCGGAAATTTTAGAATTTAGGGATTTTGGTATTCGACGATTGAGGCTTTCGATAATGTGGTAATTTAGAAATTTAAATATTCGATGATTCGTGGATTCGGCAATTGAGGAATTTGGTGATGCAGAAATTCGGAAATTTTAGAATTTCGGGATTTTGGAATTCGACGATTGAGGCTTTCGATAATGTGGTAATTTGCAAATTTAAATATTCGATGATTCGTGGTTTCGGCAATTGAGGAATTTGGTGATGCAGAAATTCGGAAATTTTAGAATTTAGGGATTTTGGTATTCGACGATTGAGGCTTTCGATAATGTGGTAATTTGCAAATTTAAATATTCGATGATTCGTGGTTTCGGCAATTGAGGAATTTGGTGATGCAGAAATTCGAAAATTTTAGAATTTCGGGATTTTGGTATTCGACGATTGAGACTTTCGATAATGTGGAAATTTAGAAATTTAAATATTCGATGATTTATGGATTCGGCAATTCGGGATGTGGTAATGGAGGAATTCGGAAATTTAGGAATTTGGTCGCTCAAGAATTTGGGAATTTAGGAATTTGGAAATTTATCATTTTTGCAAGGTAGACATTTTTTTAATTTGAGCACTTCGAGATTTTGGAATTCGACGATTAAGACTTCCGATAATGCGGAAAATTGAAAATTTAAGAACATGGAAATGTGGAAATTCGTGAACGTAGGAATTTGATAACGTAGAAATTTGGAAATTTGACGACTTGGATTTTCGAGGATTTAATGACTCGGAAATTTTAGAATTTAGGGATTTGCTGAATCGAAAACTAGGAGAGTACAGAAATTCCGTTTTAATACTGAAATTGACTCGTTATGGTGGGAATTAGAAGTAAACACACGGACAGTGATTGGCAACTTCATCTGATTCGTATCAAATAAGGAATAGTTGTAAACACATGGTACGCAATATTGCAATTGTTTCTTCCATTTATAATCTTGCATGGGATTGAAGGTAATTATGTAACATATTGATGAATTTATTTTGACACGCACTTTTATATGATATAAAAAAATGCATATGTCGTTTTGTTGCGCACAAAAAACAGTACCAATTTTTTCCTCTTTTTTTTTCTAATAGTTATTATTTAAAAAAAAAATGCTGGCTAGTAATAATAGCTTGGACACCCTGTATAGGCCGTTCAAATTTTCAAACGATCGCTTTCAGCCAAATTTCGTTACGCGGCCTTTTTGTCGAGCTCTCTTTTTCGACAAATAATTAATACGCGAAAAAGTTTCGCTCTAGTTTCATCGCCCTCGTACAGATTCCACGTATTCGAGTGTTTTTACGAGTCTGTAAAACATTCGTGGTTATTTACATTTTGATAGGATACATTATTTAAATGCGACGCTGCTTCGAATAAACGCGGACAAGTTAAATCGTCCTTTATGATCGTTTGTAGTTCACCAGCGTGTATTTTCATGCACGCGAAAATTTCATCAACGTCGGTGTGCAAAGTAATCGACAAAATTGATAAATGTAAAAATTTGATGCAAACGAAACGGTGTATATTTCGGACATAAATTTTGATTTACTGGCTGTCAATAAATTTCAATTTACTCGATAAGTCCGACTATCAATGATCTTTATAAAATTTCTCATATAAATTTACATAATTTCCATGTAAATATACCACATACATATACATGTCGACGTTATGAACATCATTATCCTCCAAAGAGATTAAAAAATATTTACAAACATTAAAACTTGATACAAATAAAACAAAACATATTTTGTTCACAAACTTCGATTCACTCGATAAGTCCGTCTACCAATAATCAGTATACAATTTCTTATATAAATTTACATAATTTCCATGTAAATATACCACATACATATACATGTCGACGTTATGAACATCTTATCCCTCCAAAGAGATTAAAAAATATTTACAAACATTAAAACTTGATACAAATAAAACAAAACATATTTTGTTCACAAACTTCGATTCACTCGATAAGTCCGTCTACCAATAATCATCATATAATTTCTTATATAAATCTACATAATTTCCATGTAAATATACTGCATACGTGTCGACGTTATGAACATCATTATCCTGCAAAGAGATTAAAAAATATTTACAAACATTAAAACTTGATACAAATAAAACGAAACATATCTTGTTCACAAACTTCGATTCACTCGATAAGTCCGTCTACCAATAATCATCATATAATTTCTTATATAAATCTACATAATTGCTATGTAAATATAGCACACACGCATAATTATCGATAATATGAACATCTTCGTCCCCCAAAAGTTCACGAACGTTGATTTACTCGCTAGTAATAATCGTTGCACAGTTTCCTCCATAAATTTACATAATCGCTACGTAAATACAGCAACGCGTGTACGTACGTATGTCGTGCACCGATAAAATTTAATTTTCCGAAAGTAACCGTTTAATTTTCGCGATATTCAACGTCTAAACCGCCCCACCGCCCCCAACAACGTGCTCTCGGACACTAACCATAAAAGCAATAAGTTTCGAGCCAGCCGTGGTTTATCGTCGTCGGTTGTTCATAGTTAAACCCGATCCCGATTCCAGCTGGTATTGTTATGCTAAAACGGCGTTGCCGGCTACGAGTAAAGAGACAGAAGGTCGAGAAGGGGGTGGGAAAAGGGCGAAGGGACGGGTGCAAAGCACAGGAAAGCACGATGTAAAGCGACGGTAAAGAGTTGCACGCTTCTGTAGACACAATATACAAACGTCTCTGGCTTTGTTGCCGGTAATATTACGCTGCTGACACTAAAATTCACGCATCTCTGCCCGTTGTGGATGCTCGTTTTAAATAAATACTGCATCGAATAAGAAAGCTCGTTGTACCGTTGAAAAGAAAACAGAGGGTACGGCGTAACGGATGCACAGAAATATTGTTGGACATTTATTGACCGAATTTTGCATCTTTGGGATTACCACGCCCCGAATTCTCGTTCCGCGAATTACCACGCGGTGAATTTTCACGGATCGAATTACCACGCGCCGAATTCTCACGCATCGAATTACCACGCGCCGAATTCTCACATATCGAATTACCACGCGCCGAATTCTCACGTATCGAATTACCACGCACCGAATTTCCACGCGTCGAATTATCACGCGCAGAATTCTCACATATCGAATTACCACGCGCCGAATTTTCACGCATCGAATTACCACGCGCCGAATTCTCACGCATCGAATTACCACGCGCCGAATTCTCAGATATCGAATTACCACGCTCCGAATTCTCATGCATCGAATTACCACGCGCCGAATTCTCACGTATCGAATTACCACGCACCGAATTTCCACGCGTCGAATTACCACGCGCCGAATTACCACGCGCCGAATTCTCACGTATCGAATTACCACGCGCCGAATTTCGACGCGTAGAATTATCACGCGCCAAATTCTCACGTATCGAATTACCACGCGCCGAATTATCACATTGCAAACTACCACGCGCCGAATTTCCATCTCCCGAATTTCCACGCGCCGAATTATCACGTTCCGAATTACCACGCGCCGAACTCTCACTTCCCGAATTATCAAGCGCCGAATTCTCACGTATAGAATTACCACGCGCCGAATTTCCATGCGTCGAATTTCCACGCGCCGAATTTCTATCCCCCGAAAACTATAGAACCTTGTTCACCCTAAATCACAGTTACCCCAACAATTCTACTGCTCCAAAATTCTAATTAAGAAACTCTCGAGCCGTTCAACAGGATATCGCTGGAAAAGCGTGAAAAGAAATAAAAACACGAGTTTGTAAAGGTATCACTACACGTTCGATGCATCGAACGGCGAACAGGAGTGAAATATCGGAACATGTTCGGTTATGGATATAGTTCTGGGTCGAGTGGGTCTCATCAGTCACCTGTCACTACCTTCGAGAGGTTCCACCTTCAACCTTTGCACTCTTTTTAACATCCACCCGTCAGACACACGCCCCTCGCTTAAATCCTCGGAACTTAACGCCACGGGCTAACCCGGGGGCAGTTCATTTCCTCTTCGTTCACTTACCTGGAACACGAAAATTTCGAATTAGTTATCTCTATCAAGCGATCGTGCCACACTCCGTGATCCTGCTGCTTAAATAAATTACTCTCCGATTACTAAGTTCCGGTTATTCGAATATAGTGATCCCAGTAATCAGAATATTCCAGCAAAATGTAGGAACCATATGAATCAGAATATTGTCTAACAAGACACAACATGTTTTCCTTTTTTATAGATAGATTGTATTTATGCACATATTTAAGCTGCATCGTTGTTGTTTTAAACAAAATGGGAATTTTCTGTCGAAAGATTTTTTTTTTATAATAATTGAATACTCGATATCGTTTGGAAGAGGAGGGTTTTTTAAAATCAATCTTTGCAAATGTGATTGCAAATGTTAAAGTGCTTCGTTCTTATAAAAAACAAATCTTGTCAATAAACTTGTTCGTATAAAGAACAAATTTTGTTAATAAACCTGCTGTTCATATAAAGAAAAAATGTTGTCAATAAACTTGTTGTTCTTATAAAGAACAAATTACGATAAACTCGATTTATAAAGAAAATCTTGTCGATAAACTCGCTACTCCTATAAAGAACAAACCTTGATAACTCCGTCGATAAATAATATTTTAGTGAACAATTTTATATCGCGTACTTACATCGTCATTTATATCCTCCATTTTCGAAGATACCGGCGCAGCACGATGCACCCCTTGTATCATAAATCCACGAACAATCTACTTATAAGTGAGCGAAACGTTCGCTAACGACGAATCGATTCCTCCGGCCGTCTGCCATAAAACCGGTCGAGTTGTTTCTGTTTCGTTGTTTCGCAACGAATCACGTCGATTATGATTCGCCAGTAAATCATCGGCGGTTGGTTGCGCGTTCTTCGCGGGGCCATAAATCGCGAAGCGAAATGAAAAGAGCGTGGGACCGTGTCGATACGGCAACCAGTTAAAAATAAAAAAAGAAAGAATGTACAGTGACCGACAAAAGTATTCATGCACTTATATTCAGTGTTTATGTTCAAAGTTTATGTTCGATGTTTATGTTCAATATTTTTGTTCAATGTTTATGTTCAATCTTTGTATTCAATGTTTATGTTCTATCTTTATGTTCAATGTTTATGTTCAATATTTATGTTCAATATTTATGTTCAATATTTATGCTCAATGTTTATGTTCAATGTTTATCCTCAATCTTTGTGTTCAATGTTTATGTTCTATCTTTCTGTTCAATATTTATGTTCAATATTTATGTTCAATGTTTACGTTCAATGTTTATGTTCAATGTTTATGTTCAATGTTTATGTTCAATGTTTAGGTTCAATGTTTATGTTCAATGTTTATGTTCAATGTTTATGTTCAATATTTATGTTCAATGTTTGTGTTCAATGTTTATGTTCAATATGTATGTTCAAGGTTTATGTTCAATGTTGTTCAAAAATTACATGCATATTAAACAGACGAATGTTTGTTTAATACGAAAGTACGGATCGCGAGCGAGAGCCGTGTCTCAAAGAAAAGTGTGCACCGTCGAAAAGTTTAATCAAAGAATCTCGTGACTGATCCACGGTCGAACGAAACGGAAGACAGAGGAAAATGTTGAGTCGGTGGTGCGGGTAATGCGGAAAAAAAGAGGAAAAACCGTGGAGCAGATAGTCACGCGAAATGGAGGTAATAGCTTATCCTGATTACTTTTAACCCGAAACTTGTCTTCCTTGCTCCTCGTTCCACGTTCGTTTACCGATGCAGCTCGTTTCTTTGTTGGTCACGCTGACTCTCTGATAAGGAACGTCTTCCTTTTTCTATTTCCGCCTTATCTCTTAAACAATGGACACCATCGATCCGTTCGCAGACTCCTCGTATAGAAACGGGGCTCTCTTTCATGCGGGCGATTTTCATTAACACTTTGTGGCTGCTTTTGATTTCACTTTGTTTGATACCGTATTACGCGATACGAGGTATTACAGGTTTGTTTGTTAATGAAAATTCGGGTGATGGAATTTGCGGTATTTCGTGTTATCAGGAGTCGAATTCTCATGATTTGAATTATTAAGCGCTGAATTTTTATATTTTTAATTACCACGCGAGAAATTCTCACTTTCCGAATTATTATGCGTCGAATTTATATGTGCCGAATTTCCACGGATAGAATTCTCACTTTCCGAATTATTATGCGTCGAATTTATATGTGTCGAATTTCCACGGATAGAATTCTCACGTTCCGAATTATTATGCGTTGAATTTTCACGCATCGAATTACTATACCCCGAATTTTCACGCACCGAATTTCGTCGCATCGTCTTTCCACGCGCCGAATTTCCACACGTCGAATTTCCATCCCCCGAATTTCCACGCGTCGAATTTCAATCCCCCGACTTTCCACGCATCGAATTTCCACGCGCCGAATTTCCAGGCGTCGAATTTCCACGCGCCGAATTTCCATCCCCCGAATTTCCACACGCCGAATTTCCACACGCCGAATTTCCACCGGTCGAATTTCCATGCGCCGAATTTCCATCTCCCGAATTTCCACGCGCCGAATTTCAATCCCCCGAATTTCCACGCATCGAATTTCCACGCGCCGAATTTCCACTTCTCGAATTACCACGCGCCAAAGTCTCACGTATCGAATTACCACGCACCGAATTAGAATATTTCGAATTACTATGAGTTTCATCACCACACTCTGAACTCTTACGCTTCTACTTACCCTGCACCAAAATGTTCAATGCCAAATCACTATGCTAAATATCAAATGATAAATTGTCATTTATTTTGAATTGCACATTTAACATTTATTTAATGAAATGTTTGATGATAATTTAAATGATATTTTAACATTTAGTTAAATGATAATTTAACATTTCTGGTTCTTCAATAGTAAAAATATCCAATCGATTGAAACACTCGTCGTTCTCCTTCTCCCTGAAGATCTCGTTCGTTATAGTCGAGGCAACTTATCATTGCCGGACATTGTAGCTGCAATTACCGGTTTCGGAGCAACAATCGTATCGTCCCTCCGGTCGCATCCGTTTCCGCCGCGTCGTCGGATTAAGTTTGCAGCAAACGTAATCACAACTCTGAGAACGGCGAACAAACGTGTATGTACGGGGTGTACTCTGGCAAGTTCGTGACATTAAGGCGAAACCCTGCGCCATTTGCAACACTTAATCCATCACAGTTATACTAAGCTTGTTCGCGAACGCTGTTTAGGGTAGTTAACCACGACGAGCAGTTTACAGCGTTCTGTTCGCGACTTCGCGACGTGTATGGACGATTAACGTTCGCCTCGGGTTCGTTTGCCGTTTGAAACCGTTATAGTGTTTCCCTCTTCCGTCGATAAGTACTAATTGTCACTGGGTTGCGCCAGGGGTACAACGATCAAACGTTTTCTCTCTTCTACAGGTCGTTGCAAAAGTAGAGGACATGAAAGTTTCGATTGTTCTGCAACATCCTAATAATTGGAAATATATTGAAGAACGAATAATTGAAAATATATTAAAAAATGAATAATTGGAAATATATTGAAAAATGAATAATTTAAAATATATAAAAGAAAAATGAATAATTGAAGATATGTTTAAAAATGTATATAAAAATAATGAATAATGAAAAAGTTTATTTCTGGAACGGATTTTAAAGCGATAATCTTTATATATGGCCAAAAATGGGATCACTCTTTTTTTCAATAAATTGTTGGTAATATATTGTCCAGTTGGTAATATATCCACCAGTTCATATTAAGTTACAACGGAGTTCATATTAAGTTATAACAAATTAATGGTAAAACAAGTTACAGCAATCAAAGATACACCAGTTAATCGTTTCACCAGATACCACTTTTTCACGACGAATATACTCGTCAGATATAACTAACTGATTAAATTATGCATAAAAATTAAGTGAAATTTTTCACCTAATGTATTATAATAGTTATAGTAAAAGATTCTGCATCTTCAATTAAAAATTCATCTAGTTAAGTTAGGTTAGGTTATATATGTATGTGTATAAATAGAATGGAATATTTCATTCAAGATAGTAGTTGCAGTAGAATGCTTTGTATCTTCGATTGACTATTTGAGTTTCCAGTTCATAATCAATTTTTATCGAGTTAGGTTAGGTTAAATTATATATGTGTATAAATAGAATGAAATATTTCATTCAGGATATTAACTGCAATAGGAGACCCTATATCAACAATTGACAATTCGTGTTTCCAGTTTTTAATTAAATTTTTATCTAGTTATGTTAGGTTAGGCGATACATGCGTATAAATAGAATGAAATATTTCATTCAAGATATTAGTTGCAGTAGAATGGTCCGTGTTCCCCATCGACAATCCGTGTTTCGAGTGTTTAATCAATTTCTATCGAGTTGCAAATGGGAAAAACAGTTAACCGGGTATAATAGCTCGTTTTATCCGATCGCATGTCGTCATGGAAACAGGCGCCGATGGGCGGATTCAGAATCGTCGACGACAACGCGCTGTCCCAACAGATGCCGTCCCGTAACAAGCGCGTTGTAAATTTGCTACGGGCGGCTAATGTGTTAATAATTTCACAATATTTACGGATGCCGCGTCATAAGCCAACGACAGGCTGACGTATAGCGCAAGGGATCCTCGCAATAGGATTTACCAGCCTAATCCCGGAAGCCCCGTCGATTGTTAATCACCGTCACGACGTTTCCCTAATCACCGACTTACAAGCCGCGGTTCTACCGCGAAATAACCGGTGCTCGACCACGATACCGGAAATCACTGAACAGGAAGCTTCTCATCTTCTTCGAAAACAGAAACACGA
The DNA here is from genome assembly GCA_947623535.1 of Coelioxys conoideus. NCBI lineage: Eukaryota > Metazoa > Arthropoda > Insecta > Hymenoptera > Megachilidae > Coelioxys > Coelioxys conoideus. The sequence continues at coordinate 7,950,181 of OX392456.1, forward strand.
TCACCGTTTTCCCTATAATCGACCAATTGCATTCTTTTGCTTCGTGTATAACCTGCACCATCGATATTCGTGTGTATACGATCTCTCCGTTATCACTGATTATTTGTAACTACTTGCTGGTTTTAATTATTTTTAATTATTTATCATTGTTTATCATTATTTATCTTTATTTATAATTCTTCATTATTATTTATCATTGTTCATTATTATTTATCATTGATAATCATTGTATATCATTGTTTATCGTTGTATATCATTATATATCATTGTATATCATTGTATATCATTGTATATCATTGTATATCATTGTATATCATTGTATATCATTATATATCATTGTATATCATTTTATATCATTGTATATCATTGTATATCATTGTATATCATTGTATATCATTGTATATCATTGTATATCATTGTATATCATTGTATATCATTGTATATCATTGTTTATCATGGTAGATTATCGTATATCATTGTATGTCATTGCATATCATTGTCTATCGTTGTATATCATTATTTATCATTACTGATCGTTATTTGTCGTAATTTATAATCATTTATAATTATCGTTTCATAATAAATACAACAAAATAATTTGAGAAAATACAGTGAATTCTTTTAAAGGATTCAGAAGAGAACACTTCTCTTCTACAGTATATTCGATTGGTTAAAATTTCATCAAGTTTTCATACTACATATAAATGAATCAATTTATGAATGAATACGTATAATTTACATTTAATTGATCGATGTATATGAATATATTATACTAGCATACAAATCGCTGAATGGATAAACGGATGGGATTCGATGCAATTAGATATTTATCCAACTTCTGACTGTCTTTTATTTGTCTTATGTTTGATCACTCATTCATTCATTTCAGACACATGGATATATGCCATGCGTGTATAATATACGTGTATTTTATTTATATTTTATCCGTGTTCCAATTGTATCATTTTACAAGTTTCAATTGCTTGTATATATTTTATCTATATTTTGTATGTATTTTGAATATACGAATCAAATATATTTTGCTCACATATTGAATAGACATATCGAATGTATTCTTCACATACTTTAAATATATTTTGAACGTATGTAACACCTTGAATGGCCACATTAAATTCGTCAAAACTCTTAATTGATATTATTTTTATCCCCAACGAACCTGATCGATTCTTCCAACAACACACAGTTATTTTTACTGGACATACCTCAAAGTTTGATAGCGGCATATCATCGACAAACTAAAAGCGTACAAAACGTAGATGCAATAAAAGCATAAAATGATCGATTAAACGAAATATAAATTTATGGCTCAACCTATCACTCGCGACACGACAAACGCGTTACAGCTTTCCCAAACATCAATCGCGCAGTTACATCCGAGACACTACTCTATTAGATTTCGCACATGATCGAAAAAGCTCGATATTCGGGAAAAATTTTGGTCACGCTCGACTTTGTATTCACGTAGGCCGACAATTGTAGCCAGCTGCGTGACACTCGATTCCATGAAGCGGGGCAAATTGAAGCGTAGAATTTCATTTATGCGGGAAAAAAATTAGTAGCTCGGTACCACTTGCAGGCAGCACGGTCGGGCCAATTCGAAACTATCGAGTTTCTGCGTTTAACGAAATTCCGATAAATTTGTAACGGGGAACGCGTTGCAGACGAAAAAGTGCCGCGCCGATGTCGACCAATTGTTCGCTATTGCAGGCTACAATTTTTCGTCCCTGTGTGTTTTCCGCTCACTTCGTTTTTTTTTTTTCCACTTTTTTATTTCGTTCGTTCGTTGCGAAGCGAATTCTGAGAACGCGAAGTGCAGTTACGACGAAAGCTTCGTTCGGTGATTTAACGAACGAGTATCAATCGTTACCGGAATAAAGCCACGACGGAGCTGAAGCACGCGACTAGTTTAAAGAGATTTGAAACGCGATGAACGTTTTAATTGAACGTTTCGTACTTTGTGTCGGTACGCGTCCATTAGACTGATACTGAAAGAAAAATGTTTGTGTGAACAGACTTTTTGCATACTGTGCAGTTGGATTGGTTGTATGCAGAATCTTCGATGGACTCTTTGTGAATAGATCGGTACACGTTGCTGATACTGGTTTTATTAAAAACTGTTGGGGTACCGTTGGGAAAATCAAAGGTGACCTGTGCAGAAATTCGAGATAGGACACAAATGGCAATGCGCGGTAACTCTCATGTTTCGAATTTCCACGCGCCGAATTATCACGTCCCGAATTTCCACGCAGCGATTTCTCGCATCCCGAATTCACACGTCCCGAATTTCCACGCATTAAATTCTCGCATCCCGAATTTCCACGCGCCGAATACTCAGGTCCCGAATTTGCACGCGTCGAATTCTCACACCCCGAATTTCCACGCGCCGAATACTCAGGTCCCGAATTTGCACGCGTCGAATTCTCACACCCCGAATTTCCACGCGCCGAATTACCACCCACCGAATTCTCGCATCCCGAATTTCCACGCACCGAATTCTCGCATCCCGAATTCTCACGTTCCGAATTTCCACGCATTGAATACTCAGGTCCCGAATTTGCACGCGTCGAATTCTCATACCCCGAATTTCCACGCGCCGAATTACCACCCACCGAATTCTCGCATCCCGAATTTCCACGCACCGAATTCTCGCATCCCGAATTCTCACGTTCCGAATTTCCACGCATTGAATACTCAGGTCCCGATTTTCCACTCGTCGAATTCGCACGGTCCAACTTTCCAAGCGTCGAATTCCCACGTTCCAAATTACCACGCGTCGAACTCTAAACGTTTCGAATCCTCGCATACCGAAATCCCACGGTTCGAACTCGAATCGATCATCCCTCAGATTTCGAATCGTAGACGTTACGCACTGAGCCACTAGCGTTCTCGCCATTATGTTGCTTCTGAAACGCTCTTAACGTTCAGAAGTGAAGGCTCTCCACAACCAATCTTCAGCCAAGTCCTGTCCAAACCCTTCATAACTAACTAAACGTCTGCATCAGGTTTGTTAAAGCCACGACACTTATTATTATTATTATTACGTCATGTCACATTTATTATCATTTAGCCACAAAAGCCTTCCCCCGCGACCGAAAAAGCATTCTAACAAAACGCACATAAGCTCGACAGCTCGCGTTTATACGAACTAAAAATTTAGTAACAAAACGATCGTTGTCCGAGATAATCGCAGAAAGCCGTGTCTCATTTAACGGCGTCCATCGGCCTCCGCGCGATAATGGCGTCCCCCATTGAATTCCTGATACGCTCTCAACCTCTCGCAATTTGAATAACCTTCCATTTTAGCCGACGTCCACCGTTCTTCGCGCTATTTCGCCATTTGCAGTGTCGCGTAGACGTGTTTCGCGCTCGCGTTTCGACCCCCCGCCCCTCTGCCCCCTGACCCCAACCACCTACCACACCCAAAACGCGCGTTAGCACGCGGAACGAATTCGAAACGTTAACGGAAGTCGATTCGGGGCTAACGAGCAGACGATCCAATTATAGAATTTTCATTCGGCCACGTTCGTCCGCTCGCGTACGCTTTTGTGCGAGTTAAAGCGAGCCCTTTCCCGCGGCTCGTTGTACCCCGCCGGGTATTACACGCCGGCCACGATTTAGTCGGTCGATTTTCTGCGTCGGGCCGTGTGCCGTGCGAAAAATTACCGTCGCAACAATTACCGCGGCACCGGCCGTTATCGCGTGTACACCGTGCAAGGAAATCGTTCCGCTAAATCGATTTCGTTTTCTTTTCTTTTAACGACGTTCTCCCGCGATCGCGATCCGCCATCTTGCTCGTTCCGACACCTTCGCTCGACGTTTTGATTAATGCGCCTGCTCAACGACCACCGAGATTATGTTGCTGTTCAATGTTTATGTTCAACGTTTATGTTCAATGTTTATGTTCAATGTTTATGTTCAATGTTTATGTTCAATGTTTTTGCTCAATGTTTTTGTTCAATGTTTATGTTCAATGTTTATATTCAATGTTTATGTTCAATGTTTATGTTCAATGTTTATGTTCAATGTTTATGTTCAATGTTTATGTTCAATGTTTATGTTCAATGTTTATGTTCAATGGTTATGTTCAATGTTGCTGTTTAATGTTTATGTTCAATCTGTGTGTTCAAGGATTATGTTCAATGTGGCTGTTCAATGTTTATGTTCAATGTTGCTGTTCAATGTTGCTGTTCAATGTTGCTGTTTAATGTTTATGTTCAATCTGTGTGTTCAAGGATTATGTTCAATGTGGCTGTTCAATGTTTATGTTCAATGTTTATACTCAATGTTCATGGTCCATCTTTATGTTCAATCTTCATGTTCAATGATTATGTTCAATATTTATGTTCAATGTTGTTGTCCAATCTTTATGTTCAATATTTATGTTCAATGTTTATCTTCAATGTTGCTGTTCAATGTATATGATCCATCTTTATCTACAATGTTTATGTTAAATCTTTACGTTCAATCTTGCTGTTCAATGCTGTTGATCAATATTTATGTTCAATGTTACTGTTCAATGCTGTTATTCAATATTTGTGTTCAATATTGCTGTTCAATGTTTATGTAGAATGTTTATGTTGAATATTTATGTTCAATGTTTATGTAGAACGTTTATGTTGAATATTTATGTTCAATGTTTATGTGCAATGTTGCTGTTCAATGTTCCTCGCCAGATGTCGGGTTTTCTTCGATTTCTCGGCACGAGAACCCGCTGTGCGGTCGGTTATCAACGATTCCATGCACGATACTTTCGTTTCGTTGCCAGCGAATCCCGGTCGATGGATATTTAAATGCAAATTGAATATGAGTCGTCTGATCCCGCGAACCGAGGGCCAGCCAGCCGGTTGCGGAAGTTTCGCGTCATGGAAAATATCCCTTAGATTAGACGGAGTCACGTTGCGGCACGATCCACCGTCGAGAGCACTGTCTCTGGTCACGTTCCCGACGACGTGCCGAATATGCGAACGGCTCGGATGAGACGAGAATGGAATCATCGGGTTATAACTCGATTCGCGGTGTACCTGTAATTTACGCTACTTCATTTTATCCGGTTGCCCTATCCGGTTACCGTGCTTGTTTCCGCAATCTACGGAATTAGTTGCGTCGCTGAAAACGACGTCGTGTACAGCGCGTCACTCAGGAGTTGGCGCGTGAGGAGGTTGAAATGAAAAATAAAAAATTCACCTATCGTCACCGTGAGTCCTTTGAATTTGATACTAATCGACGATCGCCGATTGTTGAACACGCTAACCAATAAGATCCTACCACTGAAAATACGAGTGGCACGATACGCCAACTTCTGAGTTGTAGATAGTAGGTGTATTCAAGTAGCGTAGGTCAATGCTAGTGGTATAGGTCGACGAATAGGGTTGGTTCGGTTAGGCGAAGGATGAAAGTGTCGGGCATGTTCGCATTCTACGTTTTATTGTCGGGTATCGTTTTGTATTTATATTGGTCTTTTGGCGATCAAATTTATATACAGACAAAATTACAATCGACAATCCGTATACAAACGAAATTAGAACTTGAGAATTTGGAAATTTAGGAACTTCGGAATTTAGAAATTTTTTAAAATAGAAATTCGAGGATCTACGGATTCTATGGTTCGACATTCGTAAATTTCCTCAGTTAGAAAATTTTACAACTTGGTGTTTCTATTTTTCTAAATTTTTCAGTGACAACATCCTTTTCGAGTTCGACACAGACTAATTTCTTCAGTTAGAAAATTCAACAACGTAGTCTTTCTATATTTCTAAACTTTTCTGTGACAACATTTTTTTCGAATTCGACGCAGCCAAATTTTTTCAGTTAGAAAATTCAACAACTTAGTCTTTCTATATTTCTAAACTTTTCTGTGACAACATTTTTTTCGAGTTCGACGCAGGCTAATTTTTTCAGTTAGAAAATTCAACTAATTGGTGTTTCTATATTTCTAAACTTTTCTGTGACAACATTTTTTTCGAGTTCGACGCAGGCTAATTTTTTCAGTTAGAAAATTCAACTAATTGGTGTTTCTATATTTCTAAACTTTTCTGTGACAACATTATTTTCGAGTTCGACGCAGGCTAATTTTTTCAGTTAGAAAATTCAACTAATTGGTGTTTCTATATTTCTAAACTTTTCTGTGACAACATTATTTTCGAGTTTGACGCAGGCAAATTTTGTCAATCAGAAAATTTGACAAATTGGTATTTCTCTATTTCTAAATTTTTCAGTGACAACATTCTTTTCGAGTTTGACGCAAGAGCGATAAAAGTTAAATGTTTCAGTCACTGTATAATTATCTTCCACTTCAGTAATGGATGGAACTATCCGGTAGATCTAATGCATAATGTATGTAACTGCATGCTTGCATTTGCTTCAATCTCGCGATGGTTCGTATCGAAGAATTAGCGCGTTTAAAAATTTTGATGAGATTCCCGAGGGACTGTTCGGCTCCCCGGGGACCACGTCAACGTGACGTCGTTTTCATTTGAACGGGTTCGCCACTTTGTTCCGCGTTTTCCGATTAATTTGAATTTCAGCCAATTTATCTTTCGGCCCGAAACGAAACGCTCCGCCCTGACAAATAATTCACGATCGAGCCACCTCGTGATTGGCCCCGCGCCGTAATCCCCCTCACGGTTTAAATATCGATTCCAATTTTTATAGATTATTGCATTTGCCGACGCTTTATCGCGGCTTATGCAGCGACCTCGATTTATGTCGCCGAGTCGGAAGAAATAGGAAAAAAAAAATGGAAAATTTAATCACAGATGTTAATTTCTCCGTCCAGTGACTCGTGTTTTCGTTAATTGATTCGTTGTTTTTATAATCACCGCTGTGTTTGCACAACTTCCGGTTATACCGATTTGTTCGATTTTTCGGGCGCGGTTGCACGTGGTGCTTCGTAGCACAGTTTCATTTGCGGCGTTTACATTTTTTAGGATCTCAGGATTTCTGGATTTCAGAATTTCACAGTTTGGGTAATTTACGGATTTAGGGATTTCGAGACTCGAGGGTTTCAAGATTTGAGAATTTCGGAACTTCAGAATTTTAGGATTTCAAGATTTTAGTAACTTAGACGTTTGGGAATTTCAATACTTGAGGATTTCAGTATTTCAGGATTTCCGGATTTGAGGTTTTCAGGACTTCAGGATTTCAAAATTTTGGTAATTTAGGGATTTAAAGATTTCAAGATTTGAGGTTTTCAAGATATCCGGGTTTCAGATATTTATGGATTTCAAGGTTTTATCTATACTTCTTCCTCTGTCTCCGCTTCTGTCCCTCATTCAAAATCTACAGGTCGATTCGTGTGCGTCGGTCAGCACGCGCGTTGTCGATCGTCGTCGTCGTCGATATCCCGCGTAACCGCTCGGACCATCGTCGTAACGGGTCGTCGACGCTCGGGATAGACGCATCTGTGGGTCCACACCGGGACACGACCACACGAGGGAAGCTGTACGCGAAACACGCGTGTTCCTCGCGAGCGTGTGTCGAGCGGTCAGCCGGTTAGTCGCCCGCGCGGCGGACCGTGAAATTATACCCCGAATCTGGCCCACCCTCTCCTCACCGCCACCCTCTCTCATGGCGAACCATTTTATCCCACGGTGGAACGATCTCTCGCGATACGCGATGTTCGACCGCCATACTTTCGCTCTAACTGGCCGTAGATCGGTTAATTATTCGAGTTCTGCTCGCGCGGGCCCTTTCCGCTCTGGATTATGATGCAAATAGCCAGATGCTAGGTTGTAACGCCACCGGATATGTGGATCGATGATTCTGAGGTGGACAGTTTCGATGGTTGTTCGACCGCGATAATTTGCGGCTCACAGGCTGGAAAACGCGTCTTCTGCTTCGTTTGATCCATGAATATTTAGATTGCGAGGAATTTGATGAGACGGACGTGATGGGTTCGATGAAACTCGAAGTGTGGAGGTTATATGAGGTGGATCGGGAATTGTGGATGGTCATATATGTGGTCATTGACCGTGAGTAATCATATACATATGTGGTCATTGACTCTGAATAGTCATATATGTAGTCATTGACTAGGGATGCTTATATGTGTGGTTATTGACTATAGATGGCCATATATTTGTTCATTAACTGGGGATGGTCATATGTGTGATCATTGTTTGGGGGTAGTCATATATGTGGTCATTGCCTACGAGTGGTCATATACGTGGTAATTGATTGTCGATGGTCATATAGACTGTGGATGATCACATATGATGTGCTCATTGACTGCAGCTGATCATACATGATATGCTCGTTGACTGAGTATGATCATACATGTGCTCATTGACTGTGAATGAACATGTATATAATGTGCTTATTGGCTGTGGATAGTCATACACATGATCATTGAAAATACGATTATAGTTTATATGAGAAAACATAAGAAATATGACAAACACGTTCGACTCGACGCACTTATACAACATCTACAATTTATAACACTTCCACTCATAAACACAGCGAATGAATCCAACAAATTGCAGATTCCCTCGTCGCGAAACAATTCCAGAAACCGGCCATTCGTCGGCGACGGATTTCGATCGTGTGTTCCGAGGCAGAAAATCTGGCACAATCATGGGCGGTGTCCTTCGTGTGGCGTGTTTATCCGGCCACAGGCACATAGGGAAAACCGTGAAGTCGTAAAGCTCGGTCGAATACGGGTCTCGGTGGCCAGAGACGAAGCGGCTGCCATAAAATTAAGGCATATATTCCGCGGCGCCTGCGATACTCGTATAACTGTCCACCTCTTACCGGAGGCTGCTGCGTTTCATGGGAACCAGTCATTCTTTGTTTCGTAATAAAGCAGAGGGACCGACCGAGGGAGAGAGAGAAAGAAAATTGGACGGTGACTCAATTAGCCGAGCGTGCAATTAATTCGTGCCCGTAGGAGAGATGCAAACGTTTCGTTTTTTACTTCTTAAATGGACGGAGTATAGCCGCGTTCTCGTACTGGACGATACTCGTGTAATTAGGTTGGAAATAGGTAGGAAATAGGACGGGCTTTATACTGTTTCGGAACGCAGGTTGCACGGTGAAGGTGCGAATGCGGCGATATATCGAGAGATTGCGCAAGTTGCACGAGATTCGGAAATTTGGAATTTCGGAGATAGGGATTTGGACATTTGGAAATTTTAGGATTTGAGAATTTGGGCATATAGAAATTTTGGGGACTGGAAATTCGGACATTTCAGAAGTTGGAGATTTAGGAATTTGGGGATGTAGACATTTTGGGAAATTCGGAAAGTTGGGAGTTCTGGGATTTAGAACTAGAGAAAAGTGAAAATTCACAAATTTGGAAATTCTGGGATTTAGAAATTTTAAGAACTAGAAATTTGGGAACTCGGGGATTTAGTAATGTGGGGATCTGCAAATTTTGGAAAATTGAGAATTCGGAAATTTAGGAATTTGAAGATTTAGAAATTTTTTAAACTAGAAATTCGGGGATTTGCAATCTTGGGAAAATTGAGTTGCGGAAATCTGAGAATTTGAAGATTTGCAATGTTGGGAGAACTGAAATTCGAAAACTTGGAAATTTTAGAAATTAGAAATTTGAAAACATGGGAATTCGGAGATTTAGGAATTCTGGGATCTCAGAATTTTGAAAACCAGAAATTCGAGAGTTCAGAATTTGGGTATATAGGAATTGGAAAAAATAAAAATCTGAAAACCTTGGAACTTAGGTATTTAGAGACTCAAAAATAAAAAATTTGGAGATTCTAAAATTTACAATGCTAAAAATGTACAAATTTAACTGTGTTAAAATAACTGTTATTTTTCTCGTTTCAGATACCCAACTAACCAAAGACCATAGGAAAAGTCTCCCAAGAACAACTCCCCAAAAACAGGTAACTAAATCCAGAATCCCTACAACTATTAAATAAAACTATTAAATCCACCGTATCAATGATACCCTAAACCGTCCAAACTCTACGATAATTCGAAACTCGACGAGCTGTCGCTCTAAATTGAAATCCTAATCTCTCGGATAGCCACGCTATTAACAAAGAAGCTCCACCGTCGAAACAAAGCTTGTCACTCGATCGATCGATATCAATTTCCTAATCCCGACATTTTTCGTGCTCAGCCACATCGAAACCGTGGACTCCCGCGATTATGTTTCCGATCTCGTGTCGCTAATCCGCGATATTAATTCGAACGCGTAACATTCAATATCGCGTGCACGCTAGCCGCGATAGAACGCGACGATAAGCGTCCGTTCGCGAAAGGGGAAGGCATCGAAACGCGCGGCGATATAGCCAATTGGATCGGGGGATCGGTGTAATGGGCCAATTGCAGCGTCGTTCCACCAACCGGTGAATGATGTTTCGAAACCTGATTATAAAGCCGGGCCGTGTACGCGTTCGTGCCATCCATCATCGACTTGAAACGAGATTCGTCGCGATATCATCGAGCAAGGGTGGCGAACGTCGGCGTAAGGCCGCGGAAAAAGGGGACGAAACGCGGACGTCGGGGAACGAAGAAATAAAAAAAAAAAACGGGCGAACGTTCGTGACGTTGCTTGCTTTGGCCGTAACGATATTTGCACCCATAATTACCAAAGAGTGTCTAACAAGGAAAATTTATGTGGAAGATTGTTCTCAAGAAAATATTTGACACGTATTTTTTTTTATATCGGCCATAGAGCACATTGAAGGGGTGATAATGGCCCAGAAAATTGAAATTAATTAAATTAAACAGGGCATTATTTTGCAAAAGGAAAGTTTAATAAATCGTGTTTGTTTAAATAATATATTGAAAATATATAGTTTGAAGGTAAACACCTAAGTTCGCAGCCTATATTGACATACTTCCTTTTATATCTATGAGATGAGTATGGTTATTACTGCATGTGCCCTGTGAGTCGCGCGATGTCTGAAGTTATTGAGATTCAGTTGAAAACATGGTAGAAAGGTTGGTAGAAAGATACCCGGAGAGAACAAGCTTTTTTAATTAAAAATGCAAAATATAAAAGTAAATAATAATTCACTCCTGGGTATTATCGTAAACAAACACTACGTCAATCTCGAATAAGTTAAATTCGTATAACAAATAATTCCGTATAGAATTGAAAATCGTAACAACTGACAACCTATCAAACTGTACCGAGTAATCTGTGGAGCGATTATTGCTGCGCGATGCAGAAATATATTTTACAAACGCGTCTTTCAAAAATATTCTACGAACGCAGGTATTCGAATTGGACGACAAACGAGTATAATTTATGGTCGGGAAGGGTCACTTCATCGTGGCGCAATTGAAAGAGCAAGAACAAAATTCGTACCGCGTGGCGAATTAATCTGTTAAAAAATTACGCGATTTATGATACCTAGTCGGTGGAAAAGCGAAAAGAGGACATTCGAGCTTCGTTGAACGAGGCGAGCGGAAGAGGCGGAAAAAGGTGGAAACAGTCGAGGAGGAAGTATGAAACGATGCGAAAAAAAAAGTGGAACGGAATCGAACCGCGTTTCGCTATTACGGTACATTGTGCACGGGGCTGATGGGTGCGAGTTTACGCAGGTGAGTTATGCCAGCGTGCGTGCACGTCGGGCATAATTGCACGCACGTGCGTCCATTAATCTGAGAACAGTTCATTGGAAAATGATCGCTTCGCCGTTCATACCGTGTGCCGTTGTATTATGCTGCGCTTCGATTAATCGCGGCTCACCGCTCGCGACACGAGCCGAAATATCGTAAGAGCGTGACCTCTCCTGAATCTCTCAAATGGCCTATCCACCGAATCGATAAACGTTTATCAATTCAATGGCGAAAACGCTGTTCGCTGACTGCTTTCAAAATTCTCTTTTGTATTCGATGCTCCGGCTCTCTATAGTCTGACACGTGACAGTATTGGGCGCAAGCAGACGAATAATACACAGTCAGACAAGTAATGTATGAATCGTCTACCGTTGAACGAGCGATACGTACACCTAGTGTAGTCTAACAAGTAGTATGTGGACC